>CP139505.1:269455927-270055927 GCA_021014915.2 Artemisia tridentata subsp. tridentata
AGCACCATCCATCTGAAGTTGACAAAGATCGAGCTCTTCGTGGCACTTATTCACCTTCTACAACTCCAAAATCATTAGCACTGATAGCTCAATCTCACTTTTCTCCACCTCCACAGTCAAACCATGCTTATGTACAACAAAAACATCACTTTACTTACCCTCAACAAACCCCATCAACCCAACTTATTCCATATGAGTCAACACAGCAAACAACTGACAATCAACTTGTCCCCTATGACAACACTGACACCATATTCTACACAAATACAAACAATGACGAAGATGATGCATTCAACTCTTTGAATGAAGGATTTGCACTTATTGCTCGTGCTTTCATCAAATTCTCTAACAAATCCAACAATCGTCTCCGCACTTCATCTAACATAAGGAATCAAGCTGTTGTACAAGATGGACGGGTTGAAATACAGAATCATAACTATGGAAGAACGGGCTCAAGAGGTTATATGGGAAATTCAGGAAATAGACAACGATTTAATTCAACTAGTAGAAGTAGGAATAATGCCGGTGCTCTTCAGAAAAGGTTTGAAATTACGGAAATTGGGAATACTATGGTTAAGTGCTATAACTGCAATGGGAAAGGTCATATGGCTAATGCATGTCCCAAACTTAGAGTCAGAGGCAGTGAGTTTCATAAGCAGGCACTACTTCTAGCTCTAAAGGATGAATCAGGGGGCACTCTCACAGACAAAGAAAACTGCTTCATGGCAAATGCATATTCAGATGATGACATGGAAGATTTGGAAGCAAATGCAGCTGTGATGCTAATGGCAAACATGCTGGAACTTCATATGAATGACACAGGCCCAGTGTATGACACTAATGGTCTGTCTGAGGTACTTGATCCAACAATATGTCTAATACATGAAATTGCATCACCATCTGTATCTGCATCAGACGAGGAGCAAGTTGTTCAAAATGACTCATTATTATCTCCTCAAGAAGATGAACAAATGAATACAGTTGTTACATTTAATGATGATCAAATTAACCCAGTTGTTAAATTTGATGAACCAATTGATGACGATAAAAATTATCAAATTGAACAAAATGAACCTTCGCTCGATCCAGATCCAGAACTTATGACCTTACTATTGACCACCCAATCCCAATTGGACTCATAAAAATCTCAGATTGAAAAATGCAATGAAATCAACAGAACGTTAAAAGCAAAAGTTGCATCATTAACTGCGGACCTTGAATGTTGTAAAATACGACTCACAAATTTTGAAACAAAGGAAAAACGAGAACAAGGTTTTAAAGTTTCATTTCAAAAAGCTTATGTCAAAGAACAAGATTTATAACATCAAATACGAGAATTAGCTGCTTCCAAAAATAACTTGGTTTCTCAAATGGAACAAGAAAAATTAGAATTCAAACAACAAGTTGAACACCTCAATTCTAAACTTTCAAAAACAAAAACAGAGTTGTCAACTTGTCAAGCTAGTTTTTCTTAACATAAATAAGTGTCTAGGAAACGAATTGATTTTTATCTTGATGAAATCGTAGATTTGGATAGTAAATTAAAAGAGTTTCAAAAAGTTGTTTATAAAACTGGTGAGTCTTTAACAACAATTCTAAAGTCTACTTTAAAGCAAAATCCCCAAGGTTATGGTTTTGCTATTGGTGATGACAAACCACGTTTTCTACACAAAGCACTCAAAGAATATCCAAAGTTGTATAGTGCAGACCAGCTCTTTGATGATTTAATTATGCGTATTGTTGTATATAACTGTGAGGAAGAACAAGAACAGGACGAAGGGAGTCGATCAAAAATGAGCAATGTTAAGTTCAATAAACCATTTGATTATTCAAAAGTGCCTCATATTTTTGACACCTTCGTTCCTCAAAAAGATAAAATAGAACAACCATGGTTTGTAATGCAAATTCATGAATCTTCTTCTGATGTTGGTCCTGTGAAACCAGTGGCACAAATAAATGATCATTTACCAACTTCTGGAGTAATTGCACCATTACCTAAATGATGTATTGTACTTAGATACTTTGATACGTTTATGGAAGACATCAACCTTTGAGAACAAGCAATTGAACGTAACTCTGAGATAAAACTTTCCACTTTTCAATCGGCTTATGAAAAAGTAAAGAGAGAAATTTTTCAAAAACAATTTTTACCATGCGTTAAACATTTGCGTCTTTGTGCTACACACTGGGAACAAGAACTCCAAACTGAAGTAACATCCATGATGAACACTTTCAATGCAACAGAAAATTCGATCTCAAAACAAAAACGTCGAAACGAAGTTTTACAAAATGAAGCTGATCGACTCTTGGAAAATGTTCTAAGTTATGATATTATTTATGTGGTTATGAATTCGATTTATGAGTCTTGCAATTCTATGCTTGTTGATGATCACACTGCTGGCACTGAAACGTTGAGACACGAAATTGAGACTTTAAAAAGAGAAAATGAGAGAATCATTAAATACAATGATGATGTGCAAAGTAAACTTTCAACAGAAAATTTTCAACTTAATCAGAAGCTACAATGGTGTCAAACTCAGAGTCTTGATTTTGAATTAAAATTGCAAAGACAAAATGAAACGATGTCCCTTCAAAACAGTCACACATCCAAAGTTAAGAATCTTGAAGATGAAAATGCTAATTTAAAAAGTCAAATTTTCAAATATGAAAAGGAAATTGATGAACGTTGTCAAAATCGTAATGACACCATTCGCTTAAATAAAGAACTCGATTCAAAAATTCAACAAAAGAATCATATCATCATTGAACTTAAAGAGAAAATTCAGTTACTAGAAAAAGGAAAGTTTGTTAACACAAATGTGATTGCACTAGGAATGTACAAAATGGACACAACACCTAGGAAAACATCCCCTCAGAATACTAATTTGAATATTTCCACTTCTATAGGAATAGTCCCCACTACTAGCGTTAGCAGATCAAAGTGTAAGAGCAACAAACTGAAGAATAGGATCTGGCAACATAGAAGCGGAAAACTAGAAGCACCAGAAGTAGAAGATCAACTTAGGAATTTGAATAAAACTCCTGTTGCATCTGATTTAGATTCCAATTTGGCAAATTGTAATCGTACTATGAATGTAACGAATGCTGAACGTTTGAATGTTTTGAATGTTAATACGTCTTATGTGTTTTATCGTAAAAGTATGTTATCTGGTGATCATACAAAATGTATAGCTAACTCCCTTTTAACTCGTAACAAGAAATGAACATCTGGCGTTCCCTCTAGGCCCACTATTGCTTCTAAGTCTGTGCTAGGAAAACTGCCAAGTGTAGTTTCAAAAAATGCCATAGACACACCCATAGTTGCCAATACAACTCCTAAGACAATCCCATCACCTAGCGAATTCACTAAGAAGAAAGCTAAAACTAGTTGGACATGGTAACGTTGGTTACTAAGGAAACCTAGTTTTACATGGCTACCTAAAGTTATTAATAATTGTGTTACTAACCCAATGAAACCTACAAATTCTCTGGGTTCTACCATTACCATCACTCCATCTTCGTCGTCTTCGTGTGATGCAGGTGGTACAAATTGTTCTATGGATTGTTGATATCGGTTGTACCCGACATATGACAGGCAATCTTAAACTGTTAGTAAACTTTGTTGCAAAGTTCATCGGCACTGTCAGATTCGGGAATGATCATTTCGCTGCTATCATGGGCTATGGAGATTACTTCAATGGCAACATCGAAATTAGTCGTGTCTATTATGTCGAAGGCCTTGGTCACAATCTTTTCTCCATCGGTCAATTTTGTGATGGGGATTTGGAAGTAGCATTTCGGGAGAAAACTTGTTTCGTTCGTGACTTACAAGGAAATGATCTAATGTCGGGCACTCGTGGAACTAGTCTTTATACCATCTCAATGTCTGATATGATTGCTTCTTCTCCTATATGTCTGCTCTCCAAAGCACATTCGACAAAATCATGGTTATGGCACAAACGACTGTCTCATCTGAATTTCAAAACCATGACTGAACTTGCACGTCACAAACTAGTCAATGGTCTTCCACGATTTCGATATTCAAAAGATTACTTATGGCCAGATTGTGAACAAGGAAAAAGTACTTGTGCACATTTCCCTTAAAAAACAAAACACAGTATAGATCACGTTCTTCAACTACTTCATATGGATTTGTGTGGCCCTATGCGTGTTCAAATGATAAACAGTAAATGCTACATTCTAGTAATTCTCCAAAGCAAAGATCAAGCTCCTTCAATGATCATCACCTTTCTCACAAAAATTCAAGTTCAGCTTCGCAATACGGTCAGAAAAGTTAGAACAGACAATGGAACTGAATTCAAAAATCAAACTCTTCGATCTTATTTTGAGAAAGTGGGAATTGAACATCAAACATCCATTGCAAGAAGTCCAAAACAGAATGGGGTTGTCGAAAGATGCAACAGAACGTTAGTGGAAGCTGCAAGAACGATGCTAATCAATGCTCAATTACCAGATTACTTATGGGCAGAAGTTGTATCAACAGCATGTTATACCCAAAACAGTTGTATCACCAAACGGCATCACAGAACTCCTTATGAGATTGTTCACAACCAAAAACCGGATACTCAATACTTTCATGTATTTGGTGCTCTTTGCTATCCAAATAATGATCGTGATGATTTTGGAAAACTCAAAGCAAAGGCTGACATTGGTATCTTCATTGGATATTGTGAAAATTCCAAAGGTTTTCGAATCTGGAATCGGCGTACTAGAGAAATTCGGGAGACTATTCATGCTAATTTCAATGAGCTTACAGAAATGGCTTCTAAGCAAAACAGCTTAGGACCCGCAACCAACCGTCTAAATTTTCCAGATCCAACAGTTTCACCTCTCTCCCTTAACCGTTAAGAATTGGAAACCTTGTTTGCTCCATTGTTTGATGATTCTTTTGCATGTTGTGCACCAGATGTATCACCTATTTTTACTACACAAGCTGGTAATATTCTAATACCTGATACACCTGCACCAACAACAACAATCGTTGCTACAGATGCACCTCAAATTGAATCTCCATCAACAGCAGAACAAACCACTTCCAACACTGATAATGCAGCTGAAGATCTTCAACAACAACCAGTACCCTAACTTGCAGATTATGACCCAAATGCATTCTTTAATCCATTTGCACCGACTCCAACCATTCCTGCTGTTGCAGAGTCATCCACGCAATTTGGACCCGTCTAATCTGCATACGTTCTATCAACATCACCCTTCAACATCTCATTGGACTAAAGAGCACCCCTTAGTAAACATCATTGGCAATCCCTCAGCTCCAGTTATGACAAGACAAAAACTCCACACCGATGCTGAAAACTGCATCTATGCACTTATAGTTTGTTAAGATGAACCCAAAAACATCAAAGACGCACCAACATACGACAACTGGATTGAGTCAATGCAAGAAGAACTTGACCAATTCAAAAGACTAGAAGTGTGGGAGTTAGTTGAAAGACCAGATGGGGTCTATGTCATCGGACTGAAATGGATTTGGAAAAAAAAGTTAGATGCAGAAGGCACAGTGATTCGTAACAAATCATGTTTGGTAGCTAAACGATTAACTAAACAAGAAGGAATTGATTTTGAAGAGTCCTTTGCTCCAGTTGCTAGGCTTGGGGCTGTCCGTAACCTTCTGGCACACGCTACACACAAGAATATGGTTGTTTATCAAATGGACGTGAAAATGGCATTTCCAAACGGTCAATTATGTGAGGAAGTTTATGTTAGTTAGCCAGAGGGATTCGTCGATCCAGATCATCCCAATCATGTGTACAGACTCAAGAAGGCCCTTTACGGACTTAAACAAGCCCTAAGGGCATGACACGATAAACTAACTGCTTTCTTGCTTGCCAATCATTTTACTAAAGGTTCAGTGGATCCAACTTTGTTTATTCAAAAACACGGGGAGGACATTTTAATTGTTCAAATCTATGTCGATGACATTATTTTTTGTCAACAAACAAAAAATATTCAAATGCTTTTGCAAGATTAATGAAACAAAATTTTGAAATGTCCATGATGGGTGAACTTACGTTCTTCTTAGGACTCCAAGTTCATCAATCACCCCGTGGAATTTTTCTAAGTTAGTCCAAGTATGCTCTTGAGATTTTAAAGAAACATGGCATGACAAGTTGTAATACTTATAACACACCTATGTCTGCATCATCCCCAAAATTGGATGCAGATTTACATGGTACACCTGTTGACCCAACAAAATACCGTAGTATGATTGGGTCCGTCATGTATCTAACAGCCAGCAAACCAGATATAGTTTTTGCTGTATACCTATGCTCCCGTTATCAGTCACGACCAACTGAAAGACACCTCTCTGAGGTTAAAAGAATCCTTCGATGCATAAAGGGAACCATCCATTTGGAGATCTGGTATCCGAAGGATTTTGGTTTTGAACTAATAGCTTTTTCAGATGCTGATCATGCAGGATGTTTATACACACGCAAAAGTACATCTGGGGGAGTGCAGTTTCTAGGAGACAAACTTATATCTTGGCAGTCAAAGAAGCAGGATTGCACTTCATTGTCATCTATAGAATTGGAATATGTAGCCATGTCAGCATGTTGTGCTCAAGTCATTTGGATGCGATCACAGCTGATGGACTAAGGTTACATTTTCAATAAGATTCCCATGTACTGCGACTCTAAGAGTGCCATTGCCATCTCATGCAACACGGTTCAACATTCGAAGTCAAAACATATCGCACTTCGATATCATTTCATCAAAGAGCATGTTGAAAAAGGTAATATTGAATTATAATTTGTGGGTACTGAATACCAATTAGCGGACTTATCAACCAAATCCTTGCTCCATGCAAGATTTATGGAATTAGTTCACCAAATTTGAATGCGGTGTTTGACTCCAGATGATTTGAAAAACTTTCTTAAACACAACTAAGAAAGTCAAACACCAAAACCTTTTTTTTTTTAAATATCTTATTCAAAAACACAAAAAGATTTTCATTTTCTTTTCTTTCTTTACTTAAAAAAAATGCAAGTACAATATTTCCTTCAGCATCTTGTTCCTTCAAACATATTTACCAATTTTCCCGAAAAAGTGTTGAGGGAGTATGTAATTCGAACTTTATTCATTCTTTTTTATTTTCCATACTTTAATATTTCCAAAAGATGTTTTTTAATAATGTATTGGTAATATTATTTTTGATACCCTTCTTGATCTCAAAATGTTTTCTCATATTCCTAAGTCAATGGGGTGTATTAAAATAATTCTTGTCAATTTTATATTATGTCTTGTTAACATTTTGTGAGTTAAGGGACTTAGATTGCTAAGCCTTTCCATTAAGGGACTAATGGTGTCAAAACATGAAAGATAAATTTTTTCAAACAAAAACAAAAATTAGAGTAGCATTTACTGCTACTGCAAATGCTTTTACTCTTTACTAACCACAATCAACGATCCTAAATCATTCGAGTAATCCAAGTGCTTTATCTCAAATCCGTAAGTGTTTTCTTAATCTTTAGTCTAATCTAAGAAATGGTTTTTGATAGTTAATCAATCCAACGGTTTCATTTGTCACAATAATCAATTGTTGATTTAGGGTTTTGGCCGAATTGGAGGATTTTGATTATGAGTGTTTTGTTTAAATTCTATGGTGGGTTTTGTTCCTAATCTAGTTATTAACATGTTTCTATAACCCAATCGTATCCAGAAACACGTATTGATGATTCTTTAAAATTAGGGTTTATACGTATGATTTGGGAGAAATCATTTGTACATGTTTTGGTCTAATTTATTGGGTGGGATAGTGTTCTAACATGTTTTGTAACATTATTTGATCATCAAATCATACCCATAAACGTGTTTAAATCAATTTTGATGTTTAAGGTTTATGAAGAACACGTACAGGTTCAAACCTGTTGATTCATGGCTAAAAAATGTTAAAATACAGACCATTGAGCTTAGAATCATCATAGGAACCTAAGGGAATTATTCACATAAACATCTAATCCATTGACTTGAATTTCGACAAGATTGAAATAAGGGTTCATCGAAATTGTAAATTGTTGTTCTCAAATTAGATAAACTGGTTTTGAATGTGTTTTAATGAACTTAAAGATCATATTGTAACTTGTGGTTTGATCTAATTTGGACAGGAAGCCAATTTTGATAAAGAATCACAACATAAAGTACGCCTACAGTGTTCATCGGAATTTATTGCCTAAGAAATTGTCGAAATTGCAAAATCCATCGGAATTGGATAACTTTTTCGGAATTGCTTCAAATTTATCGAAATTCAAAATTTTCATAGCAATTGGACATGGTTTATCGAAATTAAGATTTTTCATCGCAATTGCACAAATTTCATCGAAATTCAAAATACATCGGAATTGGATAACCTTGTTGGAATTGCTTCAAATTTTCCGAAATTCAATATTTTATCGCAATTTGACAAAGTTATCGCAATTCAAAAAGCTTACACTGCAATTGGACAAAACCTGTCGAAATTCAAAATTCATCGGAATTGGCCAAAATTGTCACAACTATATAAATCCGTCGCAATTCATTAACATTGTCTCAAATTCAATTGAGTTTAAGTATGTCAAATTTTGAATAAAGTATAATGTTATGGAAATTGCATTTGTGTCATCACAATTGAATCTGTCACATAATGCATGTCATTTTGCAAACTTAGTAACCATTAAACATGCTAAATCAATGATGTCAGAAAGTGGACACGTGAATGATCATAACTTTAACAATATCCTAACTTTCTTGTATCCTGCATATTTGTGTCTTTGATTGATGTTTTAGAATTCACTAATGGCTGCTCAACAACCACTTCACATGCTCACAAAAGAAAACACCTTTCCACAAGGTTATGACGTGGAAATTGGCAAGAACAACGCACGTGTAGAATTTCACAAAATCAAGTGTGCAGAACCATCATGTCAAATAGCAATTGAAATTCTCAAACTACACAAGTGTAGGAGCATGCTGGATAAGTCTGCATCCATTCCTGAGTTCTACATTCACCATATGTGGCTTATAATCAAGTTGGATATGGGAGAAGACTCATTCACCTGCACACTGGACAGAAAAGAAGTCACTGTTGATGTCAATTATCTTCATAAAACCTTACTTCTTCTGGAAGCTCCTGCACCAACCAAGAAGTTTCATCCTACTCCCTCAGAAGAAGTCGTTCTTAACTTCCTTTTAGAAATTGGTTATGATGTACAACCAAACAAGCCACTGAAATCATTCTTCAAGGTCGAAGCCAAGCTCATTCCCCAACCGTTGAGAACCATTTACTACATCTTAGCTAGATCAATCTCCGAAAGAGACAGCGGTTATGAAAATCCTCGTCTTCCTCACTTACAAATCTTCTAGGGAATAGTGAATCAGAAACAAATCAATTACGCTCAACTTATCAGGATGACATAGTCTTTCAGATTCAGAGTCATTACTTAAAACCATTCACAAAAATCCCTTTTGTCAGATACACCAAGTTACTCATCTACCATCTTCTTGATGACAATAAAGACATTCCTCGACGTCTAGAAGATCCAGAGAAGCATCTATTTGCTATGGAAAAAATAGTCAATCAAGTCTACATCCCGAAAGGAAGCACTCGCAAAAAAAGGATGAGACTTCCTGACTCTCTTCTGACAGAAAAGATCAAGAAAACACAAGCATACCTTAAGTATGATAAAGCTTTCAAGGAAGGGTATGTCGGATTTAGCAAGTATGATGATGAACCTACTCCAGCAAAGACTCAAGCAAAAGGAGGTAGCAAGATAGGAAGCACATCCAGCACCACGAAGAAAATAAAACCATGTCCTCCTAAATACACCAATAGGAGAGTACCTGTCAAAATTGCTAAGCCTGAGCCTGAAGTTGAACAGATTGTGGAAGAAGAGGAATCTGGTTCTGAAACGAAAACCAATGAAGAACCAATAATTTAAAAAGAAGAAATTACTACCAAGATTGCTCAGGAAGAAAGTCTTGTATCACTTAAAGCTGATGAAGAGAGGAGAGGGAAGAAAATACTTGATGAAAAAATGAAAATGGATGAAGAAATTGATAAAGATTTTGGTGAAGATGATGTAGGTCGCCTCTTTTTAGATCAAATCACACCTATATTATATGTTTAGTTAGAGAAAGATATGATCAGAGAGAGAAAGAGCTAGAGAGAATAAGAGAGGAATTTCTTTTACACTTCACAATCCAATCCTCTCAAATGAGAGGTTTACATATATATAGTCTTCCAACATATGAGAATAGGGAAGTGTGCCATCTTTACATATTTCACTAATTCAACATTAACCTAAATACTATGACTAAACTAGACGGCACACTTCTACTAATGTGTAGACTATATTTATCTGATTCTAACAAGCTATTACATGACCATATTACAAGACTCATTGACTCGATAATGATCGTCACTTTAAGCATTCCCAACAATCTCCCCCTAAGGGACGATCATTCAGATCTCTCTTTGATTACATTTATGATAATCACTTTTGCGTTTCCAACAATCTCCCCCTAAGGGGTGATCATTGAGATCTCATTCTGTGACATGTGGGTTATGGGTCCATCAATAGAAATGGATGATCATTTATCTTCTTTGATGTTTGCTATCTTGAACTTTGAGTCTTTGTGTAATAGCTTTGCTAGATTCTTTGTTCCAATCATGCTTTGTGATCTGTGTTCTTCGTTCTTGTTTTTGTGATCATTTGACGTCTTCTTTGCTTCTTTGGCTTCGACGTCTTTATATCTTTGTTCTTTGTTCTTGTTGTGAGTGATATGGTAATGTCTTGATCTGCCTTCCACCGACGTTTTTTAATCACTGTGTCTTTACGTCTTTTCCACCATACTCATATGTCTTTTGACTTTTGTTCTTTAAGTGGTTCTCACTTCATAAGCTTCAATATTTGACTTGTGAAAGTTTGTTGTGCTTGATCTTTGACTTTTCTTTAATTTCTTTGAACTTTTGTTATCTATTAGTCTTTGTGAGAACTTTTCTTCGGGATATGAGCATGATGGAATGGTGGTGGTGGTACTCCTGGTTTCTATGATTTCCTGCAGGTAAACAGTTAGCAATAAATCATTCAGTACTTACAGATTCGGACTTCGAGATCGTCAATAGCATAGTGTGAAGAATTTCTCTAATCCTAGCTAAGGTCGTTCTGAATCGGATGCCCCCGAAAGAGCTGACACAAATACACCAAAGTGTATCCACGATTCAGTGAGCCGCTGAAGTATACCGAAGTATCACTCCACAACTGTAGACCGTTTGGAGTTACCATGAACACTAAGCGTAATCTACAGGGGATTACCGAAGTGACCTGCTGTCAGGGCTGTTTGATGTTGACCCTGGCAGGATTTCCATTCAATCACTGAGAATCACTATATGTGACTTCTCTCATGAATGTTATCGGCAGATTACTACGATCTGCATAGGACACTCTTATAATTTACAACTAGTGTTTCTTTTGTTGAACAACCAGTGTAAAAATACTAAGTGTACCTATGAGATCTTTTATGTATCTCGTGGCTCTAGACTCAATAAAGTGCTTATTGGTTTTAGTCGTCGGAGGCATGGAGCAGATTGCCTCCTTTTCAATATCAAAACATCTCGGAGTGAGAGGTTGATAGATAATGAAGGGTTCTCCATGAGAAATGAAACAAGTGTCTTTTGAGAGACACCTGAGTGGCTAGAAGGTTTAGTGCAGTGCGTCACTGGGTCCATGATGGCTTAATCTTCAATACTGGTGTTACCGTAGTAACAAACAGTAGCATATGTATTGAACCCGGTGTCTGCCCTAAGGTTGATCAAATGGAGGGTTATTTCTTTTCACCATTTTCTTTACTTTTCTTTTTCATTCTTCAACCCCTTCTTTCCCCTTTCATTTCTTTACTCCTTTTTTTCATCTTACCTAGGACTTTTCTAGTACTAAACTATTGGTATTGTCCTTGGGTAGATCCCTCCGGCTCTGGCGGATCATAGGACAGTTTTTTCTAACCTTAGTCACCTTATATCTCCATGACTATCCTATTGTTGCCATAAACCAATCTTTTTGAAAATCTCTCAAAGTGCTTATGATTATAAAAACATATTTTGTTAACACTTTGAGAGTTTTGTGATTTTCAGAAATACTCCCCCTTAACATGTGCTCATAAGTATTTAAGGTAAATTTGCACATGTCGGGAAGAGTCAGCACTTTTTGAGTTGATTGATTTTCAATGAACATGATCGTTGCGAGACACGTTTACATCACTAGTAGAACTAGCTTGAAATTATTACCCGTCCAAATCATATTCAAGGAAACTCTCTCGAAATTGGTACATTCTACTCAGACAAGTCCTTTGCGAGACACGTTTACATCACCGGATAAACCGGCTTGAAATTATTACCCATCCCGGATATGTCTTTTCGATTACTGACTTTTGATATTGTCAATTTGAGGGTTCAATTCTGAGTCGAGCTCAAACGAGATTTCAACTTTTTATTACCATATTTTAATCATATCTTTATTCTCTCCCTCAAAAATAGCATATTCGTGTTGTTTTTGATAAACTTTTGATTAAAATATACTTTTTGAGGTTTATGGGAAGAATTTCAAGAACTTTTGTATTTTAGAACAAAGATTTTGTTTTTCAAGTACTCCCCCTTGACAAGGGAATACTTGTTCTATTGAGCAGAATTTTTGAAAACTTAGAAAATTATGGTTAATTCTTCTCAATAGTAAGAAGCTTTTGCTCCTTATATGAGGATTGTGGCACTGAAGCGTACCACTGGGACCTTTCAATACAAGTACGGGTTGTGCACTGTGATGTGTACACAAGCCATTAAGCATGATTTTGATGGAACATTTTTGTTATGGAAATACTCCCCCTCAAAACTCGCATTTGTTTTGAGAATTTTAAACTTTTTAAAGTTTGAGGGAGGGAGTCTTCTTGACGCAAAATTCTGAAAGATTTAGAAATTTTAGTTTGAAAAATTCTTGAACAAATTTTGCTTCAAGGTAACTAATATGTTATACTCTGAAATACTCCCCCTCAAAACAAACATACGTTTTGACTTTTTTTTTTCTTTTTTTTTTAAAAAAAAAAAAAACTTTGGAGTGAATTGGGGAGTAAATATTTGAAAAATCTTGAGCAAAATTTTGAAAAGTTTTGAAAAAAAAAAACTTTTGAAAAATTTTGAATAAATTTTGCTCAAGATTAAGAAGATTTTAGGATAAGTGCACGCTTGGTTTTAAAGAATGGTTAGCAAGGCACTTTCCTCTCTTTGAAACCCGAGTTGTACACTGTGATGTGTATACAAGTCGTCATTTTGAAGTCAGAGTCCTTAGCTGAAATACTAAGAAGTCATCTAAATTTTAGATTAGACAACAACCTTGGACACCCATTTAAGCACGACGCTAACGGGTTTACTAAATTTTGAAATCCATTTTTAAGTTGTATCAATCTGATTTAAAGATGTTGAATTCCAACGAGGATTGAAAACCGGTGTTTCATTTTGAAATAACACTCGTGGAATCAATGGAGATTTAAAACTCTTTTTCCGTTGAAAATAGTTTCAGAAACCCGGTGTTTCTCTTGGAGTTTTAAAATCTGAAGAATAGGATTTCCATCTAGAGTTGAACCTCATGGGTTCTTTTTGAAGATTTGTTTTTGTGATGAATGGAAACCTTCCTGTATTTGGAATGTTCAAAGCAGAGTCATTCTTATGTTGCAGCGAAAGCAATTCTGATATTGAATATTTGAAAGGTTTTCAATGACTTTGCTTTGGTCTCCACACTTGCTTTACCGGTGTAAAACGAGAGTGTGGAGTTTGAAAAACTTGATTCTTTCCATTTGAAGCATTTGAGGGTTTTCAACAACTTTGTTTTGGTCTCCACACTTGCTTTACCGGCGTAAAACGAAAGTGTGGAGTTTCAAAAGCTTGAATATTTTCTTTTGAAGCATTTGGATTCGAAAACTTTTGAGAAGTAAGTGTTTTAGAAAAACTTGGTTTCTACGAAGACTTCCTTCTTTTTTGCAAAGAATAAGTAGTAAACTGGGAAACCTTTTTCGAAAATGATTTTGAAGATTCACGCGTGTAAACCTTCTTCAAAACACTCACTTCTGGTGTTGAAAATTTTGAGATAGGAGCTTTTCCCTTTGATCGGTTAAGAGAATCAAACTTCATTTTTAAAGCATTGTATGAAGTTCTCAAATCACTGTATTCTTTTTGAAGAGAAAAATAATCTTGGGATGCCAATTTTGATTCTAAAGAGGCAATTTGTTTCAAAAGTTGATCTTTTTCGGCTTTAGAATCATCCGTTTTACGAGCCAATTTCCATTCGAACTCATCGTTTTCTTTTTCAAGTCTTTCAAAATAATGTTCAAATTTGGTCATTTTGTTGAAAAAGACGGTTTTGGCATCCTCAAAATCGTTTGTTTGTTGAGCTAAAAACGTTTCATGCTCAATCACTTTTGTTTGAAGCACATGATTTTCAATTTCAACTTCATTTTCAAAAAAATTCATTTTCTCCCCCGTTTCCTTTTCTAAATCTAGAGTATTAGAATTGACTAGGGGATTTGGAAAGGAAACTTTTGTGATTTGAGACTCAACCATTTTCATTTTCATTGATTCAATCTTTTGCAAAACATTTTCAAACTTTTTATCAGCGAATTCAGACAATTGAGATTTTAAATCTTCAGTAACATTTTGTTTCATGTTTGAGTTTTGTGTCTGAACTCGTGAACTTTTGATTGAATCAAACAAATTTTTGTAAATCAATTTCAAATGCTCAATTTCTTTTTCGTATTTTGAAATTTGACACTTCATTGACACGTTTCCATCATCAAGTTGTTCAAGTTTTGACATCCAAGGATTTTCAAAAGACTTCTTTTCCAGATTGTGTTGTAAAGCTAGCTCAAAGTCAATGCTTTGTGCTTGACATCTTTGAAAATTTTGTTCAAGAGAGAATATTTTACGTTTCAGTTTCTCTTGGATGTCGTTTGACTCTTTTAAAATTCTCTCATTTTCGTGTCTCAACATCACATTTTCCACTTCAAAGTTGTATTCACGATTAGTTTGTGTTTCAAAATAATTTATACGTTTACTATGATTCTCGAGCTTTTCAGTTAACGATGTATTTTGTGCTTTTAGTTCACGATTAAGCTCATTACATCGAACAACTTCGTTTTGAATATTTTTGATTTTGATTAATAAAGCATTTGAAGCACATTCTTGATCATGATTCACATTGTCATGTTCAACCGTACCTCCATTAGGATCCATATGTGGAATCTCAGGAGTAATATTTCTATTATCCTGATTCACCACATATGTGTTAATGTACTCAGGTTGTCCATGACTTTGTGTTTCATAAGCAAACACATTATCAAAAATCTTGATATCATCAGTTGATTGATGTACCTTAACCAATGTATCTTTACAATGTGAAGGTCCGACATCATCTGCTGCAGTCTTCAGATCATTCTTATAGTTGAGTTTCCTGTCAGTATCCGAATCATTCCCTAGACTGCTTTTGCCATTATGTTGTTCTGATAATGCATTATGACCCATGAAACCCAAATTATCATCTGATGTCCCTTTCTCATTGGCCGTTCCTTCTTGTATCTGCACCTCCATTTCAATTCTTTTCCGTTCTTTTTCTTTTAATCCTCTTCCATGCAATACCTTTTGATTTGACTCTTTCTTATTTTCCAGCATCTCCCTCAGATGAAGTGATCTTGAAGTAAACACCAGTTCGAGTATGTTCATTAGTTTAAGCAACTGATCTCTAAAAGATTCAACTTCAAGGTAACTAATGATGCATTCTCTCCATATTTTGCTTGCTGATACATAATCCGAAGACTTTTTGAGCACTCTAAAATCTAAGTAGAGAAACCATTTTAACTGCGTCTTGAGCGCTCGATATGCTACTATGCAGTCACTTCCTTGTTCAATTTGCTTCTCTATTAGACATAGGTTGTGCATGAGTTTCCGTTTGAAGGTTGTAAAGTCCATTTCAGATCCGAAGAGTGTTTCAAAAACAGAATGAAATGATCTATCCCATGATGGTAACCTTTCTTCTGAGAGGGCCATACATTGAAGCTTAACTAATTCAAAATGTCTCAAACAATTTTCCTTCGAATGAATAGCGTTTTGCACAACTTGAGGCATCTTTCTCTCTTGTGAACTTGATTCCATTTAATTTCGGTGTGTGATAAAGTTGATCTTGGATAGTTCCAACGATATAGGAGTTATGTTTGTTGTTGGTTAAGGTTTGGATATTTGTGACATCTGTTCATTCATATGCGACCTTGATTGATACATTTTCTCTCCCCCGCGATTATTGCGATTGAATCGGAAGAATCAAACTAAAATGTGTAATCTTGATATGTCACACACAAGGTCGAAATGGTGATTTCTTATTTCCCTCCAAAAATTGAATTTGAAAAATTTCTCTCCCAAAATTTGAAATACACCATAAAATGCAATTCTAAGGTTACTAGAAAAGTTTGAGTTTTAAAGATTTTGACGCCAAATTTCACCGTAAAAATTCGAATTTTGACCTAAAAATTTGAATTTTTGGCCAAAATTTTCACTGATATACCAAAATTTGAACTTTGCGTAAAAATTGAACGTTTAGTCACTTCTAAAAATTAAATTTTATTCAAATTTTCCCTCTTTTTTTTTGTTTTTTTTTTTGTTTTTTTTTTAATTTTTTTTTTGGATTTCTAAGTTGAATGATTTCTAGGTGGAAGGGTTCTAATCGGGAATACTGAGTTCTCGTTTGATCTCGTAGAAATTAAGTGCAAGTTGAATTTAGATAGGTTTTGTAAATTTCGACAGTTTTCTATGAATTGCGACAGAATCCTTTGAATTGCGATAAATCCCACGATTGCGATAAATCCCACAATTAACCCACAATTGCGATAGAACCCACAATTGCGATAAAATCCGACAATTGCGATAGAACCCACAATTGCGATAGAATCCCACAATTGCGACAGAATCCTGTGATTTGCGATAAAATCCTGACAATTACGATAGAAGCTCTTTTTATCTAAATTTTCTCACCAATTTAGATAAACCCTCTTTTATCTAAATTCCACCACAATTTAGATAAACCCTCTTTTATTTAAATTCTTATACAAGAATTTCGATAAGTGAGCTTTTCGATGACGATCCAATAACGAGTAACAAACAATCTTCTAAGCCTTTTTCCACGATCAAACAACTTCAAAAACCCGTAAAAACTTATAAAGTTCAAACCTTTATCACCTTTATGCTCTTTTAACAATATTTCAACTTAATGCTAGAACTTTTAATGCGAGGGAACTAGATTTTTGAAGATTATAATCTATGAAAACAACCAAAACTCACTAGCAAATCGTAAAAACAAACCTTTTTAACCTTAAACACGTAACGAAATCAAAGTTTATGTAACAAAGTTCAAATTTTTATTAACCAAAAAAAACGCAACTTTTTGTTTACCTTGATAATAAAAAAAACGAACACAACTTTATCCTAAATCGATGTTTGGCTCTTGATACCACTTGTAGGTCACCTCTTTTCAGATCAAATCACACCTATGTTATATGTTTAGTGAGAGAAAGATATGATTAGAGAAAGAAAGAGCTTAAGAGAGGAATTTCTCTTACTCTTCACAATCCACTCCTCTCAAATGAGAGGTTTACATATATATAGTCTTCCAACATATGAGAATAGGGAAGTGTGTCGTCTTTACATATTTCACTAATTCAATATTAACCTAAATACTATGACTAAACTAGACGGCACACTTCTACTAATGTGTAGACTATATTTTTTCGATTCTAACAAGCTATTACATGACCATATTACAAGACTCATTGACTCGATAATGATCGTCACTTTAAGCATTCCCAACAGATGAGACCGAAGAAGATCAGACCCTCATCATTCTGGTTAATCAACCCGGTGGGTCTGGAAGTGCAGGAGGAGTCACTCAACCTCGATCAGATCCAGTTAATCAACCAGGTAATGACGAGGAACGGGATGAAGAAGGAAATCTCATCATGAAGGAGGTCCATCAGGAAGAACAAATTAAATACTTTGACATGAATGATGATGATAACACGGAGAATGTTTAATTGATGATGAAGTAATAAGAAAATCCGCTGAAGAACTGGAGTTGGAAAAGAAGGCAAAGGAAGAAGAAGAAATGAGGCAAAAACAAAAGGAGGGGGCAGAAAGGTTAGTTAGGAAAATTGCTGAAGAGAAGGAAGCTAACAACTACATTCAAACATCTCCAACTACACCTCCACACTCTCCTCCAATTAACCACGATACACCTCCAGTCTCTCAGCAAACATCTCCTCCAAAAGACATGGACACAAACGTTAACAAGGATTCGTCTGTCATTCCTGAATCATCAACACCTTCTTCACCACCACCAACACAAACAACATCAACAAGCAAATCCATCAAGAAACCCATCAATCCTTTGGTCTCTCAAGCATCGATAAAGAAACATAACAAGCTTCTTGACCAGATCGAAACATTAACAAATATGGTCACCGGTCTTGCTGGACAAGTGAACGAGCTCCAAAGCACAAAAGCTCGAGTTGATGAATTCCTTTCCGATGACATTTAGGATAAGATGTTTACTGCGATCAAGGGCAACACTGAAGAATACTTGAAAAAGTACTTGCCTAGAATCATATCAAAGAAAGTCGAAGAATATCTTGAACCAAACATCGAAGGTCTTCTAAAAAACATTGTTTCTGCAGTTCCACTTGTCCTACAAACCAAACCATCAATGCCAAAGGAACCAACACTTGAAGAGCTTCAGATTCAATTGTTTGAAAGATTGACAAGTCTTACATCACCAACTCCTGAACAAATTGCAATTTCTGATGCTATCTAGGCCAATATCTCAAAGGAGTCATGCAAAGCTGGTGCTGATAAAGTAAAACGACCAAGAGAAGATGAAGACCCTGATCCGAACTCACAAGCTAAGAGACCAAGGAATGTTGGTGGTTCTTCTTCTCAACACAAAGAACCTGTTAACCCATCAGCAACCACAACAACTGCCAACCAACCGCCAAAGCAATCTGAAACCGGTCCAACGGCAACCGAACATCACTTTGTGCACAATAATGAGGACGAATTTCAACAACCACAATATCAACCAGATACTCCACCAAAGTCGAAAGCTAAAAAGTCTAAGAAAGATAAGAAGTCAAAGAACAAACAACCTAAGGTTGTCACATGGCTTGAAGATGACACGACTGAGGGAAATGAGTGGTTTGATAAACTTGTAAGTGCTCAACCATATGTCGACGATGACTCCATGATCGAAGGACACACACTTGAGTTCACACAAAAACTCAAACGTAATCAACGAATCAAGAAGCTTACAAAAGGATAACTTCGTCGCATTAAGAATGATGCATTAAACTTGCTGAAAGATCAATCCTCAAGTGCAGCTGAGCTCGAATATCACTTGGAAAACATTGCATGCAATGTCGAATGATATCAGCTAGACAAATCCGGACACATATGTGATTGATAATACTTCTTAACACAAAGAACCATACTTTACGGATTGGACAAAGCCTCTCCCAGTAATTGGAACTACTGATCAACCTGTTATTCCATACAGCTTCTTCTTCAACAACGATCTGGAACTTCTTGTACACGGTAACAAGTGTCAACAAAAGTATGCAACGTCAATAACATTGATTCCTGCTACAAGATATCCACAACCGGCCATCGAAGAAACAACAACAAGACTCTTCATTACAAACAAAGTGTTGTACGATCAAGATGCGCATCTCGGAATATACCACTGGTATGAGAAAAGGAGTACGTGGTATAAAATCAAACTAACGAAAAAGTCTCCAACTCTGGTGATGAGCGATCTCAGAGTAATTGTTGTGGTTAGCATTGAAGCAGAAAAGAAGTATGATTATACCTTTCTACATAAAATCAAGGTTAGAAGACAAGATCAGAAGATTTACTCATTCTCAGAAGCAGACTTCCCTGATTTGAACCTTAACGATCTTGAAGATATGTATCTCATCAAAGTTCAAGGGAAGATGCATCATTTCTCAACTGATCTTACGTACGCATTCAGCACTTCATTGCTCTACTACATCAGAAGAAAAATCATTCAGGAACGCTTTGAAGACTTGCAACTTGGGGTCGAGAGCTATCAAAGGAAGCTAAACTTAACCGCACCACTTCTACACCTTCCAGAGATCAACAAAGAACCTCAGTATACCCTGAAAAAAGACCCAACCTTTGGTTTTGTCTACAAAAGTGATCACAGCATCAACTGTTTCATGGGATACAAAGAAGTTAACAAGTTCTGCGACCATACACTCAAGAAGGTTCGAGACGGACTAGTCATTCGGTTAAGAGATCGAGAGTTGTATAAGACAAGTAGGTGGACAACTACTCAACTGCAAGAAGTTCGTCAATTCATCCAGAAGACTGAGAATAGGCTTGTACTTAAAGATTAGATGCGGAGACTGGAAAGTTATGTTGGAGGCAGACCATCATTTCCTATCAGAAACTTCCAAAGACCTAATCCAGAATTGACGATCTTCATAAACGTTGATTGATGTAAGATTTGGGTATACTTATGATTATATAACAGTGCACAACCCGTACTCTGTAAAGAAAGGACCCTGAGGTACGCCTCAGTGCCTCAATCCTAATATAAGCAGCGAAGGCTTCTTACTTTTGAGTAGAATTAATAAAAAAAATTTGATAAAGTTTTTTCAAAATTCTACTCAAAAGAACAAGTTTTCCCTCTCGTGTTTAAAACCTCAAAAAGTAATTTCACTTGTTGAGGGGGAGTACCTAAAATCATCTTTGTTCAAAACATAAAGTTCTTGTTGGATTCTTCCCACAAACCACAAAAAGCATATTTTAATCAAAAAGTTTTTCAAAAACAACATCAATATGCTATTTTTTGAGGGGGAGAAAAATAAAATTGTGATTAAAATATGTTAACATACGTGTGGAATCTAGCATGAGCTCGACTCAGATATAACCAATGAATTGACGAAACTTAACTGTCATTAATCGAAAGGACTTGTCCTGGACGGGTAATAATTTCAAGCTGGTCTAACCAGTGATGTAAGCGTGTCTCGAATAGGACTTGTCTGAGTAGAGTGTACCATTTCGAGAGATTTTCTTTGAATGTGACCAGGAGGGGTAATAATTTCAAGCTAGTCTAACTAGTGATGTAAGCGTGTCTAGAATCGGTCATATTCACTGAAAATCAATCAATTCAAAAAGTGCGAACTCCAACCAACATGTGCGAATTTATCTTAAAAACTTATAAGCACATGTGAAGGGGGAGTATTTCTGAAAAAGCAAAACTCTCAAGATGTTAACAAAATATGTTTTATAATCATAAACACTTTGAGAGATTTTTCAAATGAATTGTTTATGGCAACATAGGATAGTCATGGAGGTATAAGGTGACTAAGGTTAGGAAATACGTCATATGATCCGCCAGAACCGGAGGGATCTACCCATAGACAATACCAATAGTTTAGTACTAGAAGTCCTTAGGTATGATTGAAAAAAAGAGTAAAGAAATGAAAGGAGAAATAAGGGATTGAAGAATTAAAAAGAAATGTAAATAAAGAAGGGATTGAAGAATTAAAAAGAAATGTAAATGAAAGGGTGAAAACAAACTCCAAATGTTCAACCTTAGGGCAGAAACCGGGTTCAATTCATATGCTACTGGATGTTACTACGGTGACACCGGTATTGAAGACAAGCCGAAATGGACCCAGTGACGCATTGAACTAAACCTTCTAGCCACTTAAGTATCTCTCAAAAGATACTTGTTTCATTTCTCACGGAGAACCTTGCTTAATCTATCGACATTTCACTCTGAAATGTGTTGATATTGAAAAGGAGGTAATTTGCTCCATGCCTCCGACGACTTAAATCAAATCGCACTTAATCGAGTCTAGAGCCACGAGATACATCAAAAGATCTCTTAGGAACACTTAATATTTCTACACTGGTTGTTCAACATTAAGGACACCAGTTGTTAATAACAAGAGTCCTACACAGATCTTAGCAATCTGCCAAGAACATTCATGAGGGAACTCACAATTGTGATTCTCAGTGATTGAATGAAAATTCCTGCCAGGGTCAACATCAAACAGCCCTGACAGTAGGTCACTTCGGTAATCCCTTGTGGGTAACGTTTAGTGTTCGCGGGGGTCTCAAACGGTCTACAGTCGTGGAGTAATACTTTGGTATACTTCAGCGGCTCACCTGAATCGTTGATACACTTCGGTGTATCTGTGTAAGCCCTCTTGGGGACATCCGATTCAGGAACGGCCTTGGCAAGGATTAGAGAAAGTTTTCACACTATGTTGTTAACGATCTCGAAGTCCGAACCTGTAAGTGTCGGATGCTTTATTGCTAACTGTTTTCATGCAGGTACTTATGGACCGGGAGTTCCACTACCACCATTATCATCAACTACATTCCATCTCCACATGCTCATACCTACATCAGAAAGTCATTCAAAGTTCAAAGACACTTCTCATCAAAGATAAAAGAAAAATTTCATAAGTCAAAAGATCAAAGCTAAAGAATGAGAATCACTTGAAGTATAAAGATCAAAGTCAAAAGAAGTATGAGCATGGTGGAAAAGACGTAAAGACACCAGAGACTAAGATGTTGATAAAAGGCATAACACTACATTATCATATCACACATAACAAGAACAAAGAACAAAGATACAAAAGACGTCAAAGCCAAAGAAGCAAAGAAGACGTCAAGCAACCTTTGAAGACCAACCCTTAGGGGGAGATTGTTGGGAATACGTGTAACTAGTATAAAGTCTTGGTCATTATTTTATGTAATAGGTTGCTTAAGTTATAGGCCTTTAAGTTTGTTTTTAATGGTTAGGACCTTATAGATGGTCCATGGGCCGTGGACTTGTTTTAGTTTCTAGAAAGAATGCACAAGAGTGTTGCCCTAACACACTTGTCCTATAAATACTACATGTATACCTCACTTTGAGGTGTTAGTTATTTCACATAGTTATTAAACCTTTGTCATTCTTTCCTTTGTATGATAATCGACCACTCTATCTCTTCATCTCATTTATATCATTTACTATACTTGTGTTCTGCTATTATGGTGACCTAACACACTTCCTTATTCTTCTTGATGTAATGACTATACATATTGTATCCTCTCATTTGAGAGGAGGTAGATCATTAATAAAATAGAGAAATTCTCTCTAGTTTCTTTCTCTCACTAGATTACAAACTTTCTCTCTCTAAACCTTATATGCGTGAAATGATATCATAGAAGGGTACCCACATTAGTGCTGCTTATGCTTGATTAATACTGCTAGCAACTTCTAGTCAATCATGTTGCAAATTCTTCATTAGTACTGCTGCATTTGAAAGGTTAGTACTGCTTTGACACATAGTTAGTACTGTTTGTTTCTCGTTAGTACTGCTATAACAAATTAGTACTGCTACGCTAGTTCTTAATACTGTTAAGTTTATACTGTTACGTATTATTTGTACTGCAAGTATGAACTTAGTACTGCCCGATGTTCATATTGGTGCTGCTCGTTCAACATTTGTACTGCTGGCTCGATAAGTTAATACTGGAAACTGCTACTCATTAATGTTGTTCATTAGATAGTTTGAGCTGTTCATGATTAATATAGTTTATGCTGCTATATTCATGTACTACTTTGATCAGTTAAGGGTTTGTTATTCATATTTTCTACTGTTCGAAGTTCAAGAACGAAGCTTTGCATTTAAGGTTTGTTTTGCTACTGATGAGCAGATAAGGCATATGTTTTCTAACTTCAAGCATTCAATTATTAAAGGAAAGCTTATGCTTTGTGCTTTATGACGGTTTTGATATGGTTTAAGAAAAGAATAAGTCGTGAGAGTCGAGGCTGAGAATACTAGTACAGGTTGTATATTTTTAGAATGGTGACTTAAAGATAATCAAAGGGTACAACATGTTACTACTGCTCGTTGTTGAAGATTAATGAAAGTACATGGTTTTGGTTCTCGGCTGATTATGGAGTTTGTATGACACACACAGAAGTTAGTGATACGGATCTGACATTGGATGAAAAGATGCTTGATAGATAAAGTTTAGGTTTGTATGATAAGATTGGTAAAGTAGATATCATGTTCATGTTCAGGGAAAGCTTTCTACTTTCTACATGGTTTCTACTTCTCAATCAAAGAATTATTCTTTAGTGTTACTGCTGCTTTGTTTCGAATTCGATTGTAGTCATTTTTTATTAGTATTCCTGCTGCTATGTTCGTTCATGGATGGTACTACATGGTGTTTGTTGCTATGGTGGTTAGTTATTCGAAAAGTTCTTATGGTTATTTCAAATGGTTAACATATGGGTTTCAGGGGAAGCTTAATGTTAAAATGTTTAACCATTTATATGCTACATCGAGGAGAAGGTTTTTACAACTGCTAGTTGATGAGGCGAAAAGTGTACCGCTTTTAAGGGGTCATTTAAGCCCGAAATCGTATTTATTTGATCAAATATTGCCCTAAATCGTTCCTTTTGTCATTTTAGGTACTTTTGAGGAGAAATCTGGAAAAGGAGGCATTTTGGACGTTTTTGGAGCATTAAAGTGAAGAAAACGGCAAAGTCTCAAGAATCGGCTGAAAGTTACTCTTGACGGCGTCACAATTAACATGGGACGGCGTCATGCCTTGGCAAGAAAAGTTGGATGTGAAATTTACTCATGACGGGCCAGTGAGTTAGCATGTGAATTCTGACGGCGTCACGCTTTAACTAAATCAAGGGCGTCACGGCTTAAATCATAAGGGGACGGCGTCACGTTCATGATCCGACGGCGTCAAGCCTTGATAGGCCAGAATGGATTTTTGAAGAGCTAAAGAGGGACGGCGTCAAGAAGGTCACCCGGGAACCCTAAAAGCGGCGAGGTGATGGCGTCACAATGCATAAGGTGACGCCGTCAGATCCAAAAATCTATATATAGTTTTCTAATCTTTTGTCATTAGAGAGAGCTTAGTGTGTGGAATTTTGGGATAAAACCCTAAGACGATTTTAGCTACTTTTTCAGGGCTTTTTGCCTTGAGATCTTCCATGTTTCATTGAAAGATAAGTTATCAATTAATCATTCAATATGTCTATGTGTTGTTTGATTCTATCTTATGCTTGTCTTTTGTTTAACATGTTAGGCTAATTTTATCTTGTGTTTGCTTAGATCTAATGAAACCTAGCTATTGATTATTGGTTGTTAGTGTGTTGTTAGTTGTATTGGATGATTGTTTATCTATGTTAGGCTTAAGAAAACTGGCTAACTTCCTATTCGGTAACTTGCTTGAACGTCTTAAGAAACATGAACCAAACGCGTACTAAAGGTTTTTATGGTTGTATTTAATGCACAAGCGAATTCTAGTGATCCCATGTTAGGAGCTTCCTAGCCGGCTCGACATAGGAGTGAAGTAGGAGCTTGTAGAGTTGGGGAAGTAAGTACGCCACCCCACGAATGGTATTAAGGAATACACCCGTCATCCACGCAACTAATACACACTAATTAACCGGTAAAAGATAGTTAGGGAGTAAGGAAATCTAAGTAAACACATTTCTCTAAACATAAGTTTCTCACCACTTTTCATTTTTGTTATTTTATTTTATTTGCATTCGTAGTCATTTGGGTTAGTTGACTAGTGATGAGTGTCTAAATACTCATCATTTTTGTCCCATCTGAACTGCCAAAACGTTTAAAAATATGCAAATATGCTTCAAAATACCGAAAATATCATTTGATTGTGTTTTTATGTGTTACAAGTGCAAAATGATTAAAAACAGTCAAAAACGAGCTAAGTTTGCATAATTGGCAGTTTTAGTCCCCGAAGTTTCAAAAGTTGTCAAAATAGGTCCCCGGATGTTTTAAAATGGAAAATAAACTTTTGTGATCCTTGTACTATTGACACTTGGCAATTATGGTCCTTATGATAACTTTGGCAAAATACCACAACACACCCTCAAAAATCAGAAGTTTACATTTTTAGTCCTTGTGGTATTATCAACTCAAACCAAATAAACTTAGCTGCTTATCTAACTCAGCCCACAACCAAATCCTCTACCCAACCCAACACTAAAACTAAACCCAGTTACAACCCAAAATCCAAAGCCCAATCCACAAATAACTAAACCCGGCCCACACCCTTTAAACTAAATATCCAGGGTCAAACAAAGTTTGACCCGTCTCCTACCTTAAACCACCCCGCCAAAAACCAGATACCACCCCTCAACCCATAGTTTTTCTCTGACAATCCCATCCACCCTTATCCCTGCCACCACCCCCTCCTCCAATATGAGTCCTCCACAAGTTAACCCTTCCACGTGCTCAGTAGAAGTTAAAATTCCCACTTGATGACTTTCCCGCCAAATTTTCCAAGTGGACAATTGAGAAGATAAGAAGCAATTAAAGTGTTCAAGAGTGACTAAAAAGTGATGACAAGTATTTCCCAGTTCATTGTACTATAAATAAGAGTGTCTGTAATACGTTTCATTTAGTAGGTAGTAGTAGTTAATTTAGCTTAGTCGTATTTCATTATCTTAATGTAATTCTCACTTTCAGTAATGAATTCAAGTTATCTTTAAGCTATTTGTTCCATTTCAATTCAGTTTGTACTCAGTTTATAGTCTTTATAAAAGTTCAAGTTACTGTGATTCGTATAAGCTCTTAGTATGTTACATTACCATCAAAAGCTCCAAACAAACCTTGCTATAAGCTCACATAAGCTCATCATAGCTTTTGTAAGCTTGTATTAGTTAATGTCAGTTCTAAACTTCAAGTAATGGAAAATGGTCAACGAAAGTCAAAGAATTAGCTTATAAGCTATTCTGGATCAAACAAGCTGAATTGGTGGAAGCTTTTGGGTTTAGAGGCTTCATGGGAAGTCCATAGGTAGTTCTTGGTTCCTAGTTCTTGGTCTCATTGCTAATTCGATTGTAAGTCTTGATTTTCATATTAGTTTAAAATTCAATTACTGTTCTATAAGCTTACACTAGCTTATCTTTATCATTTATAGCTTATCAATAGTTTATAAACTTGTCTCAATCAGTTTCTTTAGTTTATTTCAAACTTGTTCTTTATTTTCACTCAAAAAACTCACAAAAGCCAAAAATAGCTTTTAGTAGTCTAGCTTATTATCTAGCTCAAGTTTGTTTTAAAAGTTGTTAATTAGTTCATATTTAAGTTAGTAAAGCCTTAAAAATCTGAATTCATAAGCTCATTTAGCCTATCTTAGTTCATAATCACCACAGTCACACCTTTAAAAGGGTGTTTGGTTTAGGCAGTGAAACAAGCCAAAAGCTTGAAGTACTGTACATTGACCATTTGGTCAACTTCGTTTAAGCTTAACTTGATCATTATAAGCTGTTTTAGGGTCCAGATAAGCTCATTAGATAGAAAATGCATTTTCACATGCTTTGTGTTCTTTTCAGTTACTCAGAAGTTCAAACAAGCCAAAACAAGCTACAAGCTTGTTTTGACCCTTTCGTTGGCATTTTTGTACTTCATTAGGACCACTTAGTTTGTCCACAAAAGCTTAGAACCTCTGCACAAAGTTTGCACTCAAAACAGCCCATTAGTTATAAAAATCTGCACATTTTCGTAGTTCAGCAATTTTCACTGATTTTCGGCGATTTTTCATTTCTTCGTCGTAAGGAGTTAGAAGCTGAAATTTTGCATGCATATAGCCCCCCAGCTTGTTCTTGTTATCTTTAGCTTAAATATAGTTAACTTAGTAGCTTTTAGCTTTTTCCAAAAGCTTACAGCTTATTATCTAGTAACTAGCTTGTTTAGAAATTTTCTTGTTTTGAAAAAGCCTTTAAAGGCTACTGTGTAATTAAGCCATCTATTTCCAGCTTATTTAGATTAAAATAAAAAAGTTGTCTTTTTAAAAGTAGCTTATAATTAGATAAAAAGTTAATGTGTAAAAAGAAAATCGAAAAAAAATAAAAATAGCAAAAATGGGGTGTGTGGGATTCGAACTCGCGACCTTTCGATAGAACTAAGCATAACACACACACCCCCTTCCACACGCTCTGGAGCACCAGTTCTGCAAATCTCTCTAACTTAATTCCTTTTATCCTATGTTTTTTCGGTTAAGCTTATTTTCTAGTTTAGCTTATAATCGCTTATCCGAATAAGCTGGTCGAGTGTTTTTAATTTTAATAAATCTGTTATACATTAAAGTATTTTAGATAAAAAATTCAGATTTTTTAGAATACGTTTAATATTTATTTCGTATTTTTGTTTGTAGATTAGTAATTAAATCATAATAAAAAATATAAAAGTCAAAAAAATATAATTCTTTTTTTCAAAATTTTCTTTTATCATATAGAACCTGTAAAAAATATAATTGCATCTGTAATGTTTATATTTCATTAATTTTACGTTTTTACTCGCGCACGTACGTAGTTTTTAGTAAAACCGCGCGTTTTTAGTTTTCTTTGTAGTTTTTTATTACGTAAGTTTTAGATAACCGTTTTTATTACATTTTTAATCGTTTTTAATTATCTTTCACATATTTTAGCTTATTTTACGTATATCTCAGTATTCTACGCGTTTTAATTAAATCTCGACTCGCGTTTTTAGTGTAATTTAGATTAAACGAAAAATAGAAAAATAGTGATAGCTTCTATTTAATAGATTTTATCTTGTTAAAGCAAAATCAAAATATCTGATTCATCAATCACTCTAATCCAAAGCTTTTCACAGTTTTCCATTCACATCTCGTTGGGAAACGATCCGGGTAATCACTTGCCTGGTTTCACACACTACACACGAGCATCCTGTTCTGAGGCTGTTTGCCCTTTTATCATCTATTACGGTTGACCATTCACAAGTGGTTGACTTGTGTGATAGAGAAGTAAAAGACATACGTTTTCAGAACGGACCAAATTTTGGCGCCGCTGCCGGGGAGGTGTGCTGCGACTGTTGTGTAAGTTTTAGCGATTAGTGATTCGAGATCCTTCTATCAGAAGTTCCTATTTCTCAAAAACAATATAAAATACCAAAAATATTTTTCTTTTCTTTTCTATATATATTATTATTATTATTATTATCATATAAAAAAAAAAAAAAAAAAAAAAAAAAAAATAAAAAAAAAAAAAAAACACCAAAAATAATTTCCGTTTTCTTTGTTAATAATAAATAACAATAAAAAAAAATTACCATCGAAAATCAAGACAGAGTACTACCTAACTGGGGGTACGACCATAATAAGTTCCCAAACCTAAGATTAAAACTTGCCTTTGTGTCGCTTGCGAATTCGGCTCACCTTTGATTGATAAACAAACTCTAACGGAGGTTCTAGGATAGTCTGACATTAAATTGTCGGACTGAAAGAAGCGGGTTTTTAAGGAGCATTAATTGCCCACCTTTGCTTCTCCGCCACTCTGTGCGTTTTTTCAGTCAGAGAGCTACCGTACGCTGGTTGATTTAAGGTTTAAGTTCCTTGTGTTGTGCTTTGATCTTGTTTTAATTAAAAAACCAAAAACCCAAAAATATTCATCTTTACCCTCTTACCCTTTTTGATTCTTTATCCCTTTACCCTCTATCCATTTAATTCTAAACTTCTTCCATGTCGTCACCAGGCTATCTCTGCTTTCGTTGTAGAAGTCCGGTGGGTGATTTTCTTCGTTGTCCCAAGTGTTCGTGTAAGAAGTGTGGAAATGATGCACCACACGGATCTTGTTATTGGTGTGATTTAGCCCTTGAAAGAGAGCTTAATTCCATCAATGATTCTCAAAGTTCTTCCGACTGCCCTTCACAGCCCAAGATACATGTTATTAATGACAAACCGTCAAGAATTAATCCAGACCTTTCACAATTTACGGTTAAAAGTTTGTCAAGCAAACGTACAGAACTTAGAACAGTGACTAAAAAGAACGACTTGCCCAATCTCCACGTTATTCAAAAACAAAAACCAGAGACCATAACGGAAGTGGTGGAAATTCCTAGCTCTCAGAGCACACCACTTGTCCCACCTCCGGATTTTATTCCTTGTGTCGGTTGTGGTGAGCCGCTTTTCGGTTTGCCATGTCGTTGGTGTACATGTGAACAATGTGGTAATGATATTCGAGACGGAAGTTGTTTGTTTTGCGGTTCAAGGGATTCAATTAATTATGATCCAAATTCTTTCAATGAACCGCCAAATTTCTCCGACTACTCTCCACAGTCCCAAATGTCTTCATCTTACAACTATGGTTGTGAACAGTGTGGGGGACCTCCTAATGGTGGAAATTGCCATGGTTGTAGCATTGTGAATCCGGGAAACGGGTTTGTCTATGACCAATATCCTTATGATTCGCCAAATCAGTCACAGCAAATGTATTGTTGTGAGTACTGTGGTGGTCCACATTATGAATCCGATTGTCAAACAAGGACCCCGCTTGTCTATGAGCATGGCCCTTGTGACAATTTTGATCATTCTTATCAGGACCAACTTCCACAGTATCAAATGATTCAACCTCAGTCATCACCTCTTGAAGAATCTTTCGAAGATGTATTACAAAAACTTAAAAATTTTGTGGATACACTTAATGATTCGGCTGTTAATAATGCCCAAGAAAATTCACATGAGAAATCCATGGCAGAATTGTTAGCTGAAGAGCGGGCTGCTAAAATAAATTCCCAAGATGCATTTGAAAAATCTATTAAGGAATCAATTGCAAAAGAAAAAGCAGCCAGATCTAGCTCTCAATTTCGTTTCATTCCTGATGACAGTGATGATGAAGATATCTTAGATGATGATTCATCGAGTTCATCAGTTGAAAATCAGTCTGTTGTTATCACACCCGAGGTTCACACTCACTCTCTAAGTATGGGGGATGAGCTTCTTGACACAATTCCTGCAAAGGAATCAGACGTATTCATAAAGTCTAGTGTCGAGAACCTTGTCCCAATCCCAAGAGAGTCACAGGGAATTCTCGAGCATTTGTGTGATATCCCTCCTCCTTTTGATTTTTCAAAAGATCATATTGAGATGTTCTCCGATTCCACTAATGATGATACTTTATCATGTGGAGACATTATTTATATGGAGGAATTTCCTTCTGAGCCAGTCAGCTTAGAAGAAGAGAATGATGAAGCACTTGACACTGAAATCAAAGATGAAGCTCTTCGAGCAACATTATTGAATGTCAGTCTTCTCGTTTCTAAAATCGAGGCTTTCAAAGAAAAAACCATTTCATCTCCTATCCCCATAAAGGATAGTGACATATTTTCCGATGATTCTATTCCGGAAATGGAAGCCTTCTGTTTTGATCAAATGGGAGAGAAAATTAGTGGTAATACCACTTCTTATTCTCATAATTCTCTCCCCGATTATGAATCATTTACCTTTGAGGAGTTCACTAATGAACTCACTCACATCAAATCCGAATATGATTCATTCATCTTTGATGAGTTCTTTTGTGAACTCACTCATATCATATCTCCGCCGGAGTATGATAACTTTTACTTTGATCTTGACAAAGAAAAACTTTGTGTTCCGGAGGGAGATGTTCTCAACACTGAGAATTTGATTGTTATCAAAATCCCATCCCTCCCACCCAGAATATGTCTTGATCATCTGAGCTTAAATGATGAGATTCATGATACTGAAAGCATGAATTCTCCTTCTGATGATGATGAGTTAGTCATGATTTTTATCATGACTTTCTTTCTTTTCTTTACCTACAGGGTGACTTATCCTGTTCTTCACTCCTTAGGGAATGAAGACACTATCTTTGATCCCGGCATTTTCATTTATCATTTGTGAGCCGGATCTCTGTGTATATCTCATCGGAGTGGAACTTTCCAGTACTTCAGTGTTTATCCAAACATCTTGAATGAAAGTCCGATGGAGAATTTTTATTCCACTTGCTTCCCCATGAACCAATGAATTCGGGGTCGAGTCAAGCTAGCGACTCGGTTAATAAAAACAGTAGCAAAAACATGGGTTTTCACCCGTGTGTACCACCCTAGTGTGGGGGAGATACCCCACATGTTGTAAATATGTATATTCAAAAAAAAAAAAAAAAAAAAAAAAAAAAAAAAAAAAAAAAAAAAAAAAGTTTGTATATAAAAATAATGGCTATTAATATTTTCCTTTCACATTCTAAGTGTTGGTTTAACAACCGGTTCTTTGAATATTGAGGGCAATATTCAGTTCTAAGTGTGGGGGGGAATTCTCGCGAATTTGATCAAATGTACCATCTAGTACCCCCATTTTAGCCAAAATTTTAAAAAATTTTTCTCACTTAGAACGCAATAAATGGTTATCAGTCCGCCATGTCTAACCCACATAAGGATTGGCTAATCCAGGAGCAAACGGCTCTTGGTAAAGATATATCAAATCCGTTTATGGCTTGCAATTTGCCCAAAATTGTATGGTATTCGACTCACCATATCCTTATAAGTGAAGAGTTGGCTAGCCCGCAAGGTTATGGCTTGTGGTAAAGGCAAGTGGAAAAACCATAATTGGTAATCAGCTCACCAAAGATAATATTAATAATTTATCTAAGAGTTGGCTAGTCCAGAAGCAAACGGCTTTTGGTAAAGACAAATCAAAACCGTTGACAGCTTATGGTTTGCTCAAAATCATTTGGTTATCATTGTACCAAAGTTCTTACTTGAACTGAAACAATTGGCTACTCCAGAAGTAATGGCTTTTGGTAAAGAGTCTTTCAAATCCATTAAATCTTCATAAAATATTGCTAGGGACTAGCAATAGTTTAGTGTGGGGGATTGATGAGTGTCTAAATACTCATCATTTTTGTCCCATCTGAACTGCCAAAACGTTTAAAAATATGCAAATATGCTTCAAAATACCGAAAATATCATTTGATTGTGTTTTTATGTGTTACAAGTGCAAAATGATTAAAAACAGTCAAAAACGAGCTAAGTTTGCATAATTGGCAGTTTTAGTCCCCGAAGTTTCAAAAGTTGTCAAAATAGGTCCCCGGATGTTTTAAAATGGAAAATAAACTTTTGTGATCCTTGTACTATTGACACTTGGCAATTATGGTCCTTATGATAACTTTGGCAAAATACCACAACACACCCTCAAAAATCAGAAGTTTACATTTTTAGTCCTTGTGGTATTATCAACTCAAACCAAATAAACTTAGCTGCTTATCTAACTCAGCCCACAACCAAATCCTCTACCCAACCCAACACTAAAACTAAACCCAGTTACAACCCAAAATCCAAAGCCCAATCCACAAATAACTAAACCCGGCCCACACCCTTTAAACTAAATATCCAGGGTCAAACAAAGTTTGACCCGTCTCCTACCTTAAACCACCCCGCCAAAAACCAGATACCACCCCTCAACCCATAGTTTTTCTCTGACAATCCCATCCACCCTTATCCCTACCACCACCCCCTCCTCCAATATGAGTCCTCCACAAGTTAACCCTTCCACGTGCTCAGTAGAAGTTAAAATTCCCACTTGATGACTTTCCCGCCAAATTTTCCAAGTGGACAATTGAGAAGATAAGAAGCAATTAAAGTGTTCAAGAGTGACTAAAAAGTGATGACAAGTATTTCCCAGTTCATTGTACTATAAATAAGAGTGTCTGTAATACGTTTCATTTAGTAGGTAGTAGTAGTTAATTTAGCTTAGTCGTATTTCATTATCTTAATGTAATTCTCACTTTCAGTAATGAATTCAAGTTATCTTTAAGCTATTTGTTCCATTTCAATTCAGTTTGTACTCAGTTTATAGTCTTTATAAAAGTTCAAGTTACTGTGATTCGTATAAGCTCTTAGTATGTTACATTACCATCAAAAGCTCCAAACAAACCTTGCTATAAGCTCACATAAGCTCATCATAGCTTTTGTAAGCTTGTATTAGTTAATGTCAGTTCTAAACTTCAAGTAATGGAAAATGGTCAACGAAAGTCAAAGAATTAGCTTATAAGCTATTCTGGATCAAACAAGCTGAATTGGTGGAAGCTTTTGGGTTTAGAGGCTTCATGGGAAGTCCATAGGTAGTTCTTGGTTCCTAGTTCTTGGTCTCATTGCTAATTCGATTGTAAGTCTTGATTTTCATATTAGTTTAAAATTCAATTACTGTTCTATAAGCTTACACTAGCTTATCTTTATCATTTATAGCTTATCAATAGTTTATAAACTTGTCTCAATCAGTTTCTTTAGTTTATTTCAAACTTGTTCTTTATTTTCACTCAAAAAACTCACAAAAGCCAAAAATAGCTTTTAGTAGTCTAGCTTATTATCTAGCTCAAGTTTGTTTTAAAAGTTGTTAATTAGTTCATATTTAAGTTAGTAAAGCCTTAAAAATCTGAATTCATAAGCTCATTTAGCCTATCTTAGTTCATAATCACCACAGTCACACCTTTAAAAGGGTGTTTGGTTTAGGCAGTGAAACAAGCCAAAAGCTTGAAGTACTGTACATTGACCATTTGGTCAACTTCGTTTAAGCTTAACTTGATCATTATAAGCTGTTTTAGGGTCCAGATAAGCTCATTAGATAGAAAATGCATTTTCACATGCTTTGTGTTCTTTTCAGTTACTCAGAAGTTCAAACAAGCCAAAACAAGCTACAAGCTTGTTTTGACCCTTTCGTTGGCATTTTTGTACTTCATTAGGACCACTTAGTTTGTCCACAAAAGCTTAGAACCTCTGCACAAAGTTTGCACTCAAAACAGCCCATTAGTTATAAAAATCTGCACATTTTCGTAGTTCAGCAATTTTCACTGATTTTCGGCGATTTTTCATTTCTTCGTCGTAAGGAGTTAGAAGCTGAAATTTTGCATGCATATAGCCCCCCAGCTTGTTCTTGTTATCTTTAGCTTAAATATAGTTAACTTAGTAGCTTTTAGCTTTTTCCAAAAGCTTACAGCTTATTATCTAGTAACTAGCTTGTTTAGAAATTTTCTTGTTTTGAAAAAGCCTTTAAAGGCTACTGTGTAATTAAGCCATCTATTTCCAGCTTATTTAGATTAAAATAAAAAAGTTGTCTTTTTAAAAGTAGCTTATAATTAGATAAAAAGTTAATGTGTAAAAAGAAAATCGAAAAAAAATAAAAATAGCAAAAATGGGGTGTGTGGGATTCGAACTCGCGACCTTTCGATAGAACTAAGCATAACACACACACCCCCTTCCACACGCTCTGGAGCACCAGTTCTGCAAATCTCTCTAACTTAATTCCTTTTATCCTATGTTTTTTCGGTTAAGCTTATTTTCTAGTTTAGCTTATAATCGCTTATCCGAATAAGCTGGTCGAGTGTTTTTAATTTTAATAAATCTGTTATACATTAAAGTATTTTAGATAAAAAATTCAGATTTTTTAGAATACGTTTAATATTTATTTCGTATTTTTGTTTGTAGATTAGTAATTAAATCATAATAAAAAATATAAAAGTCAAAAAAATATAATTCTTTTTTTCAAAATTTTCTTTTATCATATAGAACCTGTAAAAAATATAATTGCATCTGTAATGTTTATATTTCATTAATTTTACGTTTTTACTCGCGCACGTACGTAGTTTTTAGTAAAACCGTGCGTTTTTAGTTTTCTTTGTAGTTTTTTATTACGTAAGTTTTAGATAACCGTTTTTATTACATTTTTAATCGTTTTTAATTATCTTTCACATATTTTAGCTTATTTTACGTATATCTCAGTATTCTACGCGTTTTAATTAAATCTCGACTCGCGTTTTTAGTGTAATTTAGATTAAACGAAAAATAGAAAAATAGTGATAGCTTCTATTTAATAGATTTTATCTTGTTAAAGCAAAATCAAAATATCTGATTCATCAATCACTCTAATCCAAAGCTTTTCACAGTTTTCCATTCACATCTCGTTGGGAAACGATCCGGGTAATCACTTGCCTGGTTTCACACACTACACACGAGCATCCTGTTCTGAGGCTGTTTGCCCTTTTATCATCTATTACGGTTGACCATTCACAAGTGGTTGACTTGTGTGATAGAGAAGTAAAAGACATACGTTTTCAGACGGACCAACTAGCAACTAATTCCGCCCACTCCTTCAAACCCGAGATTTTACTTGCTTTCATAAAATTATAAAAACATAAAAAGAATCTTCCTCAACCCTTAGACCTAATTAGAGTAGCCTTTCATACCTAACGAACACTATTCCCTGTGGAGAACGATCAATCCCCCGTACTTACCACTACACTATACTACATCGGTCAGGTACACTGCCTGGTGGGGTTGTAAGCCTCTTGAGATCCCTCGAGAGGTAAAACCTGTTGTAAGGTTACAAAACCACGCACATCAAGTTTTTGGCGCCGTTGCCGGGGAATAGTTATTGTTTAGGTTGAATTTTTATTTCTATTAGGTCTACTCACTAGATTCCTTTCTAGTGAGATTTTTATTTTATTTTTCTAGGTTTTCTTTAGTCTATCTATTTTCTTCGTGTCTTTGTTCGTAACCATACCATCCGACATCATGGAAGATGGTAATATCCTTAACCCCCACAACCCACCACCACAACAACCACCACCACCTCCTAGAGCCCGTACTTTAGGAGAGTATTCCCGTCCTAGCCACCATGGCTATCGAAACACCATTGAGCTCACTCAAGGAGCCAATATCACACCCTTGCGATCCGACACCATCCGGTTGGTGCAAAGTGGATGCGCATTCCATGGACTTCGTTCTGAAGATCCTAATCAACATCTCAAGGACTTTCTTAAAATCGTTGATTCTATAGACCTTGATGTTGCCACTCGAGAGACGACCCGATTGCGTCTCTTCCAATTCTCTCTGCGGGACCAAGCTAGTCAGTGGCTAGAACGTCAACCCGCAGGATCCATTACCTCTTGGGATGATCTCACCACTCGTTTCCTTGCTCAGTTTTTCCCACCGGGAAGAACTACCAAGCTAAGGAATGATATCTTGATGTTCCAACAACGTCAAGGCGAAACTCTCTACGAGGCATGGACTCGATTCAAGGACTTACTCCAAAAAGTCCCTCACCATGGCATAGAACTTTGGCTCCAAGTCCAAATCTTCTATGACCATATCAATCTCTCCACGAGGCAAACCATTGACCAATCGGCCGGTGGCAAGCTACGTGATCTAAGTGCGGAACAATCATGGGCTCTCCTAGAGGATCTTGCTCTTTATGACAACGAAAGTTGGAGTGATCCCCGTGATTTGAATAAAACGGTCAAGGCAATATCTTTGCCTTCTAACAATTCAAGCACTTCCAACCGTAGGATCATAGAACTTGAAGACCAAGTCAAGTTTCTCATGAAATCCTACGAGGCTCCTAAATCTTCAAGCCAAGTGAACAAAATCACTTCCTCATGTGAATTATGTAGTGGTCCCCACGACACTCGTGATTGCATGGAACTCCCCGAACAAGCTTTTGTGGACTACGCATCCTCGCGTACCGACGGAGCGGGAGACAAGTGGTACACTTTCAAACCCGAGCCAAACCATTACAGTGATTCATACAACCCCTCATGGAAAAATCACCCGAACCTTAGGTGGAAACAAAACCAAAACTCTCAACAAACCAATTCTTCCAACCCACCTAATCGTTTCCAATCAAGCGGTTCCAACTCGAACCATACTTTCAGCAACAATCCTTCCGGCAATGGTAGTACCAATAACTTTGAAGGATTGATGTCTCAATTTATGGCATCTCAAGAAGCTCGTTTAGCCAAGTTTGAAGCCGATTTCAAACAAAAACAAAGCGAGATGACCGATAAGATTGACACCTTGTTGAAAGCCCTCAATGACCGAGAAATGGGAGCACTCCCTAGCAATACGGTCAAGAACCCGAAACTAAATGTCAACGCTATTTCATCGGTTTCGTCCCCTAGTTCTTGTCCACAATATTATTCGGTCAATTCCATGAGCACGTGTTTCAAACAAACCCAAGTCGTTCCAAATGACCAAGAAGTTATGACATCCAAATTGGTCAACAACATAGTTGAAACACCTCCCACTCAAAACCTTGACGAAGAATTCAAGGAGCTCCACCTTGAAAGTCCGGTTGTTGATGTGTTGGATGAGAAGAAGCTCAAATTAGGCGAAAAAGGGACCGCCTTCGTTCAAAACAAACTACCTAAGAAGTTAGATGATCCGGGCTTATTTGTTCTACTTTGCAAGGTCGGTAATTCGGAGGCTTATGACACATTAGCCGATCTTGGATCAAGCCTTAACCTACTTCCGTTACCTCTCTACACCTCTCTAAAACTTGGAAAACTTGAAGAAACCGAGGTGATAATAGGCTTAGCGGATGGAAGTGTTGCTTACCCGGTTGGAGTAGTTAAGGACGTGTTAGTACACATTGGAAAACTAACCATTTTAGCCGATTTCCACGTCCTTGATATGGTTAGCGACCCTACATGCCCCTTGTTGATAGGTAGAGGATTTTTGGCGACCGCTAGTGCTATGATTGATTGTAAGGAATCTAAGATAGCGGTAGGAGAAGGAGATACTTGGTCAATCTATGATGTTAAGAAACACGCCTATGATACTAGTGAGGAACCGACACCCCATTGGTTAGAATTAAATAGGAGACCATCTAGATATGGACCTTGGATTGATAGAGACTTCATAGGACCCCAACGCCCATTTTACCTAGAAGAGGACTTTGTTAACCAAACACATACGGTGGAGCAACTCTTGGCTAGGGACACCGAATTGGATCCATTTGAAGACCCTCTAGTTTTTAGAAAGATGATTGATTTCCTAGGAGTTTTGCCAATTAACCTAGGAATGAATAAGTGGATTTGTGAGGAAGATGATCATAAGTGGAATTGGGATAAACCACCCAAAGATGGAGATGGGTCATGGCATATTAAGATGACGTTGTATGACCCGGATGGAGAGAAGTTTGAAAAGATATATCGTACTAAGCGAACCAATAGGAAACTTCAATCCAAGCTTAACCCTAAAGACGTCCTTGATGACGAGCTCACTTACATAGGGTAGCGTGACTTTGAGTCTAGCTACAAGACTCGTTAATAAAGAAAAGCGCTTCTTGGGAGGCAACCCAAGCTTTATTTGTTTTATTTGCTTTGTGTGTTTATTTATTTGTTTGTTTGATTTTATTTTCCGTATGTGTGTTTAATTTTTATTCTTATTGATTCATGTTCAAAACTAATTTGTGAAAATGCTTTATGTTGTTTTTAACTTCGTCTTAACTACATATAAAGGTATTTTGCAAAAGATAAGTGTAAGGGAAATCTAAATCGGTTTATTAGAACACAAATGAACATGAATCGTAATAATAATAAATTAGCATACATATTAGTGTTTGTTTGAGTCAAATGCTTGTATCGAGTCATAATGATGTTTTGCAGGATTTCCAGGAAGTAAGGTAAAGGTTTTTCCAGAAATTTTCCGGAAACTTAAAATGAAAATTTTTGTCAGGTCATTTCTGACGGCGTCAGGGGTTATAACCTGACGGCGTCAGATTTAATTTCCAGAAATTTTTGAAAGTTTTGTTTTCATAAAAAGTTTTTATTAAATCTCCAACTTATAATCTCCAGGAATCTGCAAAATTATCAGTCCACAAGCATTATATCCTTATATATAGATTTTTCCCGCCGATGTTATGCAGGTTTTCGTGTTTGTTTTCTCAGGTTAACAGGTTATTTTGGACAAGGAAATGTTTATGGAATCAAGCTTATGGCGATGCATTAGTCATGGAGCTTCAACATTCTCTTTGGAGGAAGATTTAACCGTGTGATTTCACTATCCAACGAGCGAATCAGGGGAGTATTTGATTTCATTCTTTTACTTTATGCTTTTACATCTTGTTATTTGAACATTGGGGACAATGTTCATCTTAAGCGTAAGGGGGGGGGTAAAAGTACGATTTTAGAGAATACAATTGCGCTTGATTTTTGTTTGTTTAATAATAGATGTGTAATAAAACTGAGAGAAATACTTGATTAGGGTAATTTTAGTGCCAAATTTAAAATTTTTTACAACATATAGGAGTGAAACTTTGATCTTAATGAGCGTCTCACGGATAGGAGTTATATGACTAGCACAAAAACCGTACCACTAAAAAATTTTCCACCCCAAATATGTGAGGTTCGCCCCTAGAATTGGTAGGAAAAGCATTTATGCTATGATGTGTGTACCGGTAGCACTTAGATTCTAGAACTTGCGTTAGGACCATTCCAAGGCCACAAGTGAGACTACATTCGTGTAGTTAGATTTACTACATGATAAGAGGCATTAGGATTAACCCATTGTTTTACACCTGTGTTTTTGTTATAATTACTTTGGCTACATTGGTCAAGTAATTCTCCCACACCCTTTGCGTTGTACTCATTTTTAATACACGATACCCCTAGTACACCCCTCAGAGCCTATCTTTTCGTTTCGACCTTTAAGCATTTTACTTAAAGGAAGAATTTGTTACACCCCACTAAAATGTACACCCAAATCGCCTTAGCCTACCTTGTATGCACTCATCTTTAGTGCATTATTGTTACAACATTTGTTTAAACCCAAGTTAATTATCTAGTTGATTACATGGTTGCTAAGTTGAGTCATATCCTTGTACATATTGTTTTGGGACGATTGGAACTCATGGGTAAAGTACTAGTATGATGGAGTAATGGGGAAGAACATCATTTATTACCCCCATATGTGCTAAATATTTTAAAAGTACTCCAAGTGTTTCAATTATCTTAATTCGAGTCATTAGATTAGTATTTGTAAAGTTATGTAAAAATTCAAGTGTAAGGGGAATGCAATGTCCCTATTATGTATTATTTTGGATGGTAGGGCAAGAATGTATGTCAAAAAAAAAAAAAAAAAAAAAAAAAAAAAAAAAATCGAAAAAATCAAGAAAAATACAAAAAATGAGAAAATGAAAAATAGAAAAAACATACGGACTACCATCCCGTTTCATTTTATGTTTATCTTTATGTTTTTGTTATTTTGTTATTTTGTTTCTAGCTTAAAATTGAGTCTAGTCTTGGCTTAGCAACATTGTATAGTACATGTAATTGACCAAGATCTTTAACTCGCCACCAGTAAAATATCCCGTATCCAACAAAACCGTGTTTTCCTTTTCCCTACACCTAACATTATAACCCATTTTAAAAGCCCTCTTTGATAGTTTATCTTAGGTGCTTACGCCTAGTGGAGGAGGTTTTCGATCCTTTCCCAAGCCTATGGTAATCTATTTGCTATGACAGGTAGTGAGAGATATTTTCCGTTTTCATTTATGAGATTTATTTTGATGACACTTGAGAGATGTGAGTATCTAAACACTACTTGTGAGGTGCTAGTGTGTAATCTCCGTGCTTATTATGATTGAAGTGGAACGAATATTTACTGTAATTACTTTTATGTTTGCATTAAATGACCCCTAACTTGTATTTTGATTAGAATAAAAGCGCATTTGCTTGAGGACAAGCAAATCTCAAGTGTAAGGGTATTTGATGAGGCGAAAAGTGTACCGCTTTTAAGGGGTCATTTAAGCCCGAAATCGTATTTATTTGATCAAATATTGCCCTAAATCGTTCCTTTTGTCATTTTAGGTACTTTTGAGGAGAAATCTGGAAAAGGAGGCATTTTGGACGTTTTTGGAGCATTAAAGTGAAGAAAACGGCAAAGTCTCAAGAATCGGCTGAAAGTTACTCTTGACGGCGTCACAATTAACATGGGACGGCGTCATGCCTTGGCAAGAAAAGTTGGATGTGAAATTTACTCATGACGGGCCAGTGAGTTAGCATGTGAATTCTGACGGCGTCACGCTTTAACTAAATCAAGGGCGTCACGGCTTAAATCATAAGGGGACGGCGTCACGTTCATGATCCGACGGCGTCAAGCCTTGATAGGCCAGAATGGATTTTTGAAGAGCTAAAGAGGGACGGCGTCAAGAAGGTCACCCGGGAACCCTAAAAGCGGCGAGGTGACGGCGTCACAATGCATAAGGTGACGCCGTCAGATCCAAAAATCTATATATAGTTTTCTAATCTTTTGTCATTAGAGAGAGCTTAGTGTGTGGAATTTTGGGATAAAACCCTAAGACGATTTTAGCTACTTTTTCAGGGCTTTTTACCTTGAGATCTTCCATGTTTCATTGAAAGATAAGTTATCAATTAATCATTCAATATGTCTATGTGTTGTTTGATTCTATCTTATGCTTGTCTTTTGTTTAACATGTTAGGCTAATTTTATCTTGTGTTTGCTTAGATCTAATGAAACCTAGCTATTGATTATTGGTTGTTAGTGTGTTGTTAGTTGTATTGGATGATTGTTTATCTATGTTAGGCTTAAGAAAACTGGCTAACTTCCTATTTGGTAACTTGCTTGAACGTCTTAAGAAACATGAACCAAACGCGTACTAAAGGTTTTTATGGTTGTATTTAATGCACAAGCGAATTCTAGTGATCCCATGTTAGGAGCTTCCTAGCCGGCTCGACATAGGAGTGAAGTAGGAGCTTGTAGAGTTGGGGAAGTAAGTACGCCACCCCACGAATGGTATTAAGGAATACACCCGTCATCCACGCAACTAATACACACTAATTAACCGGTAAAAGATAGTTAGGGAGTAAGGAAATCTAAGTAAACACATTTCTCTACACATAAGTTTCTCACCACTTTTCATTTTTGTTATTTTATTTTATTTGCATTCGTAGTCATTTGGGTTAGTTGACTAGCAACTAATTCCGCCCACTCCTTCAAACCCGAGATTTTACTTGCTTTCATAAAATTATAAAAACATAAAAAGAATCTTCCTCAACCCTTAGACCTAATTAGAGTAGCCTTTCATACCTAACGAACACTATTCCCTGTGGAGAACGATCAATCCCCCGTACTTACCACTACACTATACTACATCGGTCAGGTACACTGCCTGGTGGGGTTGTAAGCCTCTTGAGATCCCTCGAGAGGTAAAACCTGTTGTAAGGTTACAAAACCACGCACATCGAAGAGAAGGTTTTTACAACTACTAGTTGTTATTACTATTGCTTGTTTAGATTTCTATTGTCTTGAGTTCATTTTTAGTAAGTGTTTTGGTGTTCTTCATGGAGGGCAATTCAAGACATCGGAAGACTGGATTGGAAGTATGATAATGGTTTGTTGTTGTCGAAATCAAAGTTGCATTTACTTAGAGTCTCCTAGTGGATTATGACAAAAAGGGGAAGAAGTAAATTGAAGCTTTGCAACTTGAAGTTCCTTGGTGGTATAGCATGATTTAAGGGGAAGTTTGTTTCTTTCGTATATATTAGCTTCAGGGGAAGTTCGTGCTTATTTGGTTTTGTCATTATCAACAAGGGGAAGATTGTTGGGTCATATATTTGAGTTGATAAGACAAAACATATGAAAGATGAATGACTTAAGAAGACAAAGGAAGAATTCTTTAAAGAATGAAAGATTACAGAAGATCTTTTAAATGTTAGGAAGATATCATTTGTAACCTTAATGTCTCTATTATATAAAGAGACATAGGGCGTTAGGTTTTGTGTGTGTAAAGATGTAAAACACCAGTAAATATGTGTGTGTAACCTAGGCGTAGGGTATGGGAAAAATGCCTAGGGTTAGAGTTTTTTTTAGCCTCAAGAATCTTATGATTCCTGTTATTGTTGAGTAACCGTACTACACTTAATCAAGTAGTATTGGGGCTATTAGTTTTCGTGTATATTGGTGAGATGATGATGAAGAAAAAACCTTATACAATAACATTATTGTTTGTTTAATTCTGATGCATACATTGTTGTCTTTGTTATTGTTATCCCTAATACTCTAAACGATCTCCCCAACTTCTATAAATATCCGTGTCCTAGTTTCATCCTTTCTTTCCTTACCTTTACTTACTTGTTTATAATTGTGTTCATAAATTGTTGTATTGGTATTACATAAGAGTCGAATCGAAAAGTATTTCAAAACAAACTTGAAAAAGTTTTTTGAAAACGTAATTAAAATGGTGAAACTATTCAACCCCCCCTTCTAGTTTCTACAATTGGTATCAGAGCAAGGTTACTCAAGATTTTTAAAGTATATTGTATTTTAAAACTTGAATCGATCAATGGATTTTGAAAAATATCAAGAAGGGCAGCTTATACAAAGACCACCACTTTTCGAAGCTCATAGCTTCATTTACTGGAAAACTAGATTCGAAACTTATGTGAATTCAAAAGATCTTGATCTTTGGCATGTTATTACTATGGATAACTTTCAACCTATTGAACAAAACCCTGAAACTAAAAAGGATGAAATAGTTCCTTATGATAATCAAAGTGAAAACCTTAAAAAGAAAATGGCTAAAACCGATGAAGCAAAAATGGTTATTTATAATGCTTTTCTGAAAAAGGAATTTCAAAGAATTTTTATGTGTAATACGGCTAAAGATATTTGGAAAACTTTTTTAGTCACTCATCAAGGTAATAATCAAGTCAAAGATAACAAGATCGATCTTCTTGTTCAACAATATGAACAATTCGTCATTCCTGAAGACGAATCTATAGATGGTGCTTTTGCTAGATTTAATACTATTATTACTAGTCTAAAGGCACTTAATGAAGGTGTTTCTATCAAGAGTTGTGTTTGGAAATTTCTCAGGGCCTTACATCCAAAGTGGAGAGCAAAGGTCATGGCAATAGAAGAATCCAAAGATCTAGCCTCACTCTCACTAGATGAGCTCATTGGTAATCTAAAGGTTCATGAGTTAATCATCAAAAATGATTCCGAGATAGTCAAAAGCAAAGTAGAAAGGAGATCACTCGCTTTAAAGGCTAAAAAGGAATTAAGTGATGATGAAGACTCAAGTTCGGAAAGTGAAGATGAATAGTATGCCATGGCGGTTAGAGACTTCAAGAAGTTCTTTAAACGAAGAGGTAGATATGTAAGACAACCGCGAGATGAAAAGAAAGCACCCCTAAAGAGTCGAGACGACAAATATAGCAAGGGTGAGAAAAGATGCTTTGGATGTGGTGATCCAAGACACTTGGTAGGAGAATGTCCTCATCAAACGAAAGAAAAGAACCAAAAGGCATATGTAAGTGGCGCTTGGAGTGATAGCGAAGAAGATGCCAAAAACGAAGCTTGTCTAATGGCCGGAACTTCAAAAGAGGTACCTTTCGAAACCGATCTTTATAATGATGACACTCTCTCTTTAGATTCACTTGAATTAGATAATGAGTATGATCGAATTTGCAAAATGAGTCAAAAGATAATTGTCAAAAACAAATCTCTAAAATCTATTAAGTCTAAACTAGAGAAAGAAATATCGGAACTAAAAGATAAACTATCTAGACTTGAAAAAGGCAAAGAAATTGACTTAGAATGCAAATCGTGTCAAAATCTTAGAATCGAAAATGAGGGACTCAAGGAGGAAGCCTCAAAACTAAACAAATTTAAAAAGAGTACTCATTCTCTTAAACAAATGATAGATGCTCAAAAGTTTTCCGATAATAAAACCGGTATAGGCTATAATTTTTCTGAAGCATCAACAAGTGGAACAAAACAAACCCAATTTGTAAAATCTCAGGCAGTCGAAATTACTGGTGACGGTCCCCAAAATGCACCAGACGGTCCTGAAAATATAAAGACCATCCATCATTTGAAGGACCGTCCACAGTAGATAAGTCTGTGACTTTGCCAAAATCTGTATTAGGTCCTGCGCCAAAACACTTAACTGTAATGAACACTGAAGTACCTATTGCTAGTATAAGAGAAGTTAAACGCTTTTATAAACCATTACTAAAACCTAGAATAGGATTTAACAAAACAACGACTAGATCAAAAACTCCACCACCTAGGAAAATAAATGTTATTCAAAGACAAACTAGACCAAGACAACCTAGAAAACAAAATTATCCGAACATGTATCCCTCAGCATGGAAGAATAATTTTCTACCTATAGGTTTCTACTCACCATTTCAACATCCTAGTCAAATGCAACAAATGCATGGGATGTTTAATGCTAACAACTTTGGACCCATGAGATATTGGGGACCATATGTTTAACTTTGTCTGTGTTAGCATTAGATATGCTTGGGAATTGACTTGGAGCCCGACGAATGGATCAAAGATAATGGATGCACTAATCACATGACGGGAAATCGTAAGCTATTCTCATCATATCAATCATGCAACGGAGGTAATGTCACTTTTGATAGTAAACTCAAAGGTAATATCATTGGCAATGGTACGATCACTCATAAATCTCTTACTATCACTAACGTTGAACATGTAGATAACTTAGGTTCTAATCTCTTAAGTATTAGTCTAATATGTGACAATAAGTGCAAGGTAATCTTTTCTGAGGAAGGTAGCGAAATCATTAAGGATGGAAAAGTCATTGCCAAGGGCATTAGGAAAGGTGATCTATATGTCATGAAGATAAGTATTAAATCTAGTAATAATATATGTTTGGCTACGGTTAGCGATAACTCTACTTTGTGGCATAGAAGATTAGGTCATGCAAATATGCGTTTGCAGCAATCATTAGCTTCTAAGGATTTAGTTAGAAATCTTCCTAAACTTAAGTTTGACCAACATTTTTGTGACGCTTGTAAAGTTGGAAAACAAGCTCACTCTAGCCATAAATCTAAGAATATAGTCTCAACCTCTAGATGTCTAGAACTCCTTCACATGGATCTTTTCGGTCCTTCCGTCGTACGGAGCTACGGAGGAAATCTTTACACCTTAGTAATAGTGGACGATTACTCTAGGTACATTTGAACTAGATTTCTTAAGAACAAGACCGAAGCCTTCGAGAAGTTTAAAACATTTAGCAAGAAAATCTAAAATCAACTAAGTTGTTCCATAGTTTCCATTAGGACAGACCATGGTAAAGAATTTGATAATGAAGTGCAATTTGGAGTCTATTGTGATGCTAATGGTATTACTCACAATTTCTCAGCTCCACGCACTCCACAATCAAATGGGGTAGTCGAAAGGAAAAATAAAAAACAACAAGAAGTGAGTATAACAATGCTAAACGAACAATCTATCCCCCAAAAATTCTGGTGTAATGCCGTAGATACCTCCACAATATATTTAATAGAATTCTCATTAGGCCAATCCTAAGAAAAACCCCAAACGAAATCTGGAGAGGTAGGAAACCTACTCTAGATTACTTCAGAGTGTTTGGAAGCAAATGCTTCATTCTAAACATCAAAGACTATCTCACCAAGTTTGACCCGAAGTCTTATGACTTTGTATTCCTAGGATACTCACAAAATAGTAAATCTTATATAGTACTCAATAAGGAAACAATGGCCATCGAAGAATCACTCAACGTGGCTTTCGATGAGAGTCCTCCCCCACCTAAAACATCACCTTTAGTAGATGATGATTTAGATGAAGAAAATGTCATCGTAGATAACATGAAAAATCTAGGGATCAATAATGTGAATGAAACCATAGAAATGGATGAAAACACCAACATTAAAGAATCTAGAAATCATCCCTTAGACAACATCATTGGAAATCTAAACCAAAGAACCCTTAGATCACAAGTTCAAGACAAAAGCAATTTCTTTTGCATTGTCTCAATCATAGAACCTAAGAACGTCAATGAAGCATTGAAAGATGAAAGCTGGATCATCGTAATGCAAGAGGAATTAAATCAATTTAAGTCAAATGATGTTTGGGAGTTAGTACCAAGACCTAAGTATGTGACCATAATAGAAACCAAGTGGGTATTTAGGAACAAATTAGACGAGAACAGAATTGTATCTAGGAATAAAGCAAGGTTAGTAACACAAGGCTATAATCAACAAAGTGGAATTGATTATGACGAAACCTATGCACCTGTAGCTAGACTAGAGTCCATTAGGATATTACTTGCCTATGCTTGTGCGTTAGACTTTAAGTTGTTCCAAATGGATGTGAAAAGTGCATTTCTAAACGGTTTCATCAATGAGGAGGTATATGTAGCACAACCTCCAGGATTCATTGACTTCGAGAAACTCGGGCATGCTTATAAACTCCAGAAAGCTTTGTATGGTCTTAAGGAAGCTCCTAAAGCATGGTATGATAGGTTAAAAGCTTTTATTCTTAAACATGAATACTCAATGGGAATGGTAGATAACACTCTTTTCACTAAGAAGAAAGAATCAAACATCATCATAGTCCAAATATATGTCGGTGACATTATATTCGGATCAACTTGTCAAGATATGTATGACGAATTCTCTAAATTCATGCATGACGAGTTTGAAATGAGCATGATGGGCGAACTTAACTTCTTCCTTAGACTTCAAATAAAACTATTAGAAGATAGAATATTCTTTAATCAATCTAAGTACATTAAAGAAATGCTTAAGAAATTTGGACTAGAAGATACTAAACCTATGAAAACTCCAATGGCTACGGACACAAAGCTCACCAAAGATGAAGAGGGTGAATCCGTAGCAAGTACTAAGTATAGAGGTATGATAGGAAGTTTATTATACCTAACGAAAAGTAGGCCTGATATCATGTTTAGTGTATGCCTTTGTGCTCACTTCTAAGAAGATCACAAAACTTCTCACCTTGAAGTGGTTAAGCGTATCTTCCAATACATTAAAGGCATTATGCACTTAGGATTATGGTATCCTAAGGGGACCGGCATAGAAACCATAGTATATGCCGACTCTAATCATGCGGTAGATTATGTGGATCGAAAAAGCACTAGTGGCATTTGTACCTTCATGGGTTGTTGCTTAACTTCTTGGTTCTCTAAGAAACAAACGGAACTAGCTATCTCCACGACTGAAGCCGAACATGTAAGCACTGAAAAGACATGTCAACAAGCACTATGGATGAAACAAGCTCTCGTAGACTATGTGGTTGAGCCTAGACTATAACCTAGGAATCCCTCATATAGTTGCATTTAGGGCTTATGTGTTAGTATAGTACTTTATGTGTTTTTCCTTCTTGAGATTATGAGTAGTTTCGATTGAGTTTTAGACGTCTATTGGATCCTCATACTTACTATCATATGTGTCATTTTTAGCATGGCACCTCTCGCGCGTAGCAAATATTGTTGGGTAATTTTTGTCACTACTGGTTGCAAGAGGATTGGTAGTTTGAGACGGGCTAACAAGAGGATTTTGATTCCTACTATCATGTGGCCATGTCTGATTGAGGAAAAGATGACATTAGTATACGTGGGTGGAACGAAAGTACAAATGTACGAGACGGAGGTAACCGATAAAGACGGCTTCACGAATAGGTACCCGGGAAGGTGTCCCAAATTCATAGAAGATAGAGGAACAGTTCGGGCTGAGCCTCGTGATTTATATGGGTTTGTGGACCATATAGAGGAGGAAGGAAGGAATTCCGAGAGTGGTTTTGCTAGTCGTCCATTACCACAGCCTGAGGGAAACCAAAATGGATGGCTAAGTGAGGAAGACGAAGGGGATTCGGACCAGGAATCTATCGCAAGTAACTCGATTTAAGCGTAGGGATAGAGCTCGAGTCATGTGTGACATTATTGTTTAGAATTATGTTTTAGGTTTCTTTGTAGTCTTTTGACGTTGGTATTGTATTGGAATATGGATTCCGTTGGATTTTTGGGATTTCTCCCAAGTTATTAATAATAAGGCTTGAGCGGTTTCTGAATTCATATATCTTCGTGTGTGATTTGTGGTTTATTCTGAGTTTGTGTATATGTTATTGTAAGGTGTTATTATTGCTAGGTGTGGTATTGAAAGCGAGTACACATGTGAAAGGATACATCTATAATTATGGGTGGCCAACATAATTATCCATGTATCACGACACATGTGGACTTACGGCCAATGCTGCGTTGATCAATGATGACATGCTTACGTGTAGTAGGATTGGTATTACTTGTGATATTTGTGTTAGTTGTCCCATTCGATGGGGATACTTGTGTTAAATGTGGATATATATTCGCGAATGTCGTGAACGGCGCCTAACGATTTGCGTGTCCAGGTTATGGCACCAAAGAGACCAAGACGCCTATTTAAGTCACCAATGAGTGGAGCTTATCAGACGCCGAGAAAGCGGACGCCTAAGGGACGAAAGTCGACACCCACCATGGGGGATAGTAACCCTATTTTTCAGCAGATGGTTAATCAGCAATTGGAAACAATGCTGCCGAAAATTGTTAATCAGGTAAGCCTTCAAGTGGGGGATGGTGCTCGACCAAGTGGTGCTGGAAATAGCGGGAGTGGTAATAATGGATGCTCGTACAAGGAATTCATGGCTTGTAAGCCTAGGGAGTTCGATGGTAAGGGTGGTGCGCTAGTAGTCACCCGGTGGATCGAAAGATGGAGGCTGTGATGGACATTAGTGGGTGTTCTGAGGATCAGAAAGTTAAGTATGCGGCGAGTTCCCTGAGTAACAAAGCTTTGACTTGGTGGAATACACAAGTCCAAGCTAGGGGAAGGGTTGCTGCAATGGGTATGACTTGGGAGGACTTCAAGGCTTTAATGGTGGAGGAATTCTGCCAAAGTAATGAAATGCAAAAGCTAGAAGAAGAATTCTGGAATCATGCGATGGTAGGGGCTAACCACGCGGGATATACTGATAAGTTTCACGAGTTGGCCAAGTTGGTTCCTCACTTGGTAACTCCTGAATCCAAGCGAATTGAGAAGTACATTCGGGGATTGGTTCCGCAAATACGAAGTATGGTTAGGGCTACTGAACCCGCGATACTTCAAAGTGCTATCCAGAAAGCTGGGGCGTTAACGGATGAAGCTGTTAGAAGTGGAGTACTTGCAAAGACGGGTGAGAAAAGAAAGGAAGAGACTGAAGCGGGAAAACAGGGTAGTTCTGGGACTGATAATAAGAGAGCGAGGCATGGGAAAGGTTTTGTGGCGGCAAATCCTGTGGTAGCAGCGAGTCCTGCGATGGCAGCTACTCCGGCGGGGACAGGAAATTTCGATAGAAGAGGGTACAATAATTTCCCCAAGTGTGCTAAGTGCAATGGCTATCACCATGAGCAAGTTGGATGTCGTATGTGTTTCAGGTGTAACAAACCTGGACATTTTGCTAGGGAATGCCGTGCGGTAATTACTCAGGCGGCACCAATCAATGCGGTTGGCGCAGGGTATGGACGTAAGGCATGTTATGAGTGCGGGAGTGCAGATCATCTTCGGAATGTGTGTCCTAAGTTGAATAGGGCACCTGGGCAATCGGGAAATAGGTTGGCTATTGAAGGAGGTCAAGGTCAAGGGCATAATCAGGATGTGGCTAGAGGAAGGATGTACACCATGACTGCAAACGAGGCACGGCAAGATCCGAACGTCGTTACTGGTACATTTTCTCTTAATGGTCATTATGCTACTACCTTATTTGATACGGTTGCAGATTATTGTTTTGTGTCTACTGAGTTTGCTAAGTTGCTGAATATTGAACCTAGTAAGCTTAGGTCTTGTATAGTGATCGAAATAGCTAGTAGTAGGGAAGTGGAAGTTGATACGGTTTTACGTGGGTGTACTATAGTACTAGAAGGTATCCCATTTTTGATTGACTTGATACCTTTTGGGCATCGAAGTTTCGATGTGGTGATAGGGATGAGCTGGCTATCTAAGCATAGGGCTGAGGTTGTGTGTCACGAAAAGGTTGTTCGAATTCCTTTGGAGAGTGGCATTATACTTCGGATTCAAGGAGAGAGTATAGGGAGTGATTTGAAATCCCTTAAGAGTGCGAAAGCCAAAGAAGTTAAGTTAGAAGAAATCCCTGTAGTATGCAAGTTTCCTGGTGTTTTTCCTGAAGATTTGTCTGGATTGCCTCCAATCCGCCAAGTTGAGTTTCATATTGAATTGATTCCTGGAGCGGCACCTGTGGCGAAATCTCCATATAGATTGGCACCCTCAGAAATGCAGGAGTTGTCTGAACAGCTGCAAGAACTTCAGGATAAGGGGTTTATCCAACCTAGTCATTCTCCGTGGGGAGCACCTGTGTTGTTCGTGAAGAAGAAGGACGGTTCATTCCGGATGTGTATTGACTATCGGGAGTTGAACAAGTTAACGGTTAAGAATCGATATCCACTTCCTAGGATTGATGATCTTTTTGACCAACTACAAGGTGCTCGGTTTTTTTCGAAGATAGATTTACGTTCAGGGTATCATCAGCTAAGAGTACATGAGGAGGATATTCCGAAGACCGCCTTTAGAACTCGTTATGGACACTTTGAGTTCACGGTTATGCCATTCGGGCTGACAAATGCACCTGCGGTATTCATGGATTTGATGAATCGCGTTTGCAAGCCTTACTTGGATAAGTTCGTGATTGTGTTCATAGATGACATTTTAATTTATTCCAAGACGAAGGAGGAGCATGGAGAACATCTGAGATTAGTTCTTGAATTATTGGAGAAGGAGAAGTTGTACGCCAAGTTCTCAAAATGTGAGTTTTGGCTTGAAGAAGTACATTTTCTTGGACATGTGGTGAATGGTGAAGGAATACATGTGGACCCTAGTAAGATTGAAGCGGTCAAGAACTGGAAGGCTCCTATGACGCTGTCCGAGATACGCTCATTCTTAGGATTGGCAGGATATTATCGAAGATTTATAGCGAATTTTTCGAAGATTACTAAACCCCTTACTTTGTTGACTCAGAAGAACAAGAAGTATGTTTGGGGAGAAGAGCAGGAGGTAGCTTTTCAGTCACTTAAGGATAGTTTGTGTAATGCACCTATTCTGACGTTACCTGATGGGCCAGATGATTTTGTTGTGTATTGTGATGCATCGAATCAAGGATTTGGGTGTGTGCTAATGCAAAGAGGTAAGGTGATAGCGTACGCATCTCGACAGCTAAAGATTCATGAGAAGAATTATACGACTCATGATTAGGAGCTTGGTGCGGTGGTATTTGCTCTCAAGAATTGGAGACACTATTTGTATGGCACAAGGAGTGTTGTATATACGGATCATAAAAGTCTTCAGCATATCTTCAATCAGAAGGAGCTGAATATGCGGCAAAGGAGGTGGATTGAACTATTTAGTGATTATGATTGTGAGATTCGCTACCATCCTAGAAAGGCGAATGTGGTAGCCGATGCTTGAGTAGGAAGGAGCGGATTAAGCCTAAGCGTGTGCGAGCGATGTGTATGACTCTACAGTCGGGAATTAAGGGTAAGATATTGGCAGCGCAAGAAGAAGCCCTCAAAGATGAGAATGCGACTGCTGAAATGCTGCGTAGATTAGGTTAACAAATGGAGAGAAGGGAAGATGGTGGGCTGTATTTCTTAGATAGAATATGGGTTCCATCGGTAGGAGGTGTAAGAAAGTTGATCATGGATGAGGCTCATAAATCGAGATATTCGATTCATCCAGGATCGGATAAGATGTATTATGATCTTAGAGATGCTTACTGGTGGCCGGGAATGAAGAGGGAAATAGCTGAATATGTTAGCCAATGCTTGACTTGTTTGAAAGTTAAGGCTGAGCATCAGAAACCCTCAGGATTATTACAACAGCCGCCGATTCCGGAATGGAAATGGGAGAGAATAACAATGGATTTTATTACAAAGTTGCCTAAGACGAGTAGTGGACATGACACGATATGGGTCATAGTGGACAGGCTGACGAAGTCTGCACATTTTCTGGCCATTCGTGAAGATTATAAGATGGAAAAGCTGGCGAGGATTTATATTAATGAGATTGTGGTAAGACATGGTGTGCCTGTGTCGATTATATTAGATCGTGATAGTAGGTTTACTTCGCGATTTTGGCAATCATTGCAAAAGGCGTTGAATACACAGTTGGATATGAGCATTGCTTATCATCCACAGACTGATGGGCAAAGTGAGCGAACGATTCAGACTTTGGAGGATTTACTTAGAGCGTGTGCTATTGATTTTGGAGGAAACTGGGATACTCACTTGCCTTTGGCTGAGTTTTCCTATAACAACAGCTATCATTCCAGTATTAGATGTGCACCATTTGAGATGTTGTATGGGAGGAAGTGTAGATCGCCTATTTTATGGGAAGAAGTTGGGACGAGCCAACTAATTGGTCTTGAAATAGTGCAAGAGACTACAGATAAGGTGTTTCAGATTAAGAAAAGACTTAAGGCAGCAAGAGATCGCCAAAAGAGCTATGCGGATAATCGCCGTAAGCCCTTGGAGTTTAGTGTTGGTGACCTTGTAATGCTGAAGGTGTCTCCTTGGAAAGGTGTTGTACGTTTCGGTAAGAAAGGCAAGTTAGCACCTAGGTATGTGGGACCGTTTGAAATTACGGAAAGAATTGGGCCGGGGGCATATCGGTTAAGATTGCCTGAGGAATTAAGTAGTGTGCATGATACGTTTCACGTATCTAACCTGAAGAAGTGTTTGGAGGATGCTAGTTTGCATGTGCCATTGGAGGAGATTAAGATTAATAAGACTCTTCACTTTGTTGAGGAACCTGTTGAAGTTATGGATCGAGAAGTCAAGAGTATGAAACGTGGTAAGATAACATTGGTAAAAGTACGTTGGAACTCAAAGCGTGGTCCTGAGTTTACTTGGGAACGTGAAGATCAGATGAGGACCAAGTACCCGAAATTATTTGCGGAGAAGAGTGATGAGGCGAGCTAGTAAATCTCGGGACGCGATTTTCCTAAGTGGGGGATAATGTCACAACCGTGATTTTTAGCAGGTTAGTTTGACCTATAGTCTCAACTCATTTAATTTTGCTTGGTGTGTATTACTTGTTTAATTGTGATATGTGTATTATCTGTGGTATATGAGTGGTATAATTGCGTGTGTTGACCACTAAATCTCTTGGTGTGAGATTTTGTCATGTTGAGTAGTGTTGGATTTTGGGATGAGTTCATTTTGATCGCCTTTGTGGTGTAGAAATGACTTGTGTATTTGTTTGGAGTTTTGTGGTTTTGTGTAACGATTCTTCGTTCAAGTGTTTTGAGCGCAAGTAAGTTACATGGAGTTGGTTATTATGGTTTATATTAATAATAAGTATGAAAAATCTATTTTTGGAAACTTTGAGTGAAAATGATATTTTTCCGGTTGTCGTAAAATTTAAGTTTATCGTGTAAGACATTAGGTTTTGATACGGGGTTTTTATAAAATATCAAAAATACAAGGTTTTAAGTGAAATAAATAAATTTAATAAATATATTGATGCGTGGGTTTTGCAACCTTACAACAGGTTTTACCTCTCGAGGGATCTCAAGAGGCTTACAACCCCACCAGGCAGTGTACCTGACCGATGTAGTATAGTGTAGTGGTAAGTACGGGGGATTGATCGTTCTCCACAGGGAATAGTGTTCGTTAGGTGTGAAAGGCTACTCTAATTAGGTCTAAGGGTTGAGGAAGATTCTTTTTATGTTTTTTATAATTTATAAAAGCAAGTAAAATCTCGGGTTTTGAAGGAGTGGGCGGAATTAGTTGCTAGTCAACTAACCCAAATTACTACAAATGCAAATAAAATAAAATAACAAAAATGAAAAGTGGTGAGAAACTTATGTGTAGAGAAATGTGTTTACTTAGATTTCCTTACTCCCTAACTATCTTTTACCGGTTAATTAGTGTGTATTAGTCGCGTGGATGACGGGTGTATTCCTTAATACCATTCGTGGGGTGGCGTACTTACTTCCCCAAACTCTACAAGCTCCTACTTCACTCCTATGTCGAGCCGGCTAGGAAGCTCCTAACATGGGATCACTAGAATTCGCTTGTGCATTAAATACAACCATAAAAACCTTTAGTACGCGTTTGGTTCATGTTTCTTAAGACGTTCAAGCAAGTTACCGAATAGGAAGTTAGCCAGTTTTCTTAAGCCTAACATAGATAAACAATCATCCAATACAACTAACAACACACTAACAACCAATAATCAATAGCTAGGTTTCATTAGATCTAAGCAAACACAAGATAAAATTAGCCTAACATGTTAAACAAAAGACAAGCATAAGATAGAATCAAACAACACATAGACATATTGAATGATTAATTGATAACTTATCTTTCAATGAAACATGGAAGATCTCAAGGCAAAAAGCCCTGAAAAAGTAGCTAAAATCGTCTTAGGGTTTTATCCCAAAATTCCACACACTAAGCTCTCTTCTTAATGACAAAAAATTAGAAAACTATATATAGACTTTGACATCTGACGGCGTCACCTTATGCATTGTGACGCCGTCACCTCGCCGCTTTTAGGGTTCCCGGATGACCATCTTGACGCCGTCCCTCTTTAGCTCTTCAAAAATCCATTCTGGCTTATCAAGGCTTGACGCCGTCGGATCATGAACGTGACGCCGTCCCCTTATGATTTAAGCCGTGACGCCCTTGATTTAGTTAAAGCGTGACGCCGTCAGAATTCTCATGCAAACTCACTGGCCCGTCATGAGTAAATTTCACATCCAACTTTTCTTGCCAAGGCATGACGCCGTCCCATGTTAATTGTGACGCCGTCAAGAGTAACTTTTAGCCGATTCTTGAGACTTTGCCGTTTTCTTCACTTTAATGCTCCAAAATCGTCCAAAATGCCTCCTTTTCCAGATTTCTCCTCAAAAGTACCTAAAATGACAAAAGGAACGATTTAGGGCAATATTTGATCAAATAAATACGATTTCGGGCTTAAATGACCCCTTAAAAGCGGTACACTTTTCGCCTCATCAAATACCCTTACACTTGAGATTTGCTTGTCCTCAAGCAAATGCGCTTTTATTCTAATCAAAATACAAGTTAGGGGTCATTTAATGCAAACATAAAAGTAATTACAACAAATATTCGTTCCACTTCAATCATAATAAGCACGGAGATTACATACTAGCACCTCACAAGTAGTGTTTAGATACTCACATCTCTCAAGTGTCATCAAAATAAATCTCATAAATGAAAACGGAAAATATCTCTCACTACCTGTCATAGCAAATAGATTACCATAGGCTTGGGAAAGGATCGAAAACCTCCTCCACTAGGCGTAAGCACCTAAGATAAACTATCAAAGAGGGCTTTTAAATGGGTTATAACGTTAGGTGTAGGGAAAAGGAAAACACGGTTTTGTTGGATAAAGGATATTTTACTGGTGGCGAGTTAAAGATCTTGATCAATTACATGTACTATACAATGTTGTTAAGCCAAGACTAGACTCGATCTTAAGCTAATGAAAGAAAATAACACAACATAAACATAAAATAAACATAAAATGAAACGGGATGGTAGTCCGTATGTTTTTTCTATTTTTCTTTTTTTTTTTTCTCATTTTTTTGTATTTTTCTTGATTTTTTTTTTTTTTTTTTTTTTTTTTTTTTTTTTTTTTTTTTTTTTTTGCATACACTTTTACCCTACCATCCAAAATAATACATCATAGGGGCATTGCATCCCCCTTACACTTGAACTTTTACATAACTTTACAAATACTAATCTAATGACTCGAATTAAGATAATTGAAAAACTTGGAGTACTTTTAAAACATTTAGCACATATGGGGGTAATAAATGATGTTCTTCCCCATTACTCCATTACACTAGTACTTTACCCATGAGTCCCAATCGTCCCAAAACAATATGTACAAGGATATGACTCGACTTAGCAACCATGTAATCAACTAGATAATTAACTTGGGTTTAAACAAATGTTGTCACAATAATGCACTAAAGATGAGTGCATACAAGGTAGGCTAAGGCGATTTGGGTGTACATTTTAGTGGGGTGTAACAAATTCTTCCTTTAAGTAAAATGCTTAAAGGTCGAAACGAAAAGATAGGCTCTGAGGGGTGTACTAGGGGTATCGTGTACTAAAAATGAGTACAACGCAAAGGGTGTGGGAGAATTACTTGACCAATGTAGCCAATGTAATTATAACAAAAACACAGGTGTAAAACAATGGGTTAATCCTAATGCCTCTTATCATGTAGTAAATCTAACTACACGAATGTAGTCTCACTTGTGGCCTCGGAATGGTCCTAACGCAAGTTCTAGAATCTAAGTGCTACCGGTACACACATCATAGCATAAATGCTTTTCCTACCAATTCTAGGGGCGAACCTCACATATTTGGGGGTGGAAAATTTTTTAGTGGTACGGTTTTTGTGCTAGTCATATAACTCCTATCCATGAGACGCTCATTAAGATCAAAGTTTCACTCCTATATGTTGTAAAAAATTTTAAATTTGGCACTAAAATTACCTTAACAAGTATTTCTCTCAGTTTTATTACACATCTACCATCAAACAAACAAAAATCAAGCGCAATTGTATTCTCAAAAATCGTACTTTTACCCTCCCCTTACACTTAAGATGAACATTGTCCCCAATGTTCAAATGACAAATGTAAAAGCATAAAGTAAAAGAATGAAATCAAATACTCCCCTGATTCGCTCGTTGGATAATGAAATTACACGGTTAAATCTTCCTCCAAAGAGAATGTTGAAGCCCCATGACTAATGCATCGCCATAAGCTTGATTCAAAACATTTCCTTGTCCAAAATAACCTGTTGAACCTGAGAAAACAAACACGAAAACCTGCATAACATCGGCGGGATAAAATCTATATATAAGGATATAATGCTTGTGGAATGATAACTTTGCAGATTCCTGGAGATTATAAGTTGGAGATTTTAATAAAAACTTTTTATGAAAACAAAATTTTCAAAAATTTCTGGAAATTAAATCTGACGCCGTCAGGTTATAACCCCTGACGCCGTCAGAAATGACCTGACAAAAATTTTCATTTTAAGTTTCCGGAAAATTTCTGGAAAAACCTTTACCTTACTTCCTGGAAATTCTGCAAAACATCATTATGACTCGATACAAGCATTTGACTCAAACAAATACGAATATGTATGCTAACTTATTATTATTATGATTCATGTTCATTTGTGTTCTAATAAACCGATTTAGATTTCCCTTACACTTATCTTTTGCAAAATACCTTTATATGTAGTTAAGACGAAGTTAAAAACAAAATAAAGCATTTTCACAATTAGTTTTTAACATGAATCAATAAGAATAAAAATTACACACACATACGAAACAAATAAAACAAACACACAAACAAATGAACACACAAAGCAAATAAAATAAATAAAGCTTGGGTTGCCTCCCAAGAAGCGCCTTTCTTTATTAACGAGTCTTGTAGCTAGACTCAAAGTCACGCTACCCTATGTAAGTAAGCTCGTCATCAAGGACGTCTTTAGGGTTAAGCTTGGATTGAAGTTTCCTATTGGTCCGCTTAGTACGATATGTCTTTTCAAACTTCTCTCCATCCGGGTCATACAATGTCATCTTGATATGCCATGACCCATCTCCATCATTGGGTGGTTTATCCCAATTCCACTTATGATCATCTTCCTCACAAATCCACTTATTCATTCCTAGGTTAATTGGCAAAACTCCTAGGAAATCAATCATCCTTCTAAAAACTAGAGGGTCTTCAAATGGATCCAATTCGGTGTCCCTAGCCAAGAGTTGCTCTACCGAATGCGTTCGGTTAATAAAGTCCTCTTCTAGGTAAAATGGGCGTTGGGGTCCTATGAAGTCTCTATCGATCCAAGGTCCATATCTAGATGGTCTCCTATTTAATTCTAACCAATGGGGTGTCGGTTCCTCACTAGTATCATAGGCATGTTTCTTAACATCATAGACTGACCAAGTATCCCCTTCTCCTACCGCTATCTTGGATTCCTTACAATCAATCATAGCACTAGCGGTCGCTAAAAATCCTCTACCTATCAACAAGGGGCATGTAGGGTCGCTAACCATATCAAGGACGTGGAAATCGGCTAAAATGGTTAGTTTTCCAATGTGCACTAACACGTCCTTAACTACTCCAACCGGGTAAGCAACACTTCCATCCGCTAAGCCTATTATCACCTCGGTTTCTTCAAGTTTTCCAAGTTTTAGAGAGGTGTAGAGAGGTAACGGAAGTAGGTTAAGGCTTGATCCAAGATCGGCTAATGTATCATAAGCCTCCGAATTACCGATCTTGCAAGGTAGAACAAATAAGCCCGGATCATCTAACTTCTTAGGTAGCTTGTTTTGAACAAAGGCGGTCCCTTTTTCGCCTAACTTGAGCTTCTTCTCATCAACAACCGGACTTTCAAGGTGGAGCTCCTTGAATTCATCGTCAAGGTTTTGAGTGGGAGGTGTTTCAACTATGTTGTTGACCAATTTGGATGTCATAACTTCTTGGTCACTTGGAATGATTTGGGTTTGTTTGAAACACGTGCTCATGGAATTGACCGAATAATATTGTGGACAAGAACTAGGGGACGAAACCGATGAAATAGCGTTGACGTTTAGTTTCGGGTTCTTGACCGTGTTGCGAGGGAGTGCTCCCATTTCTCGGTCATTGAGGGCTTTCAACAAGGTGTCAATCTTGTCGGTCATCTCGCTTTGTTTTTGTTTGAAATCGGCTTCAAACTTGGCTAAACGAGCTTCTTGAGATGCCATAAATTGAGACATCAATCCTTCAAAGTTATTGGTACTACCATTGCCGGAAGGATTGTTGTTGAAAGTACGGTTCGAGTTGGAACCGCTTGATTGGAAACGATTAGGTGGGTTGGAAGAATTGATTTGTTGTGAGTTTTGGTTTTGTTTCCACCTAAGGTTCGGGTGATTTTTCCATGAGGGGTTGTATGAATCACCATAATGGTTTGGCTCGGGCTTGAAAGTGTACCACTTGTCTCCCGCTCCGTCGGTACGCGAGGATGCGTAGTCCACAAAAGCTTGTTCGGGGAGTTCCATGCAATCACGAGTGTCGTGGGGACCACTACATAATTCACATGAAGAAGTGATTTTGTTCACTTGGCTTGAAGGTTTAGGAGCCTCGTAGGATTTCATGAGAAACTTGACTTGGTCTTCAAGTTCTACGATCCTACGGTCGGAAGTGCTTGAATTGTTCAAAGGCAAAGATATTGCCTTGACCGTTTTATTCAAATCACGGGGATCACTCCAACTTTCGTTGTCATAAAGAGCAAGATCCTCTAGGAGAGCCCATGATTGTTCCGCACTTAGACCACGTAGCTTGCCACCGGCCGATTGGTCAATGGTTTGCCTTGTGGAGAGATTGATATGGTCATAGAAGATTTGGACTTGGAGCCAAAGTTCTATGCCATGGTGAGGGACTTTTTGGAGTAAGTCCTTGAATCGAGTCCATGCCTCGTAGAGAGTTTCGCCTTGACGTTGTTGGAACATCAAGATATCATTCCTTAGCTTGGTAGTTCTTCCCGGTGGGAAAAACTGAGCAAGGAAACGAGTGGTGAGATCATCCCAAGAGGTGATGGATCCTGCGGGTTGACGTTCTAGCCACTGACTAGCTTGGTCCCGCAGAGAGAATTGGAAGAGACGCAATCGGGTCGTCTCTCGAGTGGCAACATCAAGGTCTATAGAATCAACGATTTTAAGAAAGTCCTTGAGATGTTGATTAGGATCTTCAGAACGAAGTCCATGGAATGCGCATCCGCTTTGCACCAACCGGATGGTGTCGGATCGCAAGGGTGTGATATTAGCTCCTTGCGTGAGCTCAATGGTGTTTCGATAGCCGTGGTGGCTAGGACGGGAATACTCTCCTAAAGTACGGGCTCTAGGAGGTGGTGGTGGTTGTTGTGGTGGTGGGTTGTGTGGGTTAAGGATATTACCATCTTCCATGATGTCGGACGGTAATGGTTACGAACAAAGACACGAAGAAAATAGATAGACTAAAGAAAACCTAGAAAAATAAAATAAAAATCTCACTAGAAAGGAATCTAGTGAGTAGACCTAATAGAAATAAAAATTCAACCTAAACAATAACTATTCCCCGGCAGCGGCGCCAAAAACTTGATGCGTGGGTTTTGCAACCTTACAACAGGTTTTACCTCTCGAGGGATCTCAAGAGGCTTACAACCCCACCAGGCAGTGTACCTGACCGATGTAGTATAGTGTAGTGGTAAGTACGGGGGATTGATCGTTCTCCACAGGGAATAGTGTTCGTTAGGTGTGAAAGGCTACTCTAATTAGGTCTAAGGGTTGAGGAAGATTCTTTTTATGTTTTTTATAATTTATAAAAGCAAGTAAAATCTCGGGTTTTGAAGGAGTGGGCGGAATTAGTTGCTAGTCAACTAACCCAAATTACTACAAATGCAAATAAAATAAAATAACAAAAATGAAAAGTGGTGAGAAACTTATGTGTAGAGAAATGTGTTTACTTAGATTTCCTTACTCCCTAACTATCTTTTACCGGTTAATTAGTGTGTATTAGTCGCGTGGATGACGGGTGTATTCCTTAATACCATTCGTGGGGTGGCGTACTTACTTCCCCAAACTCTACAAGCTCCTACTTCACTCCTATGTCGAGCCGGCTAGGAAGCTCCTAACATGGGATCACTAGAATTCGCTTGTGCATTAAATACAACCATAAAAACCTTTAGTACGCGTTTGGTTCATGTTTCTTAAGACGTTCAAGCAAGTTACCGAATAGGAAGTTAGCCAGTTTTCTTAAGCCTAACATAGATAAACAATCATCCAATACAACTAACAACACACTAACAACCAATAATCAATAGCTAGGTTTCATTAGATCTAAGCAAACACAAGATAAAATTAGCCTAACATGTTAAACAAAAGACAAGCATAAGATAGAATCAAACAACACATAGACATATTGAATGATTAATTGATAACTTATCTTTCAATGAAACATGGAAGATCTCAAGGCAAAAAGCCCTGAAAAAGTAGCTAAAATCGTCTTAGGGTTTTATCCCAAAATTCCACACACTAAGCTCTCTTCTTAATGACAAAAAATTAGAAAACTATATATAGACTTTGACATCTGACGGCGTCACCTTATGCATTGTGACGCCGTCACCTCGCCGCTTTTAGGGTTCCCGGATGACCATCTTGATGCCGTCCCTCTTTAGCTCTTCAAAAATCCATTCTGGCTTATCAAGGCTTGACGCCGTCGGATCATGAACGTGACGCCGTCCCCTTATGATTTAAGCCGTGACGCCCTTGATTTAGTTAAAGCGTGACGCCGTCAGAATTCTCATGCAAACTCACTGGCCCGTCATGAGTAAATTTCACATCCAACTTTTCTTGCCAAGGCATGACGCCGTCCCATGTTAATTGTGACGCCGTCAAGAGTAACTTTTAGCCGATTCTTGAGACTTTGCCGTTTTCTTCACTTTAATGCTCCAAAATCGTCCAAAATGCCTCCTTTTCCAGATTTCTCCTCAAAAGTACCTAAAATGACAAAAGGAACGATTTAGGGCAATATTTGATCAAATAAATACGATTTCGGGCTTAAATGACCCCTTAAAAGCGGTACACTTTTCGCCTCATCATATATATATATATATATATATATATATATATATATATATATATATATATATATATATATATATATATATTCGGCCGAGTATAGGGAAAAAGAAAAAAAAATGAAACTTAATTTGATTAGGATTGTATCTTGGAAGAAAAGTTATCTATTTAGGGTTTCCCTAGGTCTATAAATACAACCCAAAAACCCTCATTCCCTCCCCCTAGGAAATTCGGTCGAACCACAAGAAGAAGAAGAAGAAGAATTTTTTTTTTGGGGTTTGATAATCCAACTTAAGGTATGTTTAGTAAACCCTAAATTGTGTAATTAATTTTTATTATGCATGTAACAAATTATGGTGGATCTAGGGTTTATATTAAGATCTGTAAATTTATGATATTAAACATGTAGGAAACAATAATTAATAATCTTGTGATAATTGGTGAAGTAATTAGGGTTTAAAAGTTGTTAACTAAAGAGTCATGAATCTGGCAGATTTAAAGGTCTGTAAAGATATGATTGTAATTAATAGATGAAGATGAGTTAGATCACGAATTTTATGTCTAAATTATATTACAATGAAAGAGCTTTCCAAAAAGTCCGACCACAAGTGTTTTCGAGGTCGGGAAGTCAGTCAAACGAATTTTATGAGTTAAGGTGTCAAAACTGTTAAACCGGGACAGAATTAGGGTAAACGTATTGAGGTCAAAGGTGGCTTTGAAAGTGGAATTTGGATAAGGCCTTCAGTGCGAATCAAGTTCTATATTATATTTGACTTCCACGCGAAAATTAGACGATAATAAGTTGTGTGAGTGGGTCTATGAGGTCAAAACTTTTTGATGTCCGATCAGATCTGAATCTGGATAGTTGTCATGTTTGATTTTTCATTAGGTACTTGTGTGTGTTTTTAGTGCATTATCTTCTAGGAAAAGTTTTTATGCTTATGAAAGATCATGGTGAATTTTTGGTGTGAGTTGCGAAGCTTTATTCGCTGTGATTTTATGTGGGTGAAAGTACTTTAGAAATCTGCATTTCTGAAAGTGTTAATTAAGGGATTTAGTGAGTGTCAAGTATTGGGTGGTGATTAGTATGGTGTCTAGGTAATCCATAGTGGGTTATATGAACCTTAGACATCCATCATATGTATGTTACATGGACTATGGCTTTTAGCTTGGTCGCGTGTAACGTGATTGTTATTTTTGTGTGATATAGATTTGTGTGTTGATAACTTGGAAGCTGCGGATTTGAGGTGAGTTCATAGTCCCATATTTTTACTTTGTTTTAAACTTGGGATGGAGATGATGCTTGTTTAAATTGTTTTGGGTTACTGTGATTATGTGGTTATAAAATGCATGGACGTGTAATTGTTATTATACTTATACTACATGTTATTATGGTGTTTATTTGTGGTGATTATACGAGTGGGAAGATGCCCTAGTGGCTCTACTCGTTATTATTATGTCCGGCCGGAAGGGGAATTATATTGGATCGGTGGGCACGTTCCGTCCCAATTGTGGTGGTATTTGGATCGGTGGGCACGTTCCGTCCCAATTGATGTGGTGTTTGGATCGGTGGGCACGTTCCGTCCCAATTTATATTTGGATCGGTGGGCACGTTCCGTCCCGTAAGCTATGATTGCATGTTAGTGTATAATAACTATATATATCTTTTACTGTCCTGAAATGCTATACTATGTTTTATAATCACAGTAAATCGATAATCGAGGTGTTTTATGTGTCTTAAACCTATGAATCTCACCAACATTATGTTGACGTTTTAAGCATCATTTTCAGGTGAGCATTCTAAGGCTAAGATAGAAGGGCGCGGTTAGAAGAGACCTAGATTGCATTGGGGATGGCTTATCTTTGAGTTTAATTGAATTAAAAATGGATTTTTGTTTGAGATACTTGATTTTCTTTCTTTTTAACTCTTTGTTTTAATTGAGATTCCTTGGAGATTTTATTTGGATTATTTATATTGGGGTATCGTTACGACACTTTGTGTTTGTACTCTGCTCTATTTACTTGCATGTAGTATTTTCTCTATTTAGACACCAAGTGTTGTGATGATATCCATGATGTTGCACTCGCGTTTCCGCCATTGGTGAGGTGTGACACTATGGCATCACACTTGATGATATCCCAATCATGTGTGACAACAAAGGAGCCATTGATTTAAGTAAGAACCTCATGCAACATTCTCGCACAAAGCACATAGAAATTCGTCACCACTTTCTTAGGGATAATATACAAAAGGGAAACATCTTCGTCGAAAAGGTTCCAACGAAAGAAAAACATTGACAATATCCTCACTAAACCTCTCAAGCGGGAACCTTTCTTCTATCTTCGTCTAGGTTTAGGAATGATGGAACACATCTCTTCTTCTTAACTTCCTTAAGTCTCTTTCTTCTATTCTGAGTCTAGGATTCTATTGAGCACAAAATTAAATTGGGGAAGTTTTCTTTAAAACCTTACTTATCTTAAAAATAATCCTTGCATGATTAAAACCAACTCTAAATTTTTATTTTTTATTTTTTTTTATTATTATTATTTTTTTTATTTTGTGCATGAAAAACCCCAATTCCTTCTTTTCAAAACTTCTCACGTTTAGGAAAATCATCTTTCTAACATTGTTAATACAGTTCAAAAACAATTTTGTCATGCATGCATAATGTATTCAAAACCCTTGATCGGATCATGTAACTAATATATAATCCGACATGGAAAAACGAGCAAGATTGAACTAAAGAGACTTTGGATTATCTCTTAGGTTTTCTTTTCTCTAGAGTCGAGATAATCACATCTCCACATATGTTTCATGTAGGCACACACTAGGAATACCTTCTTCTGAAGGAATTCTTGTCTTTCTGGTGGCGGTCCCTTATCTCCAGACGGTCCCCAATATATAAAGGACCGTCAACCAACATATGGGACCGTCCAGCCTTTCTTTTCTGTCGTTATCCTCTTTTCTGATTTCTTGCCTCTGCACTCTTAATTATCTACTTGCTAGTCTAACCTACACTTCCCTTATTACTTAAACATAATTTGAATTAGTTAAACATAAAATGCATGCTTGGCCTAAGATAGCACTCTCTTCTTCTATTTAAACCTTCATCTTCCTCCCTAAATATCATGTCATAACTTCTTCTTCCTCCTTCCTCACAATGTCATCCCCTAGAAAACCTAGAATGTCGGTCAAAACCATTTGGAGGAAGAAACAAAGTCTAGGAAATTTCATGAATAATTCCACCACTTCAAACAATCACAATCCCAACTTCAATTCAAAATATACACCCTACAAAGAAGCATCTTTCTCATCATTCTCTTTCTTTGCTTCACAACCCCAAAATGAGTCTCTATCCATTCACAAAGAGTCTCCTAACCTTAATCCTCAAGATCATTCATTGCCACCAACATATCCACCTCAAATGACAAATCCCCACTCTACATTCTATTAAAGCTCAAGAATTCTCCAATCTTGTTGACTTGAACCTTCTCAACATCATTCTCTCCCAAAAGCTTCACCCTCCAACCATGATTCATCCCACTCCCGACCAAGTTGATGCTCATGGAGGTTATTGCGTTTGTTGCATTTACAACCGCAACCACTTTCAGAAGCTCAAGAATGATCTTGACTTCATCACATCTCTTCTCTTGCCACCCGGCTTTCCACCACCTTCGAACAACACCCTTTCACCACCTTTTCTCTGCAAATCTTAGACAACATGCATGCTCTACAATAAAACCAGGCGTAACTTTGAAGACTAGACTAGGACTAGGACTAGTAATGTAGGACTTTGTTGTAATGGTCATCCTTGTGTATGACTTTGCCCATGATTTATGAATGTTTAACTTTATGCATGCTTATTAAATTATGTCTCCTTTCTAACCCACTGTCGGCGGTCCCTTAAATACCTGGCGGTCCCCAATATATAAGGGACCGTCCAGGTGTTTGTGATTCTGCTTCTATCTTCTTTCTTGATCTCATCTAGTCTGTGTGTTGCATAATATATACTCTTGCACCTGTATGCTAACTTGTTTTTGTAGCAAAATACCATCGATCGATTCCCAGGTGTCTTCATCTAGGGTGAGCACTAAGCAAGGGGGAGTCTTGATACCGTTGATTTCTTTCCTCTCAACATATCGAAGAAGCCTTTTTGATTCTACAAAAAGGTGGAGAAGAAAACGAAACTCATTAAAAACTTATTAACACATAATTTTACCTAAAATGAGTTTATATTTTGTAATCATCAAAAAGAGGGAGATTGTTAATACAAATAATGTCAAAAAAGTCATTTGTATTCTCCGGTCTCTACATGTTTTGATAATCACAAAGTATAAATACAAGTTATGTAAAATAACGTTTAACAAGTTTCTAATCGAGAAAATTTGTTTCAACCACAACATCACTTAAAGTATGAACAAACAATTTACCAACTTAATTAAGTGATCAAAGAATTTATTTTTATCTAAACTTCACATTTTTATGTGACAAAACATTTTTACAAAAGTATTTTTGTAATTTTAAAGAAATGTTTTATTAAGAAAATAAATTTGAATTTCAAATCTTCAAACAGCTATGTTTCCCGCCTAAACCAGATAAGTTTTTCACCAGATAAACTTTCACCACATCAGGACAAAAATGGGAGCGTCTGTCGGGACTGTCCCGTAAATAGGACGACGGTCCCTTATATAAAGGACCGTCCAACTTTAAGGGACCGTCCCCCGCTCCTCCTGGTGCCTATAAATACTGAACTGTTTCATACAGAAAAATCACCTCTTGAGCACTAAAACTTTCTGTCTTCCAAATTCATTCTAAATACTCTTCTTTGATCACATTAACGGGTTGTAAGTTGTTTACAAGTGATCACATCCATCCCTCCTCCAAGTGCAAGAGAAGAACGTTCGTATTCGTCAAGAAACGAAGTGTTGAAGAATAGTCCTCACCTCATAAACCGTTTTTATGGATCTCTCCTCAACCTCAATTCTTTGTATCTTAATTCTTGTGTGTAATCCGGCTTAAGTGCAAGCTCGGAATTGTGTATTTTGTTGATTCGGACTAGGTGTTGGTTAGAATTGTGTAGCCGCGTGTGCTTTTGTGTAGATTGGTTCTAGCTAGGATTAGGACTCGATATTCCGCTTAGTGTCGTTAAACTTGGTGTAAGCTTTGGTGTATGGTTTGTTCCGCCATAAGGGAGCGTGTTGATATAGTGTTTGTGAAACTCTCGAGTGTGAGACTTGAGGAGTGAAGTAGGGCGAATAGTGAGCTTCATAGCCGAACCACTATAAATCTCCATGTCCTGGTTTTGTCGTTTTTTTCCTTACCTTTACTTGTTTATAATTTTGTTCATAAATTGTTGTATTGGTATCACGTAAGAGTCGAATCGAAAAGTATTTCAAAATAAACTTGAAAATGATTTTTGAAAACGTAATTAAAACGGTGAAAATATTCAAACCCTCCCCCCCCCCCTTCTAGTTTCTACACTCTGTTTGGAAACTTTTTACCCACATAGAAATATGTTTTGTAAATTTTATCAGCAGCATGTGCTTGTGATAGTTCGATGTATTTGGTTAATATAGTGATTTGGGAGGTCGGGTATGATGGAAATACATCAAATTCATAGTTAGAGAGAGAGAGTAGAGAGAAAAGGGAGAACAAGTGTTTTATTAATAAAGATGAAAGTGAAATACACACACAAGTCTCACCCCTCCATGAAAGTATGGAAGGGTATATATAGCCTCACACATGTTACACTAATACAATATTACATATCTAGTCCATGTGTTTCGACTTAATAGGATAACAAATGTAATCCCGTAAATGTCGTTCCATTTACGTGTTAGGAGCATTCCCAACAATCTTCCCCAATGGGACGACATAAGGGATTACTTACAACATTTCCTACAAGTACAAATATAAGTAAAATAAATTCTTCATAAACTCTTCAAATGCTGAGGAAGGCTGCAGTTTACGCTCTTTGTCTTCATCTTTTACCTCAGCTTGAGAACTTTTCTTCACTTGTAGGCAAATGATGTAATATGCATGAACTGGATTAACTTCCACCCAATTCATGCTGCATGTCTTTAGCAGCTTCTCCGTACACTTCTTTTTGGCGAAGTTTATAATCAGCTTCCCCCTAAACTGACAACCGTCTTCAGTAGATTCGAGGCTTTGATGTAGTGAACATGTCTTTTAACTTTTGAAGTTTTAAGTACGCAGCGGAATTTGTAGATAACACCGTAAACCACACCAAGCAAATATGACTAGTCACTTAATCACAATTATGCTCAATGTGGAAACTCCGTTCCGGGGGTAACATGCAGAAAATCAACAAGATCTTCTCACGTATGTAGATGCTTCACACCAAACAATCCACGAAAGACAAAATAATACTTCTTCCCCCTGATTGTTGCGGTCTATCGGAATAATAATCACCTGTGTATATACGAATACTCGATAATATGACCGTGTGTGAGGCATCATAATGTGGTTAAAACATCATATGTAGGTAACTTCACACAGAATAACCCGGGAAATTTGAGACGATAACACCAAAGTAAGACGTTTGAACCACTGACCGTCTCATTTCTTCCCCCTGATTGCATAAACACATAGAGGAAAATGGTTTTTGCAAAGAAGTCAAATAAAGCCAAAGAACATCCACTCTCTCTTCCCCCACGATGTCTTCACGGAATCGGAAGCATACACACTATGTTTACGATGGAAACGGAGGCAGCATAACCTTGTATGTCTAATTAGTCGAATATGTGTGAAGTACCATAAATAGCCCGTGAGAATCAACTGCTGATAACATCTCTACTCTTTGATACTCCTCTCAGCTAACTCTTTACCAACCCCATTATCATTCTGACGGCTTTTTGTAGTGACTACTGATGGAGAAAAGCCAATATGACGAACTTGAGACTGAAGTAAAATAACCCGAACTTGTGACTTAAACTTGCACTATTTTCTGACTAAGTACCAATATTGAGAATTTCAATAAAGGTAGGAAATCATATACCCATCCAACCATCCTTAATTGTATATGAACGTCTCTTGAATTATCCACAGCTTTTTGTGACACTTTAGCACTACAACGTAACTCCTTTAAAGTGGTAGTTATACACTGTGAGCACAACAACGTAACTCCTTACATCAGGTATAACTAGACAACTCAAGTCTCTGTCATTCGTATGGATAAAAGCTCGAACAAGGATCTCGAAGAATCATGCATCCAACCAACCCCGATATCTTCATATACTAAGTACACGCGCCCATGAAATTCCACTCCAACCTCAAATAAGTAATAACGAATTAACGTCGTAGTCACATTTTGCGGTTAAATGCCCAAAACTAGCCTTTTGAAGGTTTAAGTGAACTTTGATAATGGTTTTTTCCCGATCTTTTCAAAAACGTAACCCCGTGAAAATTTGTACTAACCAAAATACCACTCTTTTTCGCCAAAATATTATACCAAAAATTAACTCAATGTATTAAAAATTACATTTGAATAATCACATGTCAGCCCATTATTTTTGATATAATCATTTTGGATTTTGAGACATTTATCCCCGGTCCACGTGGCAAACAAACCACACAAGCCCAATCATTTTCGTGTACTAGCCTAATTTCAGTTATTAAGATTTGAGGCCCGATCCAAATCCATACATACCCGATCCAGTTTATCCAGCCCAATCAAAACACAGCCCTAGTAATTAGGGATATATATAACTACACTTACCCTAATGTTGTGTCACTTGATAACCCTAAAACATAAACATCCGCCCCCAACTGCTCCTCTTCTCTCTATTTGCAGTCAAACGCAAACACAAGCCCGGATAACAAACTCACCTAATCCTTATACAAGTCAAATAGCACATACAAATCAAACCTCCTAAGTCGCGCACCATCTTTCTATATCTTTGTTACTGAACTTCGAATCCCAAACACGAGTAAGCTCGGCTTTAATATGTAAAAAGAGGGCTTCAAGATCTTGTTTAAGAAATCTCTCGGGTAGGTTTTATCATGTTTTGTTTGTGTATCTTTGAATCGAATCAAAGAAAGTTTATAACATATTTGTTGTGAAACTTCTTTTATTTTCGGACATAAAATGAAGCTATGCTTCAAAAAGAGCCGATAAGGATTTATTTCTTTCGTTTGATTGACTTTTAAAAGTTTTGATGTAGCTTTGTATAACACGAAAGAAAAAACTGAGACTCTATGATTGTATTGACTATTTCCGTTCGAGTCTTTGCTAAGATCTGTGATGATTTATTTTCGTGTTGCTTGGATCTGTTTCGATCTTGAAATATTAATTTATACACGAAAAAAAAACTGAGATCTATCTTGTTTCCTTATTATTGTTTAGGCTTAGATGAGAGTTGATTGAGAGACGGTGAGGGTATTGGTTGTGTTTAGATGTAGGATTGGTTGTGGTCTTGACCGTTGATAGATCGTTGATGTATCTTGTGTTTCGACTTGGTTGTGGTTGCTTCTTTCTTCACCAGTCTTGTATAATGTTTTACCTTTTGGTTCTTTCTTTTGACTGATGATGCAAAACTGAGGTCAACATGAGTTGGTATATTTGGTTATAGTCAAGTGGTTGTGGTCTATGGTCAAGCTGTCTTCTCATCTTCTACCTTTCTTTTCAATTTCGATAACTGGTTTAAAGCCAATTGCGATAACTTGTTTTTAGACCAAATGCGATAAGTTTGACTTTTTGACCTGACCAATTGCGATGAGTTTGACTTTTCCAATTCCTATAGGTCCAATTGCGACAGATTCAATTGCGATAAAACACAATTGCGATGAACCCAAATTTTGACAAACCCTTGGGCAATTTCGATAAACCCTTGGATAAGATCGATATTATCTGTCTAGCTTATACAAGCTAGCAGATTTCTTTATAGTCGAAGTATTCCACGAGCTTATACAAGCAAGGGAATATTGAGTAATCATTGAAGCATTTTTCCGTCCAGTTTTCCGACTAGTTTTCTGACCAGATTGCCGACCACCTTTTAGACCACGTTTTTGACCATAAGCTCTTCGCGGGATGGTACAAAAGTTATTAAAAGATGATATAGAACTGTTATATGGGACAAAGAGACCACATAAAATCAGTTGTATAAACGCTGTGAAAAAGAAAAAGTATGACACTTTTGACCATATTTGATGTAAATACACTTGAAGAAACTATTAAACCCAAAACTATGTAAAAACAATTAGGAGTTTGGCATAACAGATTCAAAGTGACGATTTTGACAAGAAAAACATCACAAAAATCAACCAATAACTAAAACCTGGGTGATGAAACCAATTGATGGATCGATGTATTTGGTTTAATATTGTGATTTGGGAGGTCGGGTATGATGGAAATACATCAAAGCCATAGTTAGAGAGAGAGAGTAGAGAGAGAAGGGAGAACAAGTGTTTTATTAATAAAGATGAAAGTGAAATACACACACAAGTCTCACCCCCTCCGTGGAAGTGTGGAGGGGTATATATAGCCTCACACATGTTACACTATTACAATATTACATATCTAGTCCATGTGTTTTGGCTTAATAGGATATCAAATGTAATTCCGTAAATGTCGTTCCATTTACGTGTTATGAGCATTCCCAACAGCTTGTTTCCTTAATTGCTTCAATTACTTTTTCCTTAAACTATTACCTTAACTATCACTACCTGAACCACTTTCAAAGTATTCATTCTTTAATTCATAACCACTTTCAAAGTATTCATTCTTTAATTCATGAATATCCTCTGCATCTGGATCTACTTCTTCATTATCATCTGCTGCTTCCCTATCTCTACACCCCATAAACTCTGCAGTCTCATCAATATTGAAGTCAAAGTCATTCATGTCAACATCAACCTCATCCACATTATAATCCTCATCTACTATGTAATCACTATCTTTGCTATCATCATCATCATCTCCTTCACTATCATCCCCAGATTTATCCTCTGACTCAACATCTGTTTCATTCTCAACCTCAGTTTCAACCTCAACCTCAACCTCAGTTTCAACCTCAACCTCTGTTTGAACATTCTCACTAGCATTACCTTTTCTATTGTTAACTGTTGGTGAAATTAAGTCCATGTCAGCAAATGGGTCAAAGTTAGGATCTAGTGACTCAACATAAGGGTCATATGAAGAGTAAAAATCATTCACAAACTAACTAGGGACTTGAGAAGACCCATCATTATCAACTGCACTACTTTGCCCTTCTTCTAAATTAACAATAGATGGTTCTTGGTCTTTACCACTACTTTGACCTTTATCTTTACCTAAACATCCTTCATTCACATCCAACACTAGTTTCTTAGCCACTGGATAGATCCCTATCTTTGATGTTATTGGATCATCTAACACTTCTATTACAAGTTTTTTCTTCTTTGGTGGTGTGTAAATGTCAGGGTTGGTCTTTTCATGCTCAACATAGACCTCAACTAGTTTAAGACCTTCTGTGATATACTTACCTAAAAACTGAACATCTTTGTCACAAGCTAAAGGTTCTAGTCCATTGTCTAAATCACAACCTGGTTTCAAGAAATGGTAAAACATAACCCTATGCCCATCGTGACCTAAGTCTTCAAGCATAGAATCAATTTCATGTATAGAAAATTTATCACAATCTATTAAATCAACAAAAGTAATGTTACCATTACTGTATTTCCTGTTAGGAGATTTTTTGAAAACACCACCATGATGAAGCTTGATGCAAAACAGAGTAAACTTGGCATCTGTAAATATTTATACGAAAAAACCATCAGACTAGGGTTTTAAACGACAAAACATCAAATAAAGTATTGCAAATCGAAATAATCATACTTAAAATACATAATAACGATTACAATCCTTTTATACTAAACAACGTTGTCAAAAGATTAAAAAATATATACTTACGATACATTCGATACGGATCTCGATCAAGACAATCATTCTCTTATGTCATACAATGGAATCACCATCTCAGTGTTTTGCAAATTTTGATTTACACAATTTAGGGTTAGATTATTGTTTGATTTGGGAAAAGAGACGATGATCGGTTACCTTTTTGGTGTGAAAAGTTTTGACTTGGGGGACTGTGAGGGAAAGGACTGGGTTGGGTGGTTTTTAAATGCTAGGGGTGTTGGGAAATGATGGTAATACCCTCATAGGGACTTCAGGTTAACAACATTTAACAAACGTTAGTGGGGCCCACTGTATGGAGGGACAAATGACGCATAACGTTTGCCCGTTAAAGCTGGACGGTGCAATTTTTTTGATCAAGGGACGAACGGTGCCAGTCAACGCAAACCACAAGGACGAACGGTGTAATTTACTCTAAAATCAAAGTAAATAACTAAATATGTACCAATAGAGTGACTAAAAAGACAACTTAGTTTCTATTTTAGCCAAATATGGTTCGTTTAGATATTGTAAGCATATAATTTTAATTCAATTACGTATTACAAATACTCGATATGATGTATTTAAATGACATGATATAGGAGAGTTGGTGAGGAAAAAGAATTGAATGAAGTGGATGTGTTATAAACTCTTATTTATGGTTTGTTTACGTACCATACACAAAAGTTGAGAGATATATAAATGTGTGATGTGTGGAGTTGGTTTGGAAAATATACAAAAAAATTACTTAGACTTTATTTTAAGGGAATATATTAGCTATAATTTAGTGTAGGTAACTCCTACTATTTGTGGGTCTCTGAATCCTTCATTGTATAATTTTGGTTGAGGATTGTAGCCAATTGTCTACAATAATTGTAGACAAGATATCCCTTTATTTTGAATATCACATATCTTATTTTATATGAGCATTTTAAATATACGCATATAAAAAATGATTTCCATTGCTTACTTGCTACTCTTGGCATGCTAAGGCCGCAGAGAATGAAAGTTTTCTATTCATACTTTTGGATAATAATGTCCACCACTTTGCACCAAAGCTAACCTATTTTTCTTGTAGTCACAACGAATCATGTATTTGATGATTCATTTGATTACTGGTCATGATCTTCCTAGTTTAAAAATCATAAGCGACCTAACTATTATGACACATCATAGACGATCTTCCTAGTTTAAGAAAAAAATGCGTAAATTGGCAGGAACACCCTGACTCGGGATGCCTTTTGGCACCAACCATTGTCCACCTCAAAAGAAAAAGCTCTGGCAGCTCTCCTGGCCCAGTGGAGCATCAACTGGAGTGAGCACAAGCCAAGACTCGAACCCATCACCTTTTATTTACAAAATCTTTCCAGTGAGACTTTGGGTTTGTTGGAGGTGGATACCAACGAAACTTAATCCAAGCCACATTTGGTGAAGTTTGACATATCAGAAAGTACTCTTCCCTGATTTTGAACTATTTAAGAGTTGCAACTTACATTATTCGATGTTTGATAAATTCTTAATTCTTGAATATACAGTCAAAATTTGTAGTCTACTGACTATATAAAGTTCATAAATATCAGATTTATACGTTAAAGGTAACTTGATATCAGTATATATCAACTCGGTTTGGTACTAAAATATTTGCTTGCTATTAAACCTTGAGGTTGATATATAGGTGGTGCCAATTCTAACATTTTTGACAACTGCGTAGATGCCAAACTGGTGAAAAAGAATTTATGTCTCACATGTGAGATAATTATGTGGTTGACGATCTATCACCAATCAAGCTATTGATTCATTTATTCAGAATTCCATAAATAACCAATATACTAAAAATTTATACGAGTATTGATACGTTTGACTCAATTAAATGGTTCTCTAACGGGTTAAACTAGAAATAGTTATACACTCATTGGACCCATTATTTTTACCACAAAACCAAAATTATTCAATTGCTACATATGCATATTTAATTATATGTCGGGAATTTAAACAATCCCAGCTTAATAATAAAACACATATCTGTCTCACATGTCTAGGGTTACTGTAGTTACACATTTTGAGTGGTCAATATAAATGTCAAAGAACAGTCACAAGGATATACGTAGCATTAATTAGTTTCGTACATATGAGTTAAAGGCTTAAAGCTCACATTATATGAGTTAAAGCTCACATTTTCTGAGTAACTAGAAAACAGAAAACCTCATTTGTATATCCCTTTCTCAAATAAAGATTTCGAATTTAGGGGTTAAGGGTGCGTTTGGTATCCTCAATCGGAATGGGTCTATAGATTTCATTCCGATTTAATGTGTTTGTTTAGTATGCCCGGAAATGAAATGTGTATATCATAGTCATAGATTCGTTATACACCAATTTGGTGTCTATGAAATCCAATGTTGCAAAAATCGTGAATCGGTAGCCGGGCGGTCGACCACCCTGCAGCGAGTAATCGGCCGAGGCGGGATTAATCGGTGATTAATCGGATTGGCATTTTTTGCATGTTTTGGGTATTTCTGGAGACCAAACTAAAGATCGTAACTGATTCCAAGCCTACTATGTTTCCAAACCTCAATAAAAGGCTCCAATTCTGATTATGAGGCTCATTGTGCGTTATAAGTGAAATAAACGATCCCCAAATTAAGTAGAATGCCTAAATTTTTATTTTTTCAAAGCTGACCGATTTGGCCGATTCGGCCGATTTTTTTGCCTGACCGATTTTTTGGCCGATTTTTGAAATTCTACAAGGTATAGGGCCGATTACCTTGTAATCGGCGATTAATCGGCCGAGTTGACCGATTTTTGCAACATTGATGAAATCCATTCATGTGGTCCCCTCTCTTTTCTACTACAAAACTCAAATATCTATACACTTTTTCATACTATATTTTTTTCATCAAATATAAACAATCGTAATTATACACTTTTTCATATCCATTTCATTTTATCCCATACCAAATCCGATAACTATTACTCCCTCCGTCTCAATTTAATTGTCCATATTTTCTTTTATGGATGTCTCAAATTAATTGTCCACTTTCCTTATTTAATAAAAACTAGAGAATCTAGTGGAGGAATATTCCATTTTAGTGGTTGAAAATTAAAGTAACCCCACTTTTATTAAACTTTGTGTTTTCTCTCTCCTGACAAATAAATTGAGACGGAGGGAGTATCATTTCTAGCAACAAACCAAACAGGCCCTTAACTTTATAAAGAAAACTAAAAATAAAATAATGGCTAGTTGAGGTGCACATAATGGCATGCTAATAAGAACCTATGATGGTCGGTCATGCATTGTGTTTCTCCTTTTCCAGTAAAAACAGATTCTGTGCACTTCAGTATCTTTTCCAATATGCTTAAGCCTCTTTCACTCTTCAAAATATAGAAATGTTTTTCTCATTCAATTTCCAAATTCCAAGTATCGTATGTCAGTTTGTATAAGAGATTAAGAGCTTAAGGTATGGTGATTGCCCAAAACTCTCGTTTGGGTTACATGGGGTGTCACATCACTTTAACAAACCTCTCTTTACAATCCCCTTATCACAACTAACTTCAACTTACTCATTTGGGGCCCACCACTTACAACTTTATTTTTTTTATTCAAATTATCAAATAAACTAAATTCATTTCATTAAAAATAAAAATACATTACAACATATTAAAATACCTTACGATACATAAAATAAAGAAACGAAAAAAAAAAAAAAAAAACATACGCAACTAAAAAAATACATAATGATAATGAAATTAATTATTTTGTTGTTGTTGCTGTTGTTGAAATTGTTATCATTGATGTCGTTGCCAAACACGCTCGATGAGACATCGTTGAAGCGATGCATGTTTGCGTTTATCACGGAGTTCTTTGGATTTCTTTCGTTGCACTTCGCATCGCTCAATCCATGCCCGCTGTAAATTTATTCGCGAACAAATATACATTTTGCTCACTTCGGATATGGCAAATTGTTGATCTTTTAAAATCATGTTATGCAATATGATGCACGTGTACATGATTCTCCGTAACTTGCCCACAGTCCATGGACACGCCGGTTGGGCAATAATATGCCAACGTTCTTGGAGGACACCAAAAGCTATTTTGATATCTTTTCTAGCACTTTCTTGTTTCGTTTTAAAAAGGGCATTCTTGGGGGTATGTGCAACCGTAAATGATTTGTCAAACGATGACCACTCTGGGTAAATTCCGTCAGCTAGATAATACCCGTGTTTAAATGTGCGCCCTTGTACTTCAAACGGAACCTCAGGGGTGATTTCATCAATCGCGTGCACAGTGTTCCCCTATTTGTAAATACTCATCTAATGTATCAGCTGCTACGCCATACGCCATTTGGCGTAAGGCGCATGTGCATTTCATAATCAAACTAAAACTCATTACACCCGTAGCATCAGGTCGGACTCTAAAGAAATCAAAATGCTTGGGAATAGGATGATGAGTTTGAATATACGTTTCAATACCTTGTACTATTTCTAAAAATAGCTTACGGCTCATACGATAGCGACGTCTAAAATTCTCATCCGTATATTTTGGGTTGACACCAAAATAGTCAGCCATTAGACGTTCTTCAGCAACTTGACGTTCACGAGGGATGTATCTACGGCGGCGTGAAGGTCCGGCTTCTTGTTGTTGCAACAATTGCTCGAACTCATATTGTTGGAGAATCATCTCCAGCTCCGTTATCTCTTCAAGATCACTTTCACCGGAATAAGATGAATTGCTCATGTTTCTTGCTTATATGTAAGTGTTTTGAAATAAAAGTTGTGTAGAATTTGATTATAATGTGTTAATATTTATAGTGTTTAAATATGTGTATTTAAAAAAAAAAAAAAAAAAAAAAAAAAAAAAAAAAAACTGATATATTAACGTTGGGTAACGTATATGTCTGACAAAAGTACAAGCAATTACCTCGTCGTGCAGACGAGGAGGTCTCCAATGGTGAGGGATGGCGAAGCCCCTTGGTGTGGTGGCGAAGGATGGCGAAGTGCCATGTTGGACCGGCGAGGCTCACAATGAAGCCATACCTTAAGCTCTAATATTTATATGTTTTATGTCAGTGGTATTTGACAGTCAATTAGACAACTACAACTGTATGATTTGAACTTAAAAAACTTTTAGGTTATCTAAACGTACTGAGTTCGAAGCAGATGAACATGTACACGATAGAAAAACTCTATACTACTAAAATTGGTGTGTCTAACATTATACACATAGGCAGGGGCGGATCCAGGTTCCAGGACAGTAAGTCACCAGATGCATAATTTTTTTTACGAGTATAAGGTAAAAAAGGGATTTCTAGTAAACAAATTAAGAAGACGTGTACTTTTTTCGAAATATTAATGGACTAACTAAACAAGAAGTGTGTTTATGTGACACATACTTTTATGACCAGGTTCATTTATGAAATTTTAGGAATTCTAACGAAAATTTATACTAGGTGACAAACATCCACCAAGTTCTCGTAAACCTGAGAACCCCTAGGTCCACCCTTGCACATAGACTCTATTTAATGTACGTTAGTTTGAAGTAGCACTCATAAAATACATTGAATACATAGCTTGCTATTTCTAGACCATGCAATAAAATGTCACACATGCAGACATGCTACAAAAGTAAGTCCTTGCACAATAATAGGTGCGCTAATAATACACAAGGTTGAAGTGGACATGTCGTGATTAGTATTTGAAGATGTCAAATGTTCATGGATTAGGCACAAGTTTATGCGTATGTATTAGTCATGTTAATGGTGCAATTTTTTTTCGTTTACTTTATACAAGAACTTCTTTGTGTTGGATAGCAACTTGAAAACAAACCTCAAAAATAAGGATGAAAGAGAGATATCATAAGGTATAAAATGATGTGCAATAAATAGATAGGACTTAGGAGAATTGTAGCTTTAAATGATGTTCGAGTGCACTAAAAGCTATAACGTTGACATTGAACTACTCCACCATAGCATTAACTCACACACCTTCAACTTATAATATTTCTTCGTTTCTTCCAATAATAGAGGTAATAATAAGACTGGTTTTTGCAAGACTCATATGACAATTATGACATGTTAAATCCCTCCATTGATAGACCAAAAATGTGTTGTTTTGTGTTATGTCCGATCTTCGTCAAAATAGCATGACTTGACAAGTTAGCTAAAAATGAAAATTTGAACGTTAGGTAAAATGTATTTTAGTTATTCAAACTTGGTATTTCGTTCAATTTGAAAGAAAAACAAAAGTTTTATCTGTTCGTATATCGGGTTGTTTGGTTTATTCGGTTCGGAATAACCAGAATTAGTTCATTTTAATTATTTATTTATTTATATAGATTCTTAGCAACAAAAAAATTTCAAAGCTTAAAAAATGTTATATTTATACTATGAAAGAGTTTTAGTGGTCTTTTTATGTATAGATATATAAAAAATATTTATATGAATTCAGACTTCGGTTCAACTTTCGGTTTAGATTAACAAATTCGGTTTAGTTACAAATTCGATTTGATTTTTTCGGTGCGGTTCGATTTCGGTTTATTACCCGAATTCTTAACACCCTAGTTTTTAGGCATCCTTTGGCAATTTAAGACTTATAAATGATAGATAGGACCACAAAAATTTAAGCCCAATTAAGTCTATGGGTAATGGGTCTGTAGCTTATGTCCTTATGTATCAAATTGATAACCATATGCGCACCAGTTAAAGATGGTCCAGTTCCAAAATATTATTCGAATATATGTTCCCTAAGTTAGATTGAAATGTGTTAAAGTCGGCCAATTTTTTCTAAATTTGAAGTTATGACACGTTACATTAAAAAGATGTTTAGGAATAAATTTAAGAGTAAATAACATTACTCTTAATTATTACATCATTGACAGTTTTTCATTGAATCTTGTTGAAATGCATATGAAGTTTGGTAATGACAGAAAAGATCATAGTCATTCAACGATATCTCTAGGAATCTATTTCGGGACTAATAATAGAGTGTTAATGCAACAGGGTCCCCAAAGCAATCACCACCCAAACCGATACAACAACCCTCATCAACTCTCAGACTCACAACAAAGAGTCCAGAAAAGATCACTCTTGAACTTGAAGATGGTCAGAAGATAACTGGAACTCAGGAAGAGCTTGCTCGCATTCTTGACAATCTTGAAAAGAGAAAGCAAGAATTGGATAGTCAAGAAGCACTAAAGAAAGTGATCATTAAAGAAGCTTAACCGTCTTAGTGTTTGAGATCTTCCCAAAATATAAGTCTTAATTATATGGAAGTGTATTGGTTTTTTTGTTAAATCTATAACTTGCAACATACTCATTATAAATAAACGCAAATTTTAAAAAGTATAACCATAACAACATTAATTACAACACTTAAAAATACACTTTGCAAACAAGTTTTTAAAAAAATTATTAAAAAATACAATGTAATTTAATGTAAGAAAAAAAATATCCATAACTATAATTATCTGTTGACTTTTCAACTCTTCTAATACATGTTATTTTTAAAACATCTATAAAATAGAAATACATGATATTATACATATTGTGATAACTTATAAAACACGCAAAGCTTCATACAATTTATATGTAAACAAGTTGATGGTGCATGTGATTTAAAAAACCGGATTGTACCAACAGGTTCAACCGGTTTAACTGGGAACCGGAGTCCAGTTCAACTAGCGAATAAAAGCCGTCAGAAAATGAACCAGAGAGCACCGTTGGAACCAATAAAAATGGGTGAACCGGGCTGGACTGGGATCATTTCCTTCTTTTTTTCTTCACAAGTTAATCAACTCGTCATTATTATTTTGATTGTGCCTGGACTTATTCACAGGGTACCCGGCGCGTACCCTGCTAGTTACTTTTTAATGCTTTATTATAGAGCTTTCTTCGTATATTTCTCATTTTATTTTGCCTTCATCAATTTCATTTTAATATGCATTGTAACATAGTGTGTTGAATATACATATGCTCTCAAGCCTCAACTCTCGAGTCTCGTATCAAAACTTTAGTTTAATTCTTCGTTGATGGAACTTTTGTTGTTTTGATTGAATCATTTACTCCTAGTCCTAGTAAAATATATCTATAAATACGTGTTAGCTTACAATATTTCATGCACAAGTATACCCGCTTTATTTCTGCTCTTAAATAAATTGATTTAGGGCCGTTTGATTTGTTGGTAGGAATCACAATGGGCATCGGATTTGGTAAGGGGTAGAATGACAATGAATATAAAAAAGTGTATCCTTACTATTGTTTAAGTTGAGATGACAATATATGCTATGAAAAAGTGTATAGATATTTGAATTTTGTAGTAGAAAAGAGAGGGGGCCACGGAATGGATTTAATAGACACAAAATTAGTGAGTAATGAATCTATAACTATAATATACCTATTTCATTCACGGGCCCACTAAACAAACACCTTAAATCGGAATAAAATTCATAGGCCCATTCTAGGCCATAACAAACGCACCTCTACGGCTCTACCCTAAAAGATATCAAAACATCAAACAAGTATAGCAATGTCATTCAAATGTGGGCGAAGCCCACTAGCAAAATGAGCCCATCCCTCGTCAATAATTTGTGGATCCAAAATGCTCTACTAGACTTATAATAAAGTTTTCCACACATTATGGTTTATTTTACTAACTCGTTTGTTTGAGCTTTTTAGATTTCATCTCTCCATAAGATGTTGCAGTGAATTATATTCGTGCAATCACATTTCAAAATGAACAAATCCTTATGGGATTTTGATGCTCGTACAAATTTGTATATTGCTAACGGATTTCTTCACTATATAAGGCCTGATCAAGCTAGATGGTGATTCTTCAGATACATTCTAGGTCTAAACAGTCCCACATCACCACACGAGTGCCTCAATCATAAAGAGGGAAAACATGTAAGAATAAAGGGGAAGTGGATGTGTTATTTCTGTAGTTGAAGCCCGAGTCCCTGTATTTTATTTTGCTCTAGAGGCAGAGTCGTCTCAACCATATGGCCACTAAAGCAAGCGCTTAAGTAGGTCATTTCTGTTGTTTAAGAATTGTTGTGCTTTGTTATATAAGCTTTATCGCCTATGTAATGGGCTGGGATGTGGGATTCACCCGCATCATATGTACATAAACGCTTTTTTGGACGGGAAACCCTTTACCCAAAAAATAAGGTATTGACACGTTGTGTTTTTTGTAATGACTCTGGCTTAGTTCGCCAGGGGAGTCATTACCTGTGCATGTTAGAACGCATTAAATATTTACCTAAACTAGTAGGCCTTTGAGCGGATCCCACATTAGCTCCAGCCCTACTCAGTTTGTAATGTAATATGAAGATTTTCGTCTTCTTTATAATTTTATCATTATGCATATAAGGGAGGAGCCGTATGAGATGAAAAACTTATGTTTGTCAGATGTGTCGATATCAATGGTGACTCATTATTTTGATGACTCATTTCTTCTGACAGAAGAAGATTGTGTAAAAACATAATCGAAATGTCACTTATCAGATTCCATTGTGGATTCAGACATGACTTACCCAAGTGTAGCTTGGGAAGGCGTTCAGGTCTTAGCCCAGGTGGGCTTGTATTGAGTCGATATAGAGTGTATGAGTTTTTTTCAGTTGGGTTTATGCTCCCATACGCTATCAGATAATAATACCTTCATATCGTTTTAGTGTAAAACAGTCGGTACATGTACAAATGATCTTTTTTGAAATATATTCAATTTGAGGAATTATTTGTTTGTTGCATGTGTATTATGTGCTGCATCATTTTCTTAGTATTTGGTCGTCTATGTCAATTTATATGTTTGATGGTTTTTTTTTTTTTTTTTTTTTTTTTTTTTTTTTTTTTTTTTTACTATCTTGATATTACAGGTGATGAATGTTTAATGGCCGAAATTAAATTTGTTACTTCAAAATTGTCCAAAATATCTCATTTTTGTAATTCATTTTATGTAAAGTTTAAGGACTAGTTTTGTCATTAAGCCTAAGTTAGAATGTTCTTGGCAGATTGCTAAGATCTGCGAAGGACACTTTCCTAATTTACAACTGATGCCCATGATGTAGAACACCAGAGTAATTCTAAGTGTACCTAAGAGATATTTGATGAATCTCATGGCTCTAGACTCAATTAGTGCACATTTGTTTGGTCATCGGAGGCGTGGAGCAGATTGCCTCCTTTTCAATATCAACACTCTCGTAATGAGAGGTCGATAGATTATGAAGGGTTCTCCGTGTGAATGAAACAAATGTCTTTTGAGAGACACTTGAGTGGCTTAGAAGGTTTAGTGCAGTGCGTCGCTGGGTCCATGACGTCTTTTGTCTTCAATACCGGTGATGCTCATCAACCAGTAGATTATGAATTGAACCCGGTGTCTGCCCTAAGGTTGAACAAATGGAGGGCTATTTCTTTTCACCCTTTTCCTTGCTTTTTCTTTTTAATTCTTCAACCCCTTCTTTCTCCTTTCATTCATTTTCTCCTTTTTTGTATCATACCTAGGACTTTCTTGTTCTAAACTACGGGATTTGTCCTTGGGTAGATCCCTCCGGCTCTGGCGGATCATAGGACGGTTTTTCCTAAACCTTAGTCACCTTATAACTCCATGACTATCCTATTGATGATGCCATAAACCAAACCTTTGAAAATCTCTCAAAGTGTCGATGATAATAAAGATATTTTGTTGACACCTTGAGAGTTTGATGATTTTCAGAAAGACTCCCCCTTAACATGTGCGCATAAGTAATAAATTTGAAATTTGCACATGCCGGAAAGAGTTGGCACTTTTGAATTGATTGATTTTCAATGAACATGATCATCGCGAGACACGCTTACATCACTAGTAGAACTAGCTTGAAATTATTACCCGTCCAGATCACATTCAAGGAAAATCGCTCAAAATCGGTACATTCTATTCAGACACGTCCTTTGCGAGACACGCTTACATCACTAGATAAACTGGCTTGAAATTATTACCCGTCCGGGACATGTCCTTTCAACTACTGACTTTTCCTATCGTCAATTCGAGGGTCAATTCTGAGTTTGAGCACTAGTGAGATTCCAGCAATGAGACACCATATTTTAATCATATTTTCCTTCTCCCCCTCAAAAATAGCATACTCATGATGTTTTTGAAAAAACTTTTATGATTAAAAATATGCTGTTTTTGAGTTTTAGGGAAGAATTTCAAGAACTTTTATATTTCAGAACAAAGATTATATTTTCAAATACTCCCCCTTGACGAGGGAATACTTGTTCTTATGAGCAGAATGTTTGGAAAAACTTAGAAAACATTCTGGTTTAATTCTGCTCCATAAGAAAGAAGCTTTCGCTCCTTGAATCAGGATTGAGGCACTGAAGCATACCTCAGGGTCCTTTCTTTAGGGTCCGGGTTGTACACTGTTATGTGTGCACAAGCCGTAATGTCACAGGCCAATGGTAAGAATAATGATATAAGAATTATGAAATATGAATTCAAATGCTCACATCAAGCCCTGTTGCCAAACATTGAGAATTCCGGGTCTATCCTTTGAAATAGTCTGATGGCAAAGGATGGACGACCCCCAACGTAACTCTCTAGTCTCCTCATCTGGTCCCGATGATACAATCTCCTCTCAAGCTTCCATATGAACTCCTTTACTTGTTTGACCTCATCAGAATTCCATCTTCTTGATTTCCCCAACTCTTTATCTCGAACTCGATTAACCAACCCATCATGAACATTCTTCAAGGTATCGTCACAGAACTTATGAATCTCATTGAAAGACATGAAGCGGTTGAAGTTCGTTGTGCTTCTGTAGACGAACCCGAAGGTCGGATGTCGTTTCATAGTGTATTGAGGGTCACGGTTGTTGTCAAGAAGAAATATTGGTTCAACAAGGTTCAACTTCGTCTGATAACTCTCCACTCCCAGCTGAAGATCCTCTAACCGTTCTCTTATGATTGTTCTCCTGATGAAGTGACAGAGTGCGGTACTGAATGCATATCGAAGTTCGTTGGACAGATGCTGTAATTTGCCTTGTACTTTCATCAAGTACATATCTTCAATATCATTCAGGTTCAGATCCGAAAAGTCTGCCTCAGAGAACGTGTAGATGTTGTTGTCATGTCTTCTGACTGTGATTTCTTCAAGAAAGATGTAATCACACTTCCTGGATCCACTGACACTAACTACTGCCATGATTCGGAGGTCACTGTAGACTGATTCCTGAGACTTTAGGCAAAGTTTGTATTTGTACCAGTTCTTTCGTTTGTCATACCAGTGGTGGATTCCCAACTCGGCATCACGATCATATACCACGAATTCCTTAACAAAGAGATGTCGGTGAAAGGCTTCTTCCTCAATGGCTGATTGTGTGTAGTGAGCGGCTGGAGTGAAGGTGATAGAAGTTGCATACTTTGTTTTCCCTGATGCTCCATGCTTGAGAAGTTTCAGATCTTTGTTGAAGAAGAATTGAAACGGAATTTTTGAGTGGTGATGTTTGCGTATCACGGGAAGTTGCTTGGTCCAATCGGTGAGGTAAGGACGGTTTTGGCTATCTTGACCATTTCCCCTGACTACGTCTGGGTTAGCTCAGTCGAAGGCACTTGACGTTGCTCTTGCAATGTTCTCAAGGTGATACTCAAGTTCAGTAGCACTGTTGGATTTGTCTTTAAGGAGATTGAAAGCATCATTCTTAATCCGACGAAGTTCCCGTTTTGTCATTCTTTTGATGTTAAAACTGCTTTTGATCTGCTGAGCAACAACAAATGTGCTGTCTTCAACCTTGGAAGCTTCATCATTTTGGATTTGAGCACTTGCAAGCTAATCGAACCAATCGTTTCCTTGCTTATCTTTGTCTTCATCAAGCCATGTAATGACAGCTGGTTCTTGAAAAAATTTCTTGCTGCTAGACGGCTTTGATTTGGACGGCTTAGACTTTGGTGAAGATGGTGGTGGTGATTGTGGTTGATCGTATTGTGTTTGAAATTCCACATTTTCTTCATGAATGTGCTCAGAATGATGTTCAGTTGTTGTAGGACCAGATTCCAAATTCGGTTGAGGTGGAGAAGAAGTTGTGGTTCCTGTGGGCTCTGCAATGTGAATTCCAGATCCGCTACCAGTCTTTTGTTTCTTTGTAGTGGTGTCTGGATCTTGGTCATCATCATCATGTTGACGCTTGCCTTTATTAGCTGCAGTCTTACATGATTCCATGTTGGCTCGAATAGCATCAAGGGTGGGCATTTCAGTGTAGTTGAGGGTGGTTTTTGCAAGCAATTTGGTGAAGAGGGCGTCTTGAAGTTCTTCAACTGAATATTCAAGAAGATGTTTCTGTTGAAGTGCTAGATCTTTGACATTCTCATCAACTTTAGTGTTGATGTAGGCTTCAATATTTTCCTGAATATCTGGCAGAAACTTCTTGACATAATGTCTCGTGTTGGCTTTGACTTTATCGCCTACATCATAAGCTAGAAACTCATCCATTTTCATCTTTGTTTCCTGCATCTCTCCCATTTGTTGAGAAAAATTCTGGACTAAGGTTTGCATCTCAGCCAGTTGTGCACTTGTTTGGTTAACTTTCATGGTTTGGGCGAGTTTAACTGCTTTCTTGAGTTTCTTTCCAGCAGGTGAGACAACCTTCACTTTAGTCACTCGAGCTATTCTTCTCACATTCTTACCTTTTATGGCTGATTTGATTTGTTCAGAAAGAGTTGCTTTGGCTTTTGGTGATGGAGATCTTTTAGGTGATGGAGTAAGTGAAGGAATTGATGATTGTGAATTGAGAGGAGCAGAGTCCTTAGGAGATGAGGGTGGTGGTGTAGGATTCTCGGGAGGTGACCCAGGAGGTATGTTTGGTTTAGGTGATGATACAGGTGAAGGTTGAACTGGTGGTGATTTCTGCTCCTGTTGAGGGTTATGAACAACCATAGCAAGTTCGGGTGGAGGAACTGATGGAGAACGGATGTAGTTGTTGATGCAAATAATGTTCTAAAAACGTTATTTATATCTTTCGATTACTTCACGTTTTGAGGATGACAAAATGTGAAATCACGATACGTTAAAATCAACGTAAACAAGTCTTTAATCGGAAGATATCGTTTCTACGCAAATCACTCTAGAACAAAGTTACAACTTGAACTAGTGATCAAAGAAGTGAATTTATGTTTTGAGAATTCACATTTTAAATGGGACAAAACATTTTTTCAAAAATAAACATGACAAATTATTTTTGAAATATTAAGAAATGCTTTAATGGAAAAATAAGTTTGAAAATCACAACAGCTATTTTTCCCACCAAAATCAGCTCCAACCTTCTCCAAATAAGTTTTCACCAGAAAAGACAAAATTTAAAGCGTCCTAGTCTACGACGGCTCCACGGTTCCGTTAAATTTAATGGAGCAGTGGGGTATTTAACGGAGCCATCCGTACAAAATTTTCTGTAACGTTCAGATTTTCTTTGCCTATAAATACCAACCCCTTTCACAGTTTTTAGGCATCCTTTCACACACAAAACTTTCTAAGTTGAATACTCTCTTCACACTTTCTTTCTTAGATCATTTAGGTTAGTTTTTCTTTTGTTCAAGAGTGATCAAATCATCCTTCAAGTGATCCTCTTCATTCCTCTTCACTTGCAAGAAAAGAACACAAGTATCCAAGTTGATACAAGGTGTTATCATTCCTCTTCATTATCAAGAGAAGAACACAAGTGTCCAAGTTGATACAAGTTGTTATCATTCCTCTTCATTAGCAAGAGAAGAACTCAAGGTATTCAAGAAGATACAAGAGTTGTAGTTGTTAGGTTTTGTAACACTTGTTACATCCTTGATTGTATCTTAGCATACATCAAGATTATCTTTCTTTTGTGAGAGTGTGAGTGAAGATCATTGTGATCTTAAGAGATAGTGAAGATCTCTTAAAGCCATCGGGCTTGTGTGTGAGTGATCAAATGATCTAGAGTAGTTAGATTAAGTAGAGTGAAGTGAGAGTTGATCTTTGTGATCGTGTTGAGATCGTGGTGATCTCTTGTAGCCATTAGGGCTTGTGTGATTGGTCATGTGGACCTTGGTAGATTGGTGCTAGCTAAGATTAGCACTCGACATTTAGCTTAGTTTCGGTAATAGGATAAGCGACGTGTACGGTTTTCTCCGCCTGAAGGGAGGTTGTTGACATAGTGCTTGAAACTCTCGAGTGTGGTACTCGGGGAGTGGAGTAGGGCGAAGAAGAGCTTCGTAGCCGAACCACTATAAATCCTTTGTCTCGGTTTGATCTTTCCAACTCTACTCTTTACTTTCATTATTTTGTATTTTTTAGTTTAGTGTGTAGTTCATATTGGTGTTGATTGATTACACATAGAGTTTGAATCAAAGTTTCCAATAGCCAACTTTTAAAACAAGATTTTTAAAAGAATTTTAAACCGGTAAACTATTCAACCCCCCTTCTAGTTTCCTACAATTGGTATCAGAGCCAGGTTAGTCAAGTTTTTAAAGTATATTGTATTTTAAAACTTGAATCGATCAATGGATTCCGACAAATATCTAGAAGGGCAATCTATGCAAAGACCACCACTTTTCGAAATCGATTGTTTTATTTTTTGGAAAACAAGATTCGAAACGTATGTGAAATCAAAAGACATTGATCTTTGGCATGTTATTACCGAGGGTGACTTTCAACCTATTCAAATGAATCTGGAAACTAAAAAGGATGAAATAGTTTCTTATGATAAACAAAGTGATGAACTTAAAAGAAAATTAGCCAAAAACAAGGAGGCTAAAATGATGATTTATAATGCTTTGCCTAAAAAGGAATTTGAAAGAATTTTTATGTGTAATACGGCAAAAGATATTTGGAAAACTTTGTTAGTCACTCACCAAGGTAATAACCAAGTCAAAGAGAACAAGATAGATCTTCTTGTTCAACAATATGAACAATTTTCCATTACGGAATATGAATCTATAGATAATGCTTTTGCTAGATTCAATACTATTATTACTAGTCTTAAAGCTCTTGATGAAGGTTACTCTAGCAAGAATTATGTTAGGAAGTTCCTTAGAGCTCTACATCCTAAATGGAGAGCAAAGGTTACCGCCATTGAAGAGTCAAAGGACTTGGCGATGTTGTCACTCGACGAACTTATAGGAAACTTGAAAGTTCACGAGATGATAATTAAGAAAGACTCCGATATAGTCAAAGGCAAAAGCGAGAGAGTTAGATCTCTAGCGTTGAAAGCCAAGAAGGAGTCTAGTGATGAGGAATGTTCGAGTTCCGATAGTGAAGATGAGGAATATGCATTAGCGGTTAGGGACTTTAAAAAGTTCTTTAGGAGAAGAGGTAGGTTCGTTAGGCAACCTCGTGATGAGAAGAAGACATCACAAAAGAACCATGCTGAAAAGAAAGGGACAAGTGATAGGAAATGCTTTAGATGCGGAGATCCTAATCACCTCATAGGAGAGTTTCCCAAGCCACCGAAAGTCAACAACCAACGAGCTCTCATAGGAGGCTCCTGGAGTGATAGCGGTGATGATGAAGAAAAGAAGCCCAAGGACGAAACATGTCTAATGGCTCATGCTTCTAATGAGATATGCTTGGGAATTGACTTGGAGCCTGACGAATGGGTCAAGGATAGTGGATGCACTAACCGCACGACGGGAAACCGAAGTTTATTCTCATCATACAAGGCATACAACGAAGGTAATGTCACTTTCGGTAGCAAACTTAAGGGCAACATTATAGGCAAAGGTACGATTACTTAAGACTCTCTTATTATTAGAAATGTTGAGCACGTAGATAACTTAGGTTTTAACTTACTTAGCATTAGTCAAATGGTAGATAATAAGTGTAGAGTCATATTCTCTGAAGAGGGTAGTGAGATTATTAAGAATGGGAAAACCATAGGCAGAGGAGTTAGGAAAAATGGCTTATTTGTTATGAAGATAGGAAATAAGCCTGAAGATAAGATTTGTCTAGCAACTATAGATGATCATACCACCCTGTGGCATAGGAGACTAGGTCATGCCAATATGCGTCTTATACAATCATTGGCATCTAAGGAACTAGTTAGAAACCTACCTAAGATTAAGTTCGACACACACTTTTGTGACGCTTGTAAAGTTGGAAAACAAGCTCATTCTAGTCACAAAGCTAAGAATATGGTCTCGACCTCTAGATGCCTAGAACTACTTCACATGGACTTATTCGGTCCATCCACCGTACGGAGCTACGGAGGAAATCTCTACACCTTAGTAATAGTTGATGACTAGTCTAAGTATACTTGGACTAGATTTCTTAAGAATAAGACACAAGCCTTTGAGGAATTTGAAATCTTTAGTAAGAAAGTCCAAAATCAACTAGGATGTACAATAGTTTCTATTAGGACGGATCATGGTCGGGAATTTGATAATGAAGTGCAATTTGGAGTATATTGTGATGCTAATGGTATTAATCACAATTTCTCGGCTCCACACACTCCTCAATCAAATGGGGTAGTTGAGCGGAAAAATCGTACTCTACAAGAAATGAGTAGAACGGTGTTGAATGAACAATCAATTCCGAAAAAGTTTTGATGTAATGCGGTGGACACCTCAACTTACATTCTAAATAGGATTCTAATTAGACCTATCCTAGGAAAAACCCCATATGAAATCATGAAAGGAAGAAAACCTTCTCATGATTACTTTAGAGTGTTTGGAAGCAAATGCTTCATACTAAACACTAAAGATTACCTCACCAAGTTTGACCCAAAGTCTTACGAAGGTGTATTCCTAGGTTACTCCCAAAATAGTAAAGCCTACGTTGTCCTAAATAGAGAAACCTCAAAAGTCGAAGAATCACTCAACGTGACATTCGATGAAAGTCCTCCACAATCTAAGACATCACCATTGGTTGATGATGACTTAGATGAGGATGAAGCCATTAAGGTTAATGGCAAGAAAACCCTAGAAGACGACATTGAGGATGAAATAGTTGAAGTTGACGAAATTGTCAACATTAAGGAATCCAAAAACCATCCTATTGAAAATGTCATAGGAAACCTAAACCAAAGAACCCTTAGGTCACAAGCACAAAACAAAAGTAACTTCTTTTGTTTCATATCAATCGTAGAACCTAAGAATGTAGGTGAAGCAATTAAGGATGAAAGTTGGATAGTTGCCATGCAGGAGGAACTAAATTAATTCACCGCAAACCAAGTTTGGGATTTAGTACCTCTTCCTAGAAATCAAACAATCATAGGAACTAAATGGGTGTTTAGAAACAAACTCGATGAAAATGGCGTCGTAGTTAGGAATAAGGCAAGGTTGGTAGCACAAGGCTACAACCAACAAGAGGGAATATATTATGATGAAACCTATGCACCCGTAGCTAGATTAGAATCAATTAGAATACTCCTTGCCTATGCATGTGCATTAGACTTTAAGCTATACCAAATGGACGTAAAGAGTGCGTTCCTTAATGGTTATATCAACGAGGAGGTGTATGTTGCGCAACCTCCGGGATTCGTTGATTTCGAATGTCCGAATCATGTTTACAAACTCAAGAAAGCACTCTATGGTCTTAAACAAGCTCCTAAAGCTTGGTATGATAGACTAAAAGCCTTCTTGATTGAACATGAATATACCATGGGAAAGATTGATAACACACACTTCACAAAGAAAAGAAATTCACAACTCATCATTGTTCAAATATATGTCGACGACATTATATTCGGATCAACTTGTCAAGAAATGTGCGATGATTTCTCAAAAATCATGCACGACGAGTTTGAGATGAGCATGATGGGTGAATTAAATTTCTTCCTTGGTTTACAAATTAAACAAATGGAAGATGACATCTTCTTTAATCAAGCCAAGTATAGTAAAGAGATGCTTAAGAAGTTCGGTTTAGAAGATTCTAAGCCCATGAAAACTCCCATGTCCACGGAAATAAAACTCACGAAAGATGAAGAAGGTGAGTCCGTGGATAGCACTAAGTATAGAGGTATGATAGGAAGTTTACTATACCTCACGGCAAGTAGGCCCGACATCATGTTTAGTGTTTGCCTTTGTGCTCGCTTCCAAGAGGATCCCAAAACCTCTCACCTTGAAGCGGTTAAGCGTTTTTTCCGATACATTAAAGGCACTATACACTTGGGATTATTTTATCCCAAGGGGACCGGTGTAGAAACTGTTGTCTATGCCGACTCTGATCATGCGGGAGATTATGTGGATCGAAAAAGTACGAGTGGCGTTTGTACCTTCATGGGTTGTTGCATAACTTCTTGGTTCTCCAAGAAACAAACGGATCTTGCTATCTCCACGACCGAAGCCGAGTACGTAAGCGCCGGAAAGGCATGTCAACAAGCACTATGGATGAAACAAGCCCTTATCGACTATGACATCCATCTGGATGATGTCACCATTATGTGTGATAATAAAGGTGCTATTGACTTGAGTAAAAACCTCGTTCAACACTCCCATACCAAACACATCGAAATTCGCCACCACTTCCTTCGTGATAATGTTCAGAAAGGAAACATTTCCATTGAGAAAGTTCCTTCCCAGGACAATATCGCAGACATCCTAACCAAACCTCTCAAACGAGAATCCTTTAACTATCTCCGTCTAGGTCTAGAAATGATGGAACATGTTCCATAAACCTCATGACTCTTGAAGTCATCTCGTGTGTCTCGATAAGTCTAGTTTAGGTTCCCTAGTCAAAGGAATTTATTAGGTATAAATTCCTTCCTCGTGTCATAGAGTATCTCTAAAACAGCGAGACTTATTCGTCAAACATCAAAATGGGACAGAAAACTATCCCTGCAGATACACGGCTCCACTAAATGTGGCACGATACTGTTAAATTTAACGGTACCGTGGAACCGTGCATCTGGAACATTCCGTATTTTAGTTCCCCTTTTCCACACCACTCATTCCAAACCCTCATAACCTCAGCAACTACTGTCATAACTTAACCTCACACCCAACACTTAATTACACCCCTTCAAGATCATATTCAAGACATTGAGTTTCAAGATCCTCAATCATTCTCACCCTTTTTCAACAAAAATTGTAAGTCATCTTACTCCAATTTTTTTTATTTTGGGTCTAGGGTTTATGCATTGATGAAAATTGAATTGGGGTTTTTCAATTTTTTTTCTAGGAAATTTTCAATTAGAAGTCATCAACACCAAAACATTTCAAAATCTTTGGTACCAAAACATTGAGGTTACCAAAACACCCCAATTCCATCATTTTCAAAATCTCACGAAACTAGGACCATGAAATTGTTCTTTTCATGCATTGTTGCTGCAAACTAAAAACTCTTTCTCATGCATACAAGATCTCACAAATCATGATCGAACTACATAATCAATATGTAGTCTTCGACTTATTTGCTTGAGCAAAAGTAAAATTAGGAGTGTTTGGGTAATCTCATTATTTTCTTTTGAGTCGAGATTGCCGCACCTCCACATAATTTGCATATAGGCACACACTAGGCATGTGCATATAATGCAACTATTCTTAATACTAATTTTTTCCTAAAAACACTTTTATAGGAAACAAAAATGTCTCATGAATATGATTTTGATCCTCTCCTAACCGACACCTACACACCCCAATTATCACAAGAACCCACAACTCCCGGTAACCACGTTCGTGCCTATGTCAATCTTGAAACCCGTCGGTTTCATGAAGGCCGTGTCGTTGATCCATATCTTGTTTACCATCGGGACATCAACACTTCTTTTAGAGCTATAGGATTCGATCGCTTACTCTACATAAACGAGCACATTTGTCCTCGCTTTATGTTGGAATTCTTCCGACAAGTTGAACTCGTACGTAACGAGGATCAATCCTTGTCTCTTTGGTTTTGGATCAGAAATTTTAAATTTGTCCTAACCCTTGAGCAATTTGCTCAAATTCTTCAAATCCCCAATCATGGGCAATGTGCCTATACTGAGGATTGATGTCTTGAGTCCCTCTTCAACTATCATGAAGAGAATAGTCCATATTGTTCCTACATACCCTCTCCCACCGAACTAACCAAAATCATCCATACTCATAAGTACTCCTCTTATCCTAATCCAACGAAAATTCGTTAGGAAGAGGTGCGTCATGAACTACTTTCTTGGGCAGTCATCCTGCGAGAAAATGTTCTAAGTCTAACAGGAAATCATGAGCAACTCCCGGCGTGTTGTGCTCATATGATTTACTATCTCCTAACCCAACAACCATACAACCTCGCTTACTTCTTCGCTAAGCGAATTGTCCATCTCAAGGGTAACACGAATAAATTGATACCCTATGGGATGTTCCTAACCCGTCTCTATCACCATTTCATGAACCTACACCCTTACCTTAACGGTCCTCAATACTCCCTTGTCAAACCTATCATGCAACCCATAAACGAGTCACATGTCTCATCAATCCTCATTTCCGAATCCTCCACCCATTATGCACCCTTTGATGATCCAAATCATGAAAATGAGACTCATGCTCAAGACAAGAGTATGCCAAGAATGGGGGAATGCTCAAGTCATAAGTCTTGAAGAAATCTATGTTTCTTATTAAGATTTATCTATGAATAAATACTAATGGATTTATTGCATGCTTAACTATCTCCTTGCCTAATCAATCTATGTGATATTTGGATGATAGCCTATTTTGTCCCTTCCTATTGCATGCTTATAATTATCCTAGGAAACTACATGATAGTCTTTATGTGCTAGTTGTAGCTTAAATGGGACACTTTAGGAAAACAAGTACCTAATGAGTTGAGGCACTATCATTTCCAGGAATTAGTTCCCCTAGAAAACATCCCCCTAGCTGCCCAGAACTAGCCTGCACAGAAATCTTCTTGCAAACAGTGGCACGGTACCATTAAATATGGACGGTACCGTTAAATGTAACGGTACCGTGGGTCATTTAAAGGAACCGTACCCCTGTTTGACGGATTTTTATTGTTCCTACCAAAAACCCTACACCCCTAACCTCAAACCTGCAAATTTTTGCAAACCTAACACACCCTAGGATTCCCTTCCTACACCATAGGACACCCCTATCACCTTTAATTCAAATTTCACCCATACTCTCTATATAAAGCCTCACCTTGCAAGATTATCTTGCACTTCATCTTCAACCTCCCATCACAAACATCCATGGCTTCCAACCAAGGATCCACTTCTCACATTTCCAAGAAACCTTGTTGATCCCAGTTGAGCTTCACGATCTTATTGATTACTTTAGATAAATCTAAGATAATCGGTATAGAAACTGATCTTAGGTTGTATATCAAATATTATGCGGAAACTAATACTTGATCTTAAGAAGAACGAATTCTCAAACAACACTTCAATATATTAATACGATTGCTCTGAATAGCAATAGGGTTACAAGAAACCTTGAAGTGTAAAACAATATGTATGCTAAGATAATCGATATCTAACTCTAACCCTAGAACCTCCTTTTATAGCGTAAGGAGTCCTAGTCGGTTTACAAGACTTCCTATACAAGAAAAATATTCATACGTATCTTTTCTATACTTATCCTTAACATACTATACATATCCTATAGACAGCAGAGTAAATCTTCTAGCAGCAGAGTCTTCGTGAGCTAGCAGCAGAGTTACACTATGCCTATTGTCCAAACAGCAGAGTTATCAAAACAGCAGAGTTAATACACTAATCAGCAGAGTCACATAACTATCCAGCAGAGTTATGTTTCTCGAATCAGCAGCATTTTAGACCCAACAATCCTCCCCTAAACTTGATATTTTTCATCAAAAATCATCAAGTTTCTTTAAATCCAACTATCCACCAGGAGGATGCTTCCAAACACCTTACTGTTTTGAAATCTTTGATTCAAGCAACTTTTTATATTTCTCAATCAGTTCAAATGCTTGATTATCTGCACCAAATGGTCTTTGTAATGTCAACTTACCAGGCTGCAACATTTGATACAGAATAGATGTACTGTTGTTGATGACATAATCCTTCTCCACAAGCATATACACAGTCACACCTATGCATGATAAGACATGAACTCCACAAGATTGATATAAATACCATTTCTGAACTGTGGAACTCAGTAACTTCCTCCATTCAATACTTATCTCATCTGGTTCAAACATGTTCTTCAAGTAGTAATAATTTAGTCTCTCATACACTATCTCTGGTCGAGTATCACCATAATTCTTCTTATAAAGGTTCCAGAGTTGAGTAATATCATCCCTATCCATGTAGTGCAGCATCTGAGAAAAACTAATATACCCCACACTTGAACCATTTGATCTCTTGATTATCCAGCATACTTGACTATCAGCTAAAACATCATGTGAATAGGAAATGATTGGATATTTTACTGATAAAGGAACTTCATTAAGTAACTCAGGCTCTTCTTGAGGTTCATGAACTGTGAGATCCATAACCCCTTTCATGTCATCTGCAGTCACTTCTTCATTCTCTGAATCACTATCTTCTTTCTCCTCTTTCTCAGAATCACTCATCACTACTGACTGAGTTCTTCTCTTCTTCCTACTCACCTGCTTTACTCTCCTTCTATATCTCTTTGTACCAGCAGAGGATTCAGTCATAACTTCAGCTTCAACAACAATTTCTTTCTCCTTTTCAACATCAGATACTATGGGCTTTGAAACACTTCCACTCCCAGATTCTTTCATATTATCAGATCCCATAACTTCTGGATTACTCTTCTTTTCAGAAACTTTTCTTGGATTAAGCTTAGCATAAGTTTCATAAAATTCCTTTTCAATTAAGTGATCTGACTTACCTTTGAAATCCTTCATCTGATAACCTCTTGCATTCTTCAAGTAATACTTCATGTCTTTAACCACTGCTTTCCTTGAAGTTGACTTAGGTTTGTAACCATGCTTTTGTGCATCTGTAATCCTCTTAATCAGCTCTTCCCACTTAGCTAATCCATTCTTTTTAAGTATAAAATCAACAAGCTCTTTTGTCTTTTCACTTCCATCTAACTGCTCATCATTTGCTATCATCCTAGCTTCACCTCTTACAATCATATCAGAATCAATGAAATACTGCAATTGTTCATCTAATTCTTCTTGACTAACTTCATTAAATGTAGAACATTCCATAAATTCAAACTGATTTCCTTCTTCTTCAGCTGCAACTCTTCTTGCATATTCTTCATCTTGAGCAATTTGAGCTTGTTCATCAGCCAACTTTTGCATCCTTTCAAACTTTTAACTTGATTCAGCAGCAGGTTGTTGTGATTGTGTAGGTGTTTTAGCTTCTTTGTTCATGTTCAGCAACACTTGAGCTAAAGTCATCTGTTCATCATCTGAATCAGCAGAGTTCTTTACTCCAGCAGAGTCCTTTACTCCTTCACTCTGCTCAGTCTCATTAGCAGGAACCTTTAACCCAGCAGCAGAGTGTTCTGCACCAGCAGAGTCACCCTTTTCACCAACATTTTCAACAAAATCCTTTTCAACCTCCCCTGAACCTATCACATCCTCTTGATCCTTATCCTTTTCAACCTCCCCCGAACCTATCACATCCTCTTGATCCTTATCATTCACCACAGCCTCTTGTTCATTCCTCCCCTGTTTGGAAGCATCCTCTTCCAAACTTGGTTTGGACCTCTTCTTGAGCCTCCCCTCAAGGTGTGTAACCCTTAGCTTAAGCCTCCTTATTTCAGCACCTTGAGTAGCTCTGACTGTCTTTAACTCCTTTCTGAGATCCAGGACCTCCTTTGACAATTTTGTACAATTTTCCGTCAATTCTTTCAATTGTTTCATGATATCCTCACAACTTCGGTCTGTGTAACCTGACCCGAGAGGTTGATCATTGGAATTGACATTTTGTACAGGTGTTTTTAGCCGTCAAATCATCAGTTTCAAGTTCAATTCTAGCATCAACACTTCGACCTGTGTAACCTGGTCCGAGAGGTGTATCATTTGCAATGTCAATATGTACATCAGTGTCCATCAATTCAATATGTTCATCTCTGTCCTCATCACTTCGAGATGTGTTACCTTCTCCGAGAGGTGAATCTTTGGACATAAACTCAGTCTCATCCCTAGGATGAACATCTGAGCCCCCCATAAAAGCCATTTGGCTGGGGTTACCACCAGTTGTGTCAGGTTCCTGAGAACCTTCTACAAATGATGTTGCCATGGTTGAGGTCTTAATTATGTTAACACTGTCCTGTTCAACTACTAAGTTGGAAACAGTAGTGCCAGCCTCTTCCATCATGATACCTCCAACACCTGTATCAGCCTCATCTGCTACCATACTGACATTGGCCTGAGGTTGCACAATGCCCTCTTGTGAAGTCCTAGGTGTTTCGGTATTTTGTGGTTCAGTGGAAGATGACTCATTTAAGCTTGTAGATGAGGATGTGTGATGGGAAGCTGTGGGTGTTCCAGCCTCTTCATCCTCATTCACTTCAGCCACTACATTCAAGATATGCTCAGTTAAGGGAGTAATAACACCAGAAAATCCTTTCCCATTCTTCTTTAAAAATGCAAACATCTTGATGGCCATTCTACTACAGGGCTCAATTTGTGAATGCCTCAATGGTTCCCTTAGTTGTCTGTTTATTATAAGTTGTAGAAACCTTGGGTACAAGTAAAACTTCTTCTTGATAAACTTCTTCATCCCCTCAAATATCGTAGAAGAAAAATCATAGGGCTGCCCTGTGGCTAAACACACTAAAGCCATTGCTTGAGAAGCATTAAACTCACTCCATCCACCTATTTTGGGAAACAAGCAGTGTTGTAGAGTATGCAGTAAAAACTTCCAATGGGGACACATACGACCTTTCAAAAATGTTCCACTATTCTCAGGTCTCTCATATCCAAAAGTCTCAAGCTCAGTCATAACTACTTCTGGGGTAATAGTAGGTGGTGTTGAGGTGCCTGATAAGCGCAAACTTCTCTTAATTGTTGTTTCACTAACTACAATATCTTCCCCATCTACACTACCTATCAATCGTTCCTCACCATCTAGTACATCCAACCTAACAGTTGACCAAAATTGCTTCATATGTGATTTGTAAATGGTAGGAGCAACTGTTAATGCATACCTTAACTTAGACGAACCCAGAAAATCCATAACCTCATAAAATCCATCCGCTGCAGTAACCTTACTGAGAAATGCTATCTGATTGTGTTCTTCCGGAAACGTTCTTCGAGCCATTTGATTTGGGGGTTTTGGGTGAAATGATATGAATTGATGTTCTTGGTGATAGTCGAATGTAATTCTTGAGCAAATAAAATGGAATTAGATCAAATTGGTGAAAGATACCGTTTCTATCTAATTAGGTTTAAGAGCGCGCCAAAAGTTACAATTTGACCCTTCAACTTTCAAACTCATCAGCAGAGTTATGAAAGTGTTGACCTAAAGTCAACATTCCCAAAATCTTTAAAATCACCTCCTTAAATACTATACCAACCCCATATTTAACTCCAGAAATCCTTAATCACTAAATTAAATCCCCAATTCACAACCCTAACTCCAATAACAATCAAAGCATGAGTTCTTCAAAAACTCCAATCATCGAAATATCTTCAGATTCATCATCCGATGACTCACAAGGTTGGGCTAGTTACTTTCCTAAGAATGCATCAACATCACAACAAAAAGGAAAAGCAGTCATGGAAGATTCATACTCCGATCCACTCCCATCAACACCATCTTCGTTTGAAGATTCAAGCGATGAGGAAACAGCAAATTGGCCTGGGAAACAGCAAGGTTGGCCGAAATCAATGACCTACTACCAAGGGGCCTGGGAAATCATCCCTCCAAAACATCCAATAACCGCTGAACTGCAGAAGCAAATGGAGAAAGCCGCAGCCGACTTTGCAAAGAGTGTCCACATGCCTCATCCAAAGCCAAGTCCGGTTGAGCAGAAACCTCCAGTTCCAAAGAAAAAGAAGCAGCAGAAGAAAGCAGCTCCCTCTACCAGTCAGCAGCAGGATCCACCACCACGTCCAGTGGTACTTGCACTCCCCTGTCCAAGGGTGTTTGAAGCAATGGGCACTAGGGGACCTCGTAGCAAGGTCATGCCTGACTTTGCTAAGATTTAGGTTGTGAATCTTTGTAGCTTGATGTCTTTTGATCTTTCCTTTTGAACAGAATGAATGTATGATGTACTTATGCCTTTTGAATCAATGAACTTCCTCTGTTTATGTTTTACTTGATTGTGTATGGATATGTATCTGCAAAAGGTTAGTAGCAAACCACAAACACAAGCAAGAATATTCCAAAATAGCAGCAGAGTAGGCATAATGTACAACTAAACAGCAGACTTTGACTAAACACCAGATAATGACTAGCAACAACACAAATCCTTAGAAAAATGTACAAAAACATACAGAGATAAGATAGTTAAAAGATTTAAAGATTGATCATGCCAATACTAGCAACTAGAAACTGAAATCTACTTATGTCAAAACATTTGGTAAGTAAATCAGCAACATTGTTGTCAGTATGAATTTTAACCACTTGAATTAACTTTTTCTCATAACAATCTCTAATAAAATGATGTCTTATCTCTATGTGTTTTGTTTTAGAATGAAAAACAGGATTCTTGATAATACACATTGTGCTGTTGTTGTCAATAAAAATTTTTGTGTTCATGAAATTGTACCCATAATCCAGCAATTGGTTCTGAATCCAGAGCACTTGTCCACAGCAGCTAGAAGCAGCAACATATTCTGCTTCAGTTGTTGAATTAGCCACCACTGTTTGTTTCTTACATTGCCAAGAGATAAGCCTATGACCAAGATACTGACAGCCTCCTGTAGTTGATTTTCTATCCATAGTAGCTCCAGCATAGTCACTATCTGAGTATGCTATCAAGTCAAATGGTGAATTATTAGGATACCAAAGACCCAATTTTGGTTGACCCTTTAGGTACCTAAAAATTCTTTTGACTACTTCCAAATGTGAAACTTTTGGGGACACTTGGAATCTAGCACAAGCACACACAGAAAACATGATATCTGGCCTTGAAGCAGTCAGATACATCAATGAGCCAATCATTGATCTGTACAGATGTACATCAACCTCTACCCCATCTTCATCCTTGAGCAAAGGTTTATTTTTATCCATTGGTGTCTTGGCTGCCTTCACATCTTTGAAACCAAATTTCTTCAACATATCAGCCACATACTTGTCTTGGCTAATAAAAATCCCATCTGACTTCTGCCTAACTTGTAGTCCTAAAAAGAAAGTCAGTTCTCCCATTGAACTCATCTCAAACCTGCTGTGCATTAACTTCTCAAATCCTTCACATAACACCTTATTTGTAGACCCAAAAATGATATCATCTACATAGACCTGAACAAGTAGAATATCCTTTTTGTCTTTCTTAATGAACAATGTTTTATCAATGGTTCCTCTGTGAAAACCATTATTCAACAAATACTGAGATAAGGTGTCATACCAAGCTCTAGGAGCTTGATGTAGTCCATACAGTGCTTTCTTCACTTTGTAGACTCTATCAGGATACTTAGGATCTTCAAACCCAGGTGGTTGCATCACATAAACCTTTTCAGGTATCTTTCCATACAGGAAAGCATTCTTCACATCCATTTGATACACAGGAAAATTCTTATATGAGGCATATGCCAAGAAAAGTCTGATAGCTTCAAGTCTTGCAACTGGGGCAAATACCTCATCATAGTCTATTCCTTCTTCCTGAGTGTATCCCTGAGCCACCAATCTAGCCTTGTTTCTGATGACAATACCTCTTTCATCTCTTTTACATCTGAACACCCATTTTGTACCAATTGCCCTTTTTCCATTAGGCAAATCAACTAATGTCCAGACCTCCTAAAGCTTGAACTGCAGCAACTCCTCTTACATAGCTTCAACCCAACTTTCATCTTTCAAAGCCTTGTGTATGGTCTTGGGTTCTTCTTGAGATAAGAAACAGGCAAACATGCAATTTTGTAAATCCTTGTGGCTATTCCTCTTCTTAAGTGTTTGAGCAAACAATCCCTGATCAAGCAAATCACTCAACCCTTTTGATTTACTTCTAGTCTGAACAACAGAGTGAACATCACCAATTATTTGCTCCTTTGGATGATTCCTGTGGATTCTTGTTGTTGGTGTGGGACTAACAGGTATGTCAGTCTCCAAGTTTGATAAATCAGCTTCAACACTAAAAACATCAACAACTTCATCATCAGTATCCACATACACTTCTTCTAATTCAGGCATCTCATCAGCAGAATCATCATCAGAATCACCATCTTTATCAGTAGCAGAGTCTTTATCCATAGCAGCAGAGTTACCAAACCTAACAGCAGAGTGTTTTGGCCTAACAGCAGAGTGCTTTGGCTTATCAGCAGAGTGCTTTGGCTTGGCAGCAGAGTTGAGAGAACTGCTGCTATGTTTATTTCCTTGTTGCCCAGCAACATCTGACTCTGTATTCCATTCCTTATCATCATTCTTGACATCATGAGAAGGTTCATCATCTCCTTCTACAGAAACCTTTGGAACTTCCTTATGAACAGCAGCATCATCTGAACTTTTTCCCTCTTTATCTGTTGGTGTGAAGTACTGATCAAACTTGCTTCTTTCAATCAAAACAAACTCTTCTGCAGTTTCATCCTTCTTTGCTTGTGTACCTGCATTGGGGTTAGTTTGTGTACCTGCAGACATGTTAGTAGTACCTGCAATGACTGGTTGATAATTCATACTCTTGGTTAAAGAATCCATATCAAACATCCACTCAGGACCTTTTCCTTCAACATTAGGTGTGGTTTCTCTGATTTTAACATGCAAATTTTCCACCACATGCCCAGTCCTTTGATTGAAAACCCTAAAAGCCTTACTTTCAGTAGAGTATCCAACAAAGTAACCTATGTCTGCTTTCTCACTAAACTTGCCTAAGTGGTCAATGGTGTTTAAGATAGTGACATGACACCCAAATGGTCTAAAGAAATCAATCAGTGGTTTCCTACCATGCAATAACTCATAAGGGGTCTTATTGTGAGGTTTAACTATCTTAGTTCTATTTTGCACATAACAAGCAGTGTTGACTGCTTCAGCCCAAAAGATAGTGGGTAACTTAGACTCTGACAACATAGTCCTAGCAGCTTCAATTAATGTTCTATTTCTCCTCTCAGCTACACCATTTTGCTGAGGAGTTCTAGCCATACTAAATTGTCTAGTTATACCCTTTTCCTCACAGAACTGATTCATTACTTGATTCTTAAACTCAGTTCCATTGTCACATCTGATGATCTTAACCTTGTGATTAAATAGGTTTTCTATCCTAGTAATAAAAGCCTTAAGAATACCAGGAGTCTCATTCTTAGTAGCTAGGAAGAATGCCCAAGTCAACCTACTAAAATCATCAGTAACCACTAAGCCATACATCTTTTTGTTCAAACTATTCACATAAGTGGGTCCAAATAGGTCCATGTGTAACATAAACAAAGGTTCAGTTATGGAATTCACCAATTTGGACTTACAAGATGCTCTATGTTGCTTTCCCATTTGACAAGCAACACATACTTCAGGATTCTCAAAAATCTTTGAAGGTAATCCTCTGACCAAGTTCCCTTTCACCAACTTGTTGATAGCCTTGTAGTTCAGATGTCCAAGCCTTCTATGCCATAGTTTGGATTCATCAATAGTGGCTTTGGCAAACAGACAAGTTAAATCTCTTTTGGGAATAATGTTCTTTATGTCCACACTGTATATGTTGTCATTTCTAGGGACTTTAAGAAGTACTAATTTGTCATCAGGTATCTTAAAGTCGGGAGATAAGACAAGACATTCAGTGTCTGTAAAAAGAACAAAATTCTTTCTGTCACACATTTGTGAGACACTAAAAAGATTGAACTTTAAACCATTCACCAAATACACTTTCTCAAAATCCAATTTTCCAGTTCTGATTATGCCTTTTCCAACAATCTTTCCTCCTTTGGGGTCATTCCCAAAAGCAACATATCCACCATCCAAAGCTTCAAAATTCTCCAAATTGCTCTGGTCTCCAGTCATGTGTGAAGAGCATCCACTATCAAAAATGCATTTATCCTTTAGCTCCTTTTGTAGATTGCCCTGCACAAAAAGTAAGAGAATTAGTTTCTCTTGGGGACCCAAGCCATTACTGACTTGGATCTACCTTGTGCATCAAAGTAGTCAAATTTCTTCAACTGCATTGGTGCACTGCTGTGTCTGAGAACATGATCTATAACTTTAACTTTTGGTTTCCAGACCCAGCAAGCTGAGGCTTTAACAGCATAAAAATGATTTCCCACAACAGTATCAGTAACAACTTTAGGCAAAACAGCAGAGTCTGCCTTAACAGCAGAGTTTGTTTGAACAGCAGAGTTTGCCTTAACAGCAGAGTTGACTATTTCCTTCTTTATGGGCACTGTTGGTACAATAGGAGAGATAACTCTAGAAGTACCATCTCTCATCAAAACTTCCTTGGGAACCATGTTTCTTTTGGGGTGAGGGTGAGTCTTTCTAGCAAAGTTTCTATGGTTCACCCTAGTGTATTGGTTCCAAGCAGGTTTCTTATAGCACTCATCTTGCAGATGTTCAAAACTACCACAACAATAACATGCCTTTTTAAGTAATTGAAAATCAGTACCTAATTTGTGTGAAACTAGGTTATTCCAATTTCTCTGGTTTCCCCTAGGCAAGTTATTTGTTCTTTTAGGATATACTCTAGGTGTGTTTTCATACTCAGCCATCTTCCTAGAGATACCTTTACCAAACCTAGGCTTAACAAAATCAACCCTTTTAGCCCTAGGTACTTTTGATTCAACAACAGTAGGAATTTCTTCCTTTTTGTTCTTAGAGGTTGAATCAGATTCTACTTCATCATCATCACTGTCAGACACCCAGTCTTCAATCAGGGGTGCTTGTTCATACTTCTTTACCTCAACCTTAGGTGATACTATTTCTTTTTCATTAGTTTCAACTACAGGTTTACTAGTTTCACCTACAGGTGTGGCTCCAGACTCAGATATGAAAGTTAGTGTCCTAGTAGGAGGGGCATTGGCACTAAGCTTTGTAGGGTGAGCAACAACATTATATCCTATACCATTAAAGTGTCTTCCTAATGGTTTACTGAGAATGTCAGTGGCAAATTGTTGTTTTTCCACCCTAACAATGTGTTTTTCAGTCTCACTTTTAGCTAAATATCTAGCCTGTTCAGCCTCTCCTACTTTTTCCATAAGAACCTTAATCTCATCATCTTTCTTGATAATTTCATTTTTCAGGATAGTGATCTGATCAAGGTATTCAATTTCAACCTTTTTATAAAACTCTAGTTTCTCTTCTAAGTTCTTTAAACCATATTCATAACTAAGATTATCTAGCTTAAGTGTTTCATTTTCCATTTTAAGGCTTCCATTGCTAGACTTAAGTATCTCAATTGTATCAGAACATGATTTAAAAGAACAAGATGATTCATTTGATACCTCAGAGTCTGATCCAGAAGAAGAGTAGGCCATGAGAGCAAAATGCTGTACTTCAGGATTTTCTTCAGCTATCAATGCACAATTTGGACCATCTTCAGCAAGATCACTCCAATCAAAATCACCTAACCCATCACATGATACCATAGCAGTAGTAGAATTTGGCTCTTCATCAGCAGACTTCTTGAAATTTTCATTGCTTCTTTTTGGTGCTTTGCATTCTCTTGCAAAGTGTCCCTTCTTTCTGCAATTAAAACATTCAGCCTTTGACTTGTCAAATCCCACACTCTTATTCCTTCTGAACTTCATCTCTTTCCCAGTACGCTTAAGAAACCTTCTTGCCCTCATTGTCAACATAGCAAACTGCCATTGCATATCAATCTCCTCAACATCATCAGGATCAAGTTCATCCAAATCTTGAGGCATAACTGAAGTACTTGTAGTAAGTTCAGCCAAATAAGCACAAATTGCAGCATCACTGATGGTGTTGGTGTTAGCAGAGTCAGCAGCAGAGACATGTGAACCAACAGCAGGAGCAAAAGCACCACAGCAGAGTGCTGTTCTTGATATCTACCATTATTCTTGCTGTTTGAGGAAACAAAAGCAAGATTATTTGTGGTAGAAGATGAACTTGACAATCCTTTCACTTCAGATTCATAAACCTTCAAGTTATTGTACAGATCGTCCAATGTCATAGTATCAAAATCTTCCTTGTGCCTCCAAACCACTGTATGAGTGTTCCATTCAGAAGATAGACTTCTCAGAAACTTTAAATTAACATCTTCTTGAGATGGTTCAATCTTCAAAAGAGCCATCTGACTGGTTAACTTATGAAGTCGATCATAGGTTCCTTCAATGTTCTCAGAACCCAAAGCAGAAAAAGTCTCAAACTGGTGCTTCAGTAGATTCTTTCTTGATTTCTTGGTAGCCTCATTCCCACCAAATCGAAGTTCAATTGCTTCCCACAACTCCTTAGCAGACTCAAGATGATTAAAACTCAATTGATAATCATTAGGTATTCCCATCATGAGAATACTGTGAGCCTTAACCTCCAATTTTCCCTGTGCTTTCTCCTCACTTGTCTTGAGAGTCAAGACTGATCCAGTAGCAGTCTTGGTTTGCACCTTGTCGCCTTCAAGAACAACATCCCAAAGTGAGTAATCAACCATTCGCATGTATTGTTGCATCCTCATCTTCCATATCTCATACTCTCCAGTCTTGAGCATGGGAACTCTTGATGCAGTAATCATGTGTGTTGAATCAGAATCCATTGCTTACTTTGATGATTAGTAGATCTTGTATTTAGAAAATCTTCTTGGTACCAGTTTCTAGATCACAAGCTCTGATACCACTTGTTGATCCCAGTTGAGCTTCACGATCTTATTGATTACTTTAGATAAATCTAAGATAATCGGTATAGAAACTGATCTTAGGTTGTATATCAAATATTATGCGGAAACTAATACTTGATCTTAAGAAGAACGAATTCTCAAACAACACTTCAATATATTAATACGATTGCTCTGAATAGCAATAGGGTTACAAGAAACCTTGAAGTGTAAAACAATATGTATGCTAAGATAATCGATATCTAACTCTAACCCTAGAACCTCCTTTTATAGCGTAAGGAGTCCTAGTCGGTTTACAAGACTTCCTATATAAGAAAAATATTCATACGTATCTTTTCTATACTTATCCTTAACATACTATACATATCCTATAGACAGCAGAGTAAATCTTCTAGCAGCAGAGTCTTCGTGAGCTAGCAGCAGAGTTACACTATGCCTATTGTCCAAACAGCAGAGTTATCAAAACAGCAGAGTTAATACACTAATCAGCAGAGTCACATAACTATCCAGCAGAGTTATGTTTCTCGAATCAGCAGCATTTTAGACCCAACAAACCTAGAATCACAGTAAAACCACCTTCCAAACCACTCTTTTTGGATCTTACAAAAGATGATGAAGCAATGACACCACCTTCCCAAGCCACTCCATACTCACCATCACCACCTTATGCACCCTCTAAAACATCCTCTACCTACACAACATCTTCATCATCCTTCTACACTATATCATCAATGGAGTACACACCATCCCCCTTAACTCCATTGGACAATGCCATGCCAATTTTACCTCCAACAAACCTATCACAATCACCATCACCTATCATGGCACAACCCAATTAACCACATCCCTTTGATTTACATAGTGCTAATTGCCTATGTTGTCTCCATAACCGTAACCTCATCTACTTCTTAAGAGACGAGATTCATTTCATGTTCTACTTTATAGAACATCTCTTGACACCACCACCACCCCAAATGGGGCCCCAATCTCCACCACCTCCTAACCCACAATAGGTCTTTAGGAGCCCTCTTGGAAATGAAACATGCCTCTAGTCATTAGGGATTTATGCTTATCATTGTCTCTTTTATGTTTCCATGAAGTCATATCCATGTATGACATTTATTTTCTTTTAATGAATGAATGGGCTCTTATGAGGGTTGTTGATTATCATTTTTAGCTCTTAGCTACTTTTCTTCTTGTGTGGTTGGATATTTGTCATAATGTGCTACTTGTTACATATTATATATGTATCTTCTAACTTTGTTTTGTAGCAAGAACCATTGCTCGATTCCATTGTGTTCTCCAAATGAGGGGGAGTACACATTAAGGGGGAGCCTTTGTCACCTTTTTGATTAGACAAAAAGGGGGAGAAATGGGAGTAAACTCATTAAAATCTTGTTAACACTAATTTTAACCTAATATGAATTTATATTTTGTCATCATCAAAAAGGGGGAGATTGTTGATGCAAATAATGTTCTAAAAACGTTATTTATATCTTTCGATTACTTCACGTTTTGAGGATGACAAAATGTGAAATCACGATACGTTAAAATCAATGTAAACAAGTCTTTAATCGGAAGATCTCGTTTCTACGCAAATCACTCTAGAACAAAGTTACAACTTGAACTAGTGATCAAAGAAGTGAATTTATGTTTTGAGAATTCACATCTTAAATGGGACAAAACATTTTTTCAAAAATACACATGACAAATTATTTTTGAAATATTAAGAAATGTTTTAATGGAAAAATAAGTTTGAAAATCACAACAGCTATTTTTCCCCCCAAAATCAGCTCCAACCTTCCCCAAATAAGTTTTCACCAGAAAAGACAAAATTTGGAGCGTCCTATTCTACGACAGCTCCACGGTTCCGTTAAATTTAATGGAGCCGTGGGGTATTTAACAGAGCTGTCCATATAAAATTTTCTGTAACGTTCAGATTTACTTTGCCTATAAATACCAACCCCTTTCACAGTTTTTAGGCATCGTTTCACACACAAAACTTTCTGAGTTGAATACTCTCTTCACACTTTCTTTCTTAGATCATTTAGGTTAGTTTTTCTTTTGTTCAAGAGTGATCAAATCATCCTTCAAGTGATCCTCTTCATTCCTCTTCACTTGCAAGAGAAGAACACAAGTATCCAAGTTGATACAAGGTGTTATCATTCCTCTTCATTATCAAGAGAAGAACACAAGTGTCCAAGTTGATACAAGGTGTTATCATTCCTCTTCATTAGCAAGAGAAGAACTCAAGGTATTCAAGAAGATACAAGAGTTGTAGTTGTTAGGTTTTGTAACACTTGTTACATCCTTGATTGTATCTTAGCATACATCAAGATTATCTTTCTTTTGTGAGAGTGTGAGTGAAGATCATTGTGATCTTAAGAGATAGTGAAGATCTCTTAAAGCCATCGGGCTTGTGTGTGAGTGATCAAAGGATCTAGAGTAGTTAGATTAAGTAGAGTGAAGTGAGAGTTGATCTTTGTGATCGTGGTGATCTCTTGTAGCCATTAGGGCTTGTGTGATTGGTCACGTGGACCTTGGTAGATTGGTGCTAGCTAAGATTAGCACTCGACATTTAGCTTAGTGTCGGTAATAGGATAAGCGACGTGTACGGTTTTCTCCGCCTGAAGGGAGGTTGTTGACATAGTGCTTGAAACTCTCGAGTGTGGTACTCGGGGAGTGGAGTAGGGCGAAGAAGAGCTTCGTAGCCGAACCACTATAAATCCTTTGTCTCGGTTTGATCTTTCCAACTCTACTCTTTACTTTCATTATTTTGTATTTGTTAGTTTAGTGTGTAGTTCATATTGGTGTTGATTGATTACACATAGAGTTCGAATCAAAATTCCAATAACCAACTTTTAAAACAAGATTTTTAAAAGAATTTTAAACCAGTAAACTATTCAACTCCCCTTCTAGTTTCCCACAGTAGCTATCGGGTTCCAAGTTAGCTTGAGTATCCTCCTTTAGTTTCCTTTCTGTTTCCGCTTGTCTGGCCATTGCTTCCTCAAGTTCATTTGCAGCTTCAGTTGTCTTATTACCAAGAATTTCCTTTTCATCTTCAGGATTCCAGTCCATATTGTCATGATGGCGTTGTTCCTCCCCCTGATCATTATCAAACATGGAGTCTAAAATTTCTTTATCAGTTAAGACGATAGTGCTCTCCTGATCATTCTTCTTCTCATTCTGAGCTTGTACTTCCAAGTCGGGTTGATTAACCGAACTTGGTTCCTGAGGAATGACAGATTCAGCCTTATCGGGTTGAATAACCGTATCAGGCTGAATCATGGATGTAGCTACTCCAGACCCTCTGGGTTGATTAACCGGATTAGTGTGGGTCGAAGCTGCTTCTTGCACGGTTCCTGATCCTCCTGCTCCTTTCTTCATTTCATACTCCCTTTGTTTCTCAAGTGTCAATTTTGCTCTTCTGTCTTCATCCTCTTTAACTGACTTCAAACTGACTTTTTGTGCATATTCCAAGTTGAGCTGAGTTTGAAATTCAGCCTCTGCTTCAGTCATTCTAACAGGGATCTCTGGTTCTGATTCTGTTGCCTCAGAATCAGAATTTTCATCAATTATTCCAATTGGTTTAGCTTTTGGCTTAGGTTTACTAGGAACTTTTCTCTTGAGAGTTGGTTGTTTCTGTGGGTATTTTGATGCACTAGATGCACTTCCAGTCTTACTCCTGCTTCTAGAACGGGTCTTGGTTGATCCTGACCCTTCTTTAAGTTTAGAACGTCCCACACTACCTTCTTTGAATGCCTCATCATATTCAAGATAGGCTTGTGTTTCTTTTACTTCTTCAGTCATCAAAAATTCAGGCAGCCTAGGTCCTTGTTTATGCGTTCTCCCTGTGGGAAAGTAGACATTGTGGAAAGTTTTATCCATCTTGTACAGATGCATTTCTCGATCGGTAGGGCGTCGATCAATGTCCACATGTTCGTCTAGCAAATAACTGATGAGAACTTTGGTGTAACGTACGAAAGGGATTTGTCTAAAAGCTTTCCGCATTTGGAATACCATATCTTCCCAAATAAGAGCAGCAAAGTCAATCTTTTCCTTATGCACGAATCCCCAGAAGACTTGAAGATGAGGCATTCTTGGGTGTTCAAATCCACTATCTCTACCGGATATTGAATGTGTTACGATATAGAAGATAGTTCTCCATGGCTGTGGAATGTATTTAGCATTGACTTTAGAGATTTTGGTTAACGGTGTATCGGGTTGAACATCATAACCAATATCTTCAAGGAACTGCATAGCTTCAGATTCTGATGGAGTCGGGTAGTATTGGTTGGTAGGTTCAGGTGCACTTGGAAGGCCTAATGCTTTGCGGAGGTGACTTGGTGTAACTCTGACCTTCTTACGATCCAGGGTGCATGTGAAAAACTTTTCATCACTGCTTAGCTTGAAGGTGTCCCAGAGTTGATGTATGTAGAGTTCTGGAATGCTATCTGAGCTGTCAAGAAGATTTCTGCACTCATGTTGTTTGAGAATTTCCAAATCAATTTGGAAGCTTGGTTCAGAGCACTTAATCTTGTCAAGTTCTACATGCGCATTGTTTTTCCCAATCTTAAAAGAATACCCATGAGGAAAAACTTCTTCTTTAGTGAGTGTTGGAAGAGGTTGTTGTTGAGGTGCAGCCATTGATGTTTTTCTGAAATAACAATCAAGTACAAATATGCAGGATACATGATTGTTAGTTGATGTTAAAACTTGTATTCCACACATGTGATCCTTTTTGCAGTTATGATTGGTATTTACATGCTTGAGCACAGAATTTATCAAGATATGACCAATTTCTACAAAATTTGATCCATTTCGATAAATATTAAAAAGATATTTGAGGAAATTGATCAAAGTCTATAAAAATCACATTTGCGATAATTATGGCATTTGCGATAATTATGGCATTCGCGATAATTATGCATTCGCGATAATTAGGCAATAGCGATAATTATGCATTCGCGATAATTAGGCATTTGCGATAATTATGCGTTTGCGATAATTATGCATTCGCGATAATTAGGCAATAGCGATAATTATGCATTCGCGATAATTAGGCATTTGCGATAATTATGCGTTTGCGATAATTATGCATTCGCGATAATTATGCATTTGCGATAATTTTGGCAATCTCGATAAACTCTTGTACAAGAGTTTCCGATAACATTTGAAGATGAACCGTCTCACAGATTTTTATCGAAATTCATTATAACTTAGATTTTGCAACCACAGATTATCTCAATCATTTTATATGACTAAGTTAAATAATCTGACCAAGTTATAACAATTTTCATCCATTAAAACTCAATATACAAACTGCTAGTGTTCATCGTTCTTCATAAACCATCAAACTCAATTAACGCACTTAAGGTGTTTCTGGGTTCAATCAAAACATGCAAACATTCAATTTAACACACAATAACAACATCCCAACACATAGATTACACAATAACACTCATATATAGTTTTCCCCAAATTTGACGCTTAAACCCTAAAACAAGATTATAATGATTTGATGTTTCTGGGAACAATTAAGCATGAAATCGTGGTTCATTAACGATATCTAAGCATAATCGTACAATCATTCACAACTAAAGCACTCTCAATCGAATATCCCTAATTATGCGCAAACCCTAGAACTATAAATCAAAATTGCGATAATTCTAGCCGTTGAATCATGATATGATTCAAAACCATCTGTTATATTGACATGTTAAACACAAAAGTACTCACAAAATTTGATGATCATTAGCGGATATGCAGATTGAATGATGGCCGTTGATGATGGTGGGTGGTGGTATTTAATATGGTTGGTGAATGTGTCAGTTAACTTGCAGCGTATTAACTGCGGTGAAATTTTGATATTTTATATCTATTAACTTTGCATGAATGATACATATAGTCCCCAAACCTTGAAACATTTTAATCTTAGTCCTAACCCACCATTTCACTACCTCTAAGTCTCAATCTTAGCAAACTAGACACACTACTTTTCCATCTTTTGATCTTATCACCAAAAACTTTGTGAAGCAACAATTTTTTTGAAATCATGCAAGTACAAATTTTGGAAAATTTGAGATAGATTTATGTCTCCCCCTCAACACTTGTTAAAAAAAATAATTTGTGACATTTTAAAAAATGAACAAAGTGTTGTAAAAGGGGTTTGTACTTGCAATTTTTTTTTTAATATATATTTACAAAGATAGTTTTTAGATGTTTGACTTGGTTAATTGTTTTTAAGAAATTTTTTCAAATCATTTGGCGTCAAACATCTCATACCAATCCGGTGAACCAGATCCACAAATCTTGCATGAGGCAAGGCTTTTGTGAACAGATCCGCCAATTGGTGTTCAGTTCCCACAAAATACAATTTAACAGTACCCTTCTCCACGTGTTCCTTGATGAAATGGTATCGGAGATCAATATGCTTGGACTTGGAATGCTGCACGGTGTTGCATGAAATAGCGATGGCACTCTTGGAATCACAGTACATAGGAATCTTGTTGAATACGTATCCGTAGTCCATCAGTTGTGATCGCATCCAGATGACTTGAGCACAGCAGGCAGACATGGCCACATATTCAGATTCTGTTGATGACAGTGAGGTGCAGTCTTGTTTCTTTGATTGCCAAGAGACGAGCTTGTCACCCAAGAATTGTACTCCCCCTGATGTACTTTTGCGTGTGTCTAAGCACCCTGCATGGTCAGCGTCTGAAAATGCAACAAGTTCAAACCCAGAATCCTTTGGATACCAGATCCCTAAATTAATGGTTCCCTTTATGTATCAAAGGATTCTTTTAACGGCTGACAAATGCCATTCAGTCGGTCTAGACTGATATCGGGAGCAAAGGTATGTGGCAAATACAACATCCGGTCTGCTAGCTGTGAGATACATGATCGACCCAATCATACTACGATACTTCGTAGGATCAATGGGTGTCCCATGTATGTCAGCATCTAACTTTGGGGATGAGGAGGACATGGGGTTGTTATAGGTGTCACAGCTGGTCATACCATGCTTTTTCAGGATTTCCTGAGCATACTTTGACTGACTTAGAAATATACCACGGGGTGATTGATGAACTTGCAATCCTAGAAAGAATTTAAGTTCACCCATCATAGACATCTCAAAGTTTTGTTTCATCAGTTTAGAAAAAGCGTTTGAATATTTTTTATTGGTTGAACCAAAATAATATCATCTACATAAATTTGAACAATGAGAATGTCTTCCCCGTGTGTCTGTATAAATAAATTCGGGTCAACAGTTCCTTTGGTAAAGTGATTAGCAAGGAGAAATGCAGACAGTTTATCGTACCACGCCCTCGGGGCTTGTTTAAGGCCGTATAGGGCTTTCTTAAGCCGATATACATGGTTTGGATGATCTGGGTCCACGAAGCCTTCTGGTTGTGATACGTACACCTCTTCTTGGAGTTGTCCATTGAGAAATGCCATCTTCACATCCATCTGATAGACCGTGATGTTCTTGTGGGCTGCGTATGCCAGAAACATTCGAAATGCCTCAATCCGAGCCACTGGAGCAAACGATTCCTCGAAATCAATACCCTGTTCTTGGCTATACCCTTTTGCTACCAGTCGGGACTTGTTACGGATGACGGTACCATCTGCATCTAGCTTGTTCTTCCAAATCCATTTCAATCCAACAACATAAACTCCATCTGGTCTTTCCACTAATTCCCAAACTTCCAAACGTTTGAATTGTTCCAGCTCTTCTTGCATGGATTCAATCCAGTTGTCATATGTAAGGGCTTCTTTGATGTTTTTAGGTCCAGATTGACAGACAGTGAGTGCATACATGCAGTATTCACTATCTGAGTGAAGTTTTTGTCTTGTCATGACTGGATTGTCAGGATTTCCAATTATATTTACCAAGGGATGATCTCTTGTCCATTTGTGGGTGGATGGAAAATGTTGAATGTTGTTATGGTGATATAACGAGTCCATATTGCTCGAGGATGATTCTCCTGTTTCTGGAATGGTTGGTGGTGGAGCAAATGGATTAAAAAATGCATTCCCGTCATACCCTGAAGGTGTGGGAACTTGGTTAGAAGTGGGGGAAGAATCTTCAACTGCAGGTGGAGGTGTTTGATCCATGGGTGATGAGGGTTCAGGTTGAGGTGCATCGTTATCAACTGCTGTAGAAGTAGTTGCAGATTGATCAGGTGCTTGATTTGGGACATGTTGAGCAGCGGAACTGGTGGAAGCATCTGATGCACTACTAACATAAACTTCATCAAACATTGGTGCAAAAAAATCTTCCAGATCCTTCCTGTTAAAGGGTAGGGGTGCAGCCGAAGATTCAGGGAAGTTTAGACGGTTATGTTCGGGTTCTAAGCGGTCTTGCTCAGAAGCCATTTCCGTGAATTCATCAAAATTGGCGTGTATAGTTTCTTGAATTTCCCCGGTCCGACGATTCCAAATTCTATATCCCTTAGAATTCTCACAGTAGCCAATAAATATCCCGATGTCTGCTTTAGCTTACGTAATCAAATCATTTCCTTGAAGATCACGAATGAAGCAAGTTTTCTCCCGAAATGCTACTTTTAATTCTCCGTCACAGAATTGTCCCACTGAGAATAGATTGTGACCAAGGCCTTCAACATAGTATACACGACTGATCTCGATGTTCCCATTAACATAATCTCCATAGCCCATTATTGCTGCGAAGTGATCATTCCCGAACCTGACCGTTCCGATGAACTTTGCGATAAAGTTTGTGAGAAGCTTAAGGTTGCCGGTCATGTGTCGGGAACACCCGCTATCAACAATCCAGAGGACAATTTGTATCACCTGCATCACAAATATTGGAAACAGGTGGAGAATTGGTAACGGTTGGACCCGTTGTGTTAGTAACACAAGAGTTAATTATCTTTGGGACCCATTTAAAGCTTGTTGTGTTTTGTAACCAATGTTGCCATGTCCAACTAGTCTCAGCCTTTTTCCTAATGAATGCACTAGGTGATTTGGTTGTCTTATGTGTGGCTATGGGTGCATCTATGGTTTGCTTAGAAACTACTAGTGGTGGTTTTCCTAAAATGGACTTGGCAACAATTTTGAGCCTAGAGGAAGAGCCACTAGTACGTTTCTTTTTGCGTTTCAACAGAGTTTTAGCAATGCAGTTTTGATGATCACCAGATAATATACTAGCACGACACACAATACAACTAGCATCAAGCATAACATCATCATTAACATTCATAGATTTAACGTCTGCTACATCATTACTAGAATTAGACTTAGATAAGTTTGATTCTATTCCTGATATTGCATGCGTTTTATTCGAACTACTTGCTTTAACTTTAACTTCTGCAGACTTAGATAATCCATTCCTTGGTTTCCGGACTCTACGCTTCTGTTGTTTCTTGTAGGTCTTGGAGTTGCTAGCCTTAGACATGGTATCTAATCCTGTGGAAATTGAAGTAGTTGCATTAGTGGTTAAGTCTGATGTTTGGGTAAGTGCCTTGTCTACTGCGTACATCCCTGGGGCAATCTCATAAACTTTTGCTTTACCTTTGTCTAAAACTCTGAGTTTCTTTTTCAGATCAACAATGATGTGTTGGTATTCTTGATTTTTTGAATCTAAAATTCTGTTGAGGCGGATTGTGTCATTTCTGTTTTGAATAATTTCATCCAGTTCCTTTTCATATTCAAACAGTTTATGTCTTAAGACATTATTTTCATTTTGATTCTCACTTTCAGAAGTATGACTATTTTGAAATGACAAAGATGTTTTTAGATGTTGGTAATTTAACTCAAATATGACACTTTGATGTTGACACCAGTCAAGCCTCTTTTGAAGATTGAAAACTTTGTTTTCCACATCATGGTTGATTTGACGAAGATCCTCATTCTCTTTTATCAAATTTTCTATATCCATTTGCAACATCTCAACATTTACAGCATGATCATTCACAAGTAACTCATTGCATGACTCATAAAGCGAATTCATTATCACAGAAACAATGTCATAACACAGAACTTTTTCTAAGAGTCGATCATTTTCTTTTGCTAAAGTTTTCTTTTGAAGTTTTTTTCTTTGAACTTTGTCGTCTTTAGCTTTGAAAATGCTCTTCATAGATGCTACTTCCGTGTGTAATTCTTGTTCCCATTGTGTTGCACATTTCTTCAGATGTTTGACATGAGGCAGAATTTTCTTTTGAAGAATATCTCGCTTTTCTTTCGCGACTGGGGAAAGAAAAGTAGAGACTTCGATTTGAGAACTAAACTCAATTTCATTCTCCAAAAGAAATATGTCTTCCATAAATGTCTTAAAATATCGAAGAATTCGACATTCTTGAGGCATTTGTGGATCAACTTCATCCTCTGTCAAAGCATCCTTGAGATGTGTAACAGTTTTGGACACAGGAATTACTGAAGAAGAAGCATGTATGTAGGTATTTAACAACGTTTGTTTTGGTTTGTCCTTTGGAGGGACAAATGATTTACTGATATGAGGTCTTGCGTTATAATCATAATGAACTCTGGAAAAATCTTTGTCTGTTTTTGGTCGACTCTCAAGTTCTTTTTGACGTTCAAGACTTTCAAGTTCTTCATCATTACTAAGCACAATAACTCTTTGAAAGGTATCATCAAGTAATAATTCTGCATTGTATAACTTGGGATTTTTTCTGAGTGCTTTAGAAAGAAAACGTGGTTGGTCACAGCCAATAGCAAATCCAAATCCTTTCGGAACTGGTTTTACCGTTAGCCTTTGAATTTGAGTTATTGATTCACCATTTTTGTATACAATAGTTTGAAACTCTTTAAGTTTGGATTCCAAAGTGACAATTTCTTCAAGATATGAGTTGACGCGTTTACTTGAGGCTTGCTTTTCTTCAAGAAGATTATTTTGAGATGTTGAAAGCTCGGATTAAGTTTTTAACAGCTCAGAATTTAAAGTATCAATTTGTTTTTTGAATTGAAATTGATCCTTTTCTTTTTGAGAGAGGAGCTCAGCCTTGGAAACGGTTAGCTCACGAACTTGACTTTCTAAATCTTGAACTTTGACGTACTCTTTTTGGAAAGCAATCTCAAAACCTTTTTCACGTTTTTCTTGTTTTTGATATCCTGAAAGTTGTAGTTTATAGCACTCATTGTCCTTCGTTAACAATGCAGTTTTTGCTTTTAGATTTTGATTAATTTCACTGCATTTCTCAATTTGTGATTGGGTGGTCATTAACAGGGCCTGAAGCTCTGAATCTTGATCAGGCAAAGGATCATTTTGTTCAAGATGATCATAATTTTCATCGTCAATAGGATCATCAAATGAAAAGACGGTTTTATCATCATCAAATGATACAACAGTGTTTATTTGATCATCTGATGGAGATGAGAATGATGAATTATGTTGAACAGAATTTTCATTTGTAGATGAAGATGTAGATGGTGAAGCAATTTCATGTATAAGACATTTTGGATCAGGTACCTGAGAAAGACCATCGGTATCATAAACCGGGCCTGTCTCGGACATGTTCAATTCCTGCATGTTTTCCATGAGCATCACTGCAGCATTTGCTTCGATATCTTCCATCTCATCATCAGAATCAGCACTTGCCATGAAACTTTGTTCTTTCAAATTCATTGTGTCCATTGCTTCATCTTTCATTGCCATCAAAAGAGCTTCCTTGTGATATGCACTGCCCATAGTACGAGGCTTTGGACACGCATTTTCCATATGACCACTCCCACCACAGTTGCAGCACGTGATTGAAGTATTTGCAATGCCTTTCTGTGCATTCCCAGCCATCTGATTTCTTCTCTGAGTAGTTCCCATACTGTTCCTGTTACCCCCTGCAGAATTGAACCTGTTCCCTCCTGACTGAAATTTCTGAGACCCATAGTTTCAATTGTTTCCTGAACCATATCTGCCCGAAGACCGATTCTGAATTTCCACTCTACCATCGTTAATAACAGCTTGATTCCTAGTATTGGATGATGAACGAAGACGGTTGTAGGATTTGTTGGTGAATTTTCCAAATGCCTTAGCAATTAATCCAAATGCTTCATTGAGAGAGTTGAATGCATCCTCTTCTTCATCATAATCAACATTTGAGTACATCATGGAATCTGAGTTGTTATAAGGGACCATTTGGTTGTCAGAGTATTGTGATGGTGCTTCATATGGAACGATTTGGTTAGGAGGTTGTGGTTGAACACTTGGTTGGAAAGATGATTGACCAAATTCCTGGTTTGGTAGTGGAAAGTTGGATTGAGCAACAAGAGCAAGCGAGTTAGGTGTTGGTGCTGATATGAGACCGCCTCGTGCTGCAACTTCCTTATCTACCTCAGATTGATGTTGTCTCAGATAGTCATACATTAGTCCATACTTGACTTCACCAATCTTCTTTGTTTGCCTGACAAATGTTGCATATTTCTGCCATTCTGGTCCAAGGCATCCTAGGAATTTGGAATTGATAGCAATCCTTGGTAACTTGATATCATGACGATCGAGGTCATTGACAATGTTTGTGAAACGGTGGTAGTATGATTCAATAGTTTCCCCTGGTTCCATGATAAAGTGAGTGTACTCCATGTACAACTTTGACTCAAGATCTTCTTGATTTAACTCTGTCCCTTCCATTAGAAGATGCACATGTTCCCACATGTCTTTGGCAGTCTTTTGAGCATCAATACTTCGGTAAATAGGATTGGGAATTCCCTGAAGTATGTAAGATATTGCCAATTGATTTGCCTCTTGTTGCAGTTTTTGTTCAGTTGTGTAGTTAGCGACAGTAATGAGAGTTGATGTCTCTTCTCTTTCTGAAGTTCCTGGAACAACAGTTACTAAAAGTGGAAAGGGTCCTTCTTCAATGGCTTGCTTAAGATATTTCCCATGGGGTTTTCGGAGTTCAATGAATCTGAGGAATCTACTAGCCCATTGCACATAGTTACCAGGTGTCAGCATAGGTGGAGTTTCCTGATTCCCAGCCTCATGACGGGATTGCTGACTGCTGATTGCCTCACACATCTTATTAAACCAATGTGGTTCTCTAGAGTAGGATGGATAGTTCTGCATTTGATTCTGTTGCATGATTTGTTGTGGAGATACTTGTGGTGGAGAGAGAAATTGATGCTGTTGCACGAATGCTTGTTGTTGTTGATACTGAGGATGAAATTGATGTTGTTGTGGATATTGCTGTAGCTGATAGTAGTAATTGAAGTGTGGTGGTTGAGACATGTCTGGATCTTGAAGATAATTAAGATTTGTGTGATGAGTTATGTTAAGTTGGTTTTGGTTAACTGAAGATTTTTGTCCAATTGCGATAATTACTATTCAACCAATTGCGATAAGTACTGTTCACCCAATTGCGATAAAATCCAAATTGCGATAAGGAAATAGAAATTGCGATAAAAGATGACAATTTGAATAAGTTATCTTAAATTGCGATAGAAAAGGCAATTTGCGATAATTTATCAGAATTGCGATATTTTATGGCAATTTCGATAATTTTATCTAAATTCCAATTTCAATAATTCTCAACTCTTATACAAGAGAAGAGAAGCAACCAAGTCGAAGTATTTTCACTTTCTTATACAAGGAAGTAAAATACTGAGTCCCAATGCCGATAATTTGAAGAGTTGCCAATTGCGATAAACCCTAACTTGTCGGAATTGAATCGCGATAAACCCTAACTTGTCGGAATTCACCCAGATGCCAAAAACTCACTTTTCACCAACTTTTCCAGCACGCTAATTACCCGGATTACACTAAATCGTCTAGTAAACCAATAAAACCGATTGTTTTTTGAGTTTGAACGATTAGAAATCACGAAATATGATGAAACTTACGATCAATAACGTGGTAAATGGAAATTTGATGATATTTTTGAGGTTTTAACGAGATGAAAGCTACGTTCCAACAAAAGAGAGTTTTGATGAACTTGAACAATAAAAACCTTACGAAATCTATAAACCAACCTAGAGAACGATTAAAACTACTCAATAACACGATCCTAACTATCCCTTTGGCGAATGATACCACTTGTAGGTCAATACTATCTCAAATACACACACACACGTATGACTAATAAGACACAAACTACTACTCATCTATTAAGCTACAATAATACGAGATGTACTAATAAGCAATGAGAGAAGAGAATAAGAGAATAAGAAGAGAGATTTGGAAGGAATTCATTTCGTTAAACATTCGGACATAGCTTGCGCACAATACATGAAAACCAACCATAAACTAAGCACCCCATGCCTTCTATTTATAGGCAATAGTTTAGGGCAACATGCACATGGGGTGTTTCTAGAAGGATTAACAATAAAATGGGCGGTCCATGGGCTTCTAAAGGACCGCACCTTAAAACTAAACATAAAGCCCAAATAAGCAACATATCGCAAATGACAAAGACTTGACTAAATTGCAAAACGTGTTCCTAACAATTATATATATACATATATAATTTTTATGTGAAATTAGGGTTTTCTTTATTTGGGGATTTTCTCGATTGTGTTGTGTTGCTGTGCTAGGTGGAATGATGGTAGAGTGCGATAGATAGTTGCCTCAGCAAAATCCACGTGCGCAGACAGGGCACATTAACAACTTTATTACACCAAGTAATCTGATCTCTTTTTTTATATTAGACTGGGAGTGTTTTATGTGTGTAACATTTCGGCTTGCTTTTATCCACTATGTTTTAGCCTGCTATTTTTTTGACTGTGATAGGTATAATGTTTTGAGATTCCCTATTGTCATCATGTGTGTTTGTTGGGTTATTTGATTAGCATTTATTGTAATTAATTAGTATCCTTTGCACTTATCATGTGTTTTTTTGGTAGGTTGGTTCGTTGCAGGATACCAGTGGCCTATGATGATTAACTGCTCTTTGAATCAAATATTATCAGCGATAGGAGGTTTGAAACCGTATCTTGGCAAGGCAGTTACCGGATGGCGTGATAGCATACTTGCTATTATGCAACCGCTCAAATTCAAGGTTTTTTTTTTTTTTTTTTTTTTTTTTTTTTTTTTTTTTTTTTTTTTCCAATTATAAATGTGAGCCTAATTATCTATTTTATCAGTTTTTTGAGTTCATATTTTTAATGGTCTCTATTTTTCCAGGATAATAATGGGCTATGATGATTACCTGATCTCTGAGCCAAATGATATTGGTAATAGGAAGTCTGAAACCGTACCTTGGCATGGCAAGTACCGGATGAAGTGATAGCATACTTGCTATTATGCAACCGTTTTTATTTGCAGCCATGGTTGAATTCAGGCTTTTTTGACTCTTTTTACTATTACAAGTCTGAGCCTAAAGATCTACTTATGGACGGCAAAGTTATAGATTAAAACATTGGATGGCATAATTATGCAACCATGTTTGATTCTGTCAATCAACATTGTGTACCATAGCAGCTATATCTGTTGTTGAGCCTCCAGGTGTTGTGATGCATTAAATGAGGGCTGCAATGTTTTTGTTTCCTTATGAAGTTATCTATCTTTTCTTATAGTTTCTTCCATTGAAAGATTCAACCAAAAGCTTTTCTTCGTGTTGTTTGTTCTTTTCAAACTGCCATCATTCCCCAGGAAGTTTTGGTAGGCTTCTTTATTCCACGATAGTGATGATTTATAATAATTGGCTGTTCTCTGAATCAGAGACAAACTAGTGGGAGAAGCACAACTAAGTGCCCCATTGTTTTTGAGGATACTGTTTCGCCCCTTTTAGCATATATATATATATATATATATATATATATGTATATATATATATATATATATATATATATATATATATATATATATATATATATATATATATATATATATATATATATATATATATAATAAGAAGTCTGAACCCGTACCTTGGCAGGGCAATTATTGGATGGCGCGATAGCATACTTGCTTTTGTGCAACCATATTTATTTGCATCCATGGTAGATTTCAGACTTTTTTTACCCTTTTAACCAAGGCAATTATTGGATGGCGTGATGGCATACTTGCTATTGTGCAACCATATTTATTTGCACCCATGGTAGAAATCAGACTTTTTCCAACCTTTTTTCAATTACAAATCTGAGCCTAATGATCTTTTGTATCAGTTCTGTGGTTTCAGATTTGTTAGCAGACTCTATTTTTCGACGCTGATTACGGGCTATGATGATTACCTGTTTTCTGAATCCAATGATATCGGCAATAGAAAGTCTGAATCCATAGCTTGGCGGGGCAATTACTGGATGGTATGATAGCATAATTGCTATTATGCAATCGCTTTTATTTGCATCCATGGTGGAATTCATGTTTTTTTTACCCTTTTTCCAATTACAAATCTGAGCCTAATCATCTACTGCATCAGCTCTGTTACAATTTTGTAGTTTCGCTGTCTCTCAGTTCATTTACCAGGTTCCTGCATAACTACAACAAACAAAAGATAAACATTGCTCCATTTTTTTTATACGATACTCTATTATCATGATGCATTGTTGTTCACTTATCATTGATCCCCAGGAAGTTTTGATGGATTGTTTTGTTCCAGGATAGTAATGGCTTATCATGATTTGTTGTTCTCTGACTCAGAGACAAACCAGTGCGTTTACCAACATCAAACCTGAAAAACAAAAATGTAACATCTAACATCGTCTGCCAATATTGGCAAATAAAGAACGTGGTGCACTTTAAAGTGCAAAGTTTCCAGCCAACAAGGTTTTTTTTTTTTTTTTTTTTTTTTTTTTTTTTTTTTTTTTTTAATTAAAATTTTCAAAGGAAACAGACCTGTTTGTCAGCCAGATTCTTTTTGCTTTAAAGCCTACCACGTTCTTCATTTGCAAATATTGACATACGATGTTCATCATAGTTAACCATTCTAAGTTCTCATACAGTTCCTTTTGTTTTTTCAACAATCTAGCAAATCGCTTGGTGCAGGCCTTTGCATAAAGGGAGTTGAAACGACAAAAGGAACTGTAAGGGAACTCAGAAGGGTTAACTATGCTGCTATATACCTGTTATGCAAAAGGCAATGATGAACTTTCTATCACAAACATTAAATATTGGATGTCAATATTGGCAAACAAAGAATACCATGTGTTCTTCGTTTGTTAATATTGACACATGATGTTCAATGTAGCTGCCTGCTCTTACCTTTCTTCTCCAGTTCCTTTTGTTACTTCAGTGGGCTAGCAATGCGTCTGGTGCAGGCCATTGTATAAAGTCTAACTGAAGTAACAAAAGGAACTGGAGAGGGAGATAAGAGTTTGCAGCTATGTTGGCATTGGGATAGTTTTACAATCAAATATTAGGTATATGAGATGAGGAGACACTGATGACTCCAATGTTGATTGCAAAAGGCAGTGATAAACTGATAATATTGGTCAAATGAAATTGGAGCCATAACTTGGCGGGGCAATCACCGGATGGCGCAGTAACATACTTGCTATTGTGCAACCGTGTGTATTAGCAGCCATGGCGATATTTTGAGGTTTTTGACCATTTCCCATTTAAAAATCTCAGCCTAACTTGGCATGGCAAAGACTGGATGACATCATTATGCAGCTATTTTTCTTTGCAGCCATGGCTGGCCATAAATCTTTATCACCCTGTTTGGCTATGAAAGTTACTGTACAAACAAGATGGTTGGTCTGACCTTCCCCTCGAATTCCTTTTGGTATTTAAACGGCCTATCAACAGTCTGGTGCAGACCATTGTTTAAAGACCATTTAAATAACAAAAGGAATTTGAGAGGGAGCTCAGAGTTTTCACCTATGATTATTAATACCTATTTTCTAACACTGATTAACTAGGTTGGACAGCATTCAATTATACGAGATTGCATATGAGTATAAAAACAAATAAATTTTCATGCTAATAAGGTGTCACAATGGTTTCAAAGATCCAACAACATTGTTTGTTCTATACATGACATTTATTTTCCTGAAGACCGTCATTCGTTGGTTTACTTAAGGTAGGGCTATGATGACTAAAACCTATTTTCTGAAACTAATGAATTGGGTGCTCAAAGATTGTAACTGTAACTTGGCACAACAACGACTGGATGGCATCATTATGCAACCGTCTTTGTTTGCAACCATGACTGGTCATACATCTTTTTTACCCTGTTTTGTTATAAAATCTGCGCCTGATAACTACCTTTGTATATGCATGATTATCATATTTTTAATTTACAGTCTTACTCCACTTTACTAGACGACCGTCTTTTACGCATCTTGGCAGTTTCAGTGGTACAAAAGTTTCTGATAGTCGGTCCTCTGCATTTGACCATAAGAGCAAATACAGATGTTCTACATCATGTGTCAATATTTGGAAATGAAGACTATTTGGTATTTTTTTTATTTTTCGATACTAACACTTGATGTTCTGTGCCTGTGATAGTTATTTTTTTTTCGCATATTCATAACTGCAATTCCGCAAAAGGCCCTGATCAACAATAGGGTACAATTGTTAAAGAAAGATGGGAAACAGAAGAGAATGCTGTGACAAGTGATTTGGTGCAACTTACTTCTTCGCACCATCCTCTTCCGTTTCCTATCTTTATTTCATAATTGAACCGTATTGTTGATCAGCACCTTTTGTGGAACTGCAGTTGCGAATGTGCGAAAAAAAATAACTCTCACAGGCACAGATCATCAACTTTTAGTATCGGCAAATAAAGAAAACCAAATACTCTTCATTTCATAATATTGACAACCGATGTACATCATCTGTGGTTGCTGTCATGGTTAAATGCATACGAAAGCTAATCAGAGCCTTTTGTACAACTGGATGCATAAAACACAATTGTGTTTGGCATTGATCATATGCTTAAACTTTATAAGAAGTTACCATTTTTTACCGCAACTCAAAAGAGTTTTTTAGAATGTTTGACGATACCCTGTTTTCTCAGATTACTGTTTTGCGCCCCAACATCAGCATCAATTTTTTTATATATATTTATTTTTCTTTTTTTCCCCCTCCTGAATAATTATATAATGCACAAGGAATATATCAATCAATGACAAAGGGCATTATAATTCTTTATTTTGCTAAGTGCAGTGTGGAAAACTAGAAGGGGGGGTTGAATAGTTTTACCGGTTTTTAAGTTCTTTTAATTCTTTTAAGACTTCTTAAAAACTTTACTATTGGAAACCTCTGATTCGATTCTTATGTGCAATCAATCAAAACCAATATGAACTACACACTAAACTAACTAATAATAAGTAATGAAAGTAAAGAGTAGAGATGGAAAGATCAAACCGGGACAAAGGATTTTTAGTGGTTCGGCTACGAAGCTCTTCTTCGCCCTACTCCACTCCCCGAGTACCACACTCGAGAGTTTCAAGCACTATGTCAACAACCTCCCTTTAGGCGGAGAAATCGTACACGTCGCTTATCCTATTTCTGACACTAAGCTAGATATCGAGTGCTAATCTTAGCTAGCACCAATCTACCACGATCCACTTGATCCTTTACTACTTCACACAAGACTCGATCTACCCGATCTACCTATGATCCACTTGATCAATCACAGAAGCCCAATGGCTTCAAAAGATCTCCAAGATCTCGACATGATCAAAATGATCAACTCTTAATTCACTCAACCTATTCTATCTACCTTTGATCAACTTGATCAATCACACTAGGCCAATGGCTTCAAGAGATAATCAATATCTCTTATAAGATCACAATGATCTTCACTCACTCTCTCACAAAAGAAAAATGATCTTGATGTATGCTATGATACAATCAAGTGTGTTACAAATGTTACTACTTCCCTAACTACAACTATAACTCTTGTATCTTCTTGGATACCTTGAGTTCTTCTCTTGCTATTGAAGAGGAATGATAACACTATGTATCTACTTGGATACTTTGTGTTCTTCTCTTGCTATTTAAGAGGAATGAAGAGGATCTCTAGGTTGGATTGGATCACTCTTTAACAAAAGAAAAACTAATCTAAATGATCAAAGAAAGAAAATGTGAAGAGAGTATTAAACTCAGAAAGTTCTGTGTGAAAAAGGATGCCCAAGAACTGTGAATAGGGCTGGTATTTATAGGCAGAAAAAAATCTGACCGTTATAAAGGGACGGCTCCACTAAATCACCCACGGCTCCAAGAACTGTGTCAGACAAAGACGCTCCACTTTTTGTCTTTTCTGGTGAAAACTTATTTGGGGAAGTTTGGAGCTGATTTTGGGGGGGGAAATAGCTGTTATGTATTTTAAACTTATTTTTCCATTAAAACATTTCTTAATTATTCAAAAATAATTTGTAAAGTATATTTTTGAAAGAAATGTTTTGTCACATAAAAATGTGATGTCTAAAACTCAAATTCACTTCTTTGATCATTAGTTAAGTTGTAAATTTGTTCTAGAGTGATTTGTGTAGAAACGAGATCTTCCGATTAAAAACTTGTTTACGTTAATTTTAACATAACGTGTTTTCACATTTTGTCATCCTCAAAACGTGAAGTTATCGAAAGATAGAAATAACGTTTTCAGAACATTATTTTCATCAACAATCTCCCCCTTTTTGATGATGACAAAACATAAACTCATGTTAAGTTAAAATAAGTTTTAACAAGTTTTTAATGAGTTTACTCCCATTTCTCCCCCTTTTTGTCGATGCAAAAAGGTTGCTAAGGCTCCCCCTTGATGTATACTCCCCCTCATTTGGAGGACACTAAGGAATCGAGCAATGATTCGTGCTACAAAATAAGGTTAGATAACACATATACAAAATCTAACATGTTGCACTCATGACAAATATCTACCCCCCAAAAAAATTGACTAAGTAGCCAAGCCCCCAAAGATAAAACAACCATATAAAGAGAACATCCATGCATAAAAGAAAATTGTCACACATAGGTATGACTACATAATAATCATGAAAAGAGACAACAAGAAGCATAAATCCCTAATGACTAGAGGCAAGCTTCATTTCCAAGAGGGGTCCTAAAAGTTTATTGTTGAAAAACTAAACTTGAAAATGTTTAGTTTTGTGGGCTAGGAGGTGGTGGAGATGATGTCATCATTTGGGGTGGTGGTGGTGTCAAAAGATGTTCCACAAAGGAGAACATGAAATGAATTTCATCTCTTAAGGAGATGATGAGATTACGGTTATGGAGGCAACATAGGCAATTAGCACTATGTAGATCAAAGGGATGGGGTTGGATGGGTTGTGCCATGATAGGGGAAGGAGGTGGTGGTGAGTTTGTTGGTGATGGAGTTGGAATGGCATAGTCCAATGGAGTTATGGGTGATAGGGTATAGTCCATGGATGATGGCATGGTATTGAGAGATGGAGATGATGAAGATGTTGTGTAAGTAGAGGATGTTTTGGAGGGTGCATTAGGTGGTGATGGTGAGTTGGGAGTGGCTTGGGAAGGTGGTGTCATGACTTCATCATCTTTTGTAAGATCCACAAAGAGAGGTTTGATGGGTGGTCTTATGGTTATCCTATGTTTCTTTGAAATGTGAGTTGTGGATCCTTGAGTAGAAGACATGGTGTATGTGTGATGTAAGGTTGAAGATGAAGTGCAAGATAGGCTTGCAAAGATGAAGCCTTATATAGGCAAAATGGATGAAATTTGAATTAAAGTGGACGGGAGTGTCCTATGGTGTAGCAAGGGAATCTTAGGGTGTATGTGAGGTTGCAAAATTTGCAGGTTTGAGATTAGGGTTGCAGGGATTTAGGAGGAATATTGAAAATTCATCAAACAGGTACACGGTTCCTCTAAACATCACACGGTACCGTTAAATTTAACGGTACCGTGGCCTATTTAATGGTACCGTGACACTGTTTTCACGGATTTTCCTGTGTAGGCTAGTTCTGGGCAGCTAGAGGGATGTTTTCTAGGGGAACTAGTTCCTGGAAATGATAGTGCCTCAAATCACTAAAGATTTATTTGCCCAATATGTCTCATATCAAGCTACTTCTAGCATATAAAGATTATCATGTAATTTGCCAAGATAATCATAAGCATGCAAACATAAGTGACAAAATAAGCTATCATCCAAATAATTCATGTAAGGGGATAGGTTAAATATCAAGCATGCAAGATGACAAAGAGTATTAATCTCTAATATAATCTATCATAGATAAATCCTAATATTAAGGTTAATCCCCTCCTAACTACTTATGACTTGAGCTTTCTCCCATTTTCATCACACTCTCGTCTTGAGCATGCATCTCATTCTCATGACTCGGATCATCAAAGAGTGCATAGTGGGTGGAATATTCGGAAATGAGAATGGATGAGACATATGACTCATTTAGGGGTTTCATGACGGGTTTGAAGAGTGAATATTGAGGACTACGAAGGTAAGGGTGAGAGTTCATGAAGTGGTGATAGAGACGGGTTAGGAACATCCCATAGGGTATCAATTTATTTTTGTTACCCTTGAGATGTAAAATTCGCTTAGCGAAGAAGTAAGCGAGATTGTATGGTTGTTGGGTGAGGAGATAGTAATCATATGAGCACAACACGCCGAAAGTTTCTCACGATTTCCTGTTAGACTTAGAACATTTTCTCGCAGGATGACTGCCCAAGAAAGTAGTTCGTGACGAACCTCATCCAGACGAATTTTTGTTGGATTTGGGTAAGAGGAGGAGTACTTAAGAGTACGAATGAGTTTGGTAAGTTCGGTTGGAGAGGGTATGTAGAAACAATATGGACTATCCTCTTCACGAAAGTTGAAGAGGGACTCAAGACACCAATCTTCAGTATAGGCACATTGCTCATGATTGGAAATTCGTAGAATTTGAGTAAATTGCTCAAGGGTTAGGACAAATTTGAAATTTCGGACCCAATACCAAAGTGACAAAGAGTGATCCTCATTACGTACGAGTTCAACTTGTCGAAAGAATTCTAACACAAAACGAGGACAAATGTGCTCGTTGATGTGTAGTAAGCAATCGAATCCTATAGCTCTAAATGAAGTGTTGATATCCCTTTGATAAATTAAGGACGGATCAACGACTCGACCTTCATGAAACCGACGGGTTTCAAGATTGACATAGACGCGAATGTGGTTACCAGGTGTTGTGGGTTCACGAGATATTTCGGGTGTATAGGTATCGGTTAGAGGATGATCAAAATTATACTCATGAGACATTATTGTTTCCTATAAGAAAATTTTAGGAAAAATTAGAGTTTAGAGTAGTTGCATTAGAGACACGTGCCTAGTGTGTGCCTATATGCAAACTATGTGGAGGTGCGGTAATCTCGACTCTAGAATTAAAAATAATGAGATTACCCAGACACTCCTAATTTACTTTTGCTCAAGAAAATATGTCGAAAAGTACATATTGATTATGTAATTCGATCAATATTCGTGAGATCATGTATGCATGAGAAAACGTTTTTAGTTTGCATCAACAATGCACGAAAAGTTTTTCATGAACCTAATTTCGTGAAATTTTTTGAAAACAATGGAATTGGGGTGTTTGGCAACTTCAATGTTTTGTTGCCAAAGGTTTTGAAAAATTTGAGTGTTGATGACTTCTAATTGCAAGTTTCCTAGACATGAATATGTGATTCAATTTGGTTTATGAAAATCCTATGTAAAGGGAATCACATATTGTCTAATCTTAGTATAAAGACTCAAAAATTGAAAAGCCCCAATTCAATTTTCATGTATGAACAAACCCTAGACTCAAAATTAATGAAAATTAAAGTAAGATAAGTTACAATTTATGTTAAAAGGGTGAAAGTGATTGATAATCTTGAAAATCAATGTCTTGAATATGATCTTGAATGGGTGTAATTGAATTTTGGAGTGTGAGGTTTGCTTTTGACAGTAGTTGCAGAAGTTGGGAAGGTTTGAATTTGGTAATGTGGGAAAAAGGGGACTAAAATACGGGATGTATCAGATACACGGTTCCACGGTACCGTTAAATTTAACGATGCCGTGCCACCTTTAGTGGAGCCGTGATATGATGGGATGAAATTTCGTCCCATTTTGATTTTTGACGAATAAGTCTCGCTGATTTAGTGAGACTTTTTGACACGAGAAAAGAATTTGTACCTAATAAATTCTTTTGACGAGGGGAACCTAGTCTAGACGAGATGACTTCAAAGAGTCATGAGATGAGACACACGAGATGACTTCAATATTTCCCGTGAAATATTGACATAGTCATGAGATTTATGGAATATGTTCCATCATTCCTAGACCTAGATGAAGGTAATTGAAGGATTCTCATTTGAGAGGTTTGGTTAGGATGTCGGCGATATTGTCTTGAGAAGGAACTTTCTCAATAGAAATATTTCCTTTTTGAACATTATCGCGAAGGAAGTGGTGACGAATTTTGATGTGTTTAGTACGGGAGTGTTGAACGGGATTTTTGCTCAAGTCAATAGCACCTTTATTATCGCACATAATGGGGATGTCATCTAAATGGATGTCATAGTCATTAAGGGCTTGTTTCATCCATAGTGCTTGTTGACATGCCTTTCTGGCACTTACGTACTCGGCTTTGGTCGTGGAGATAGCAAGAGCCGTTTGTTTCTTCGAGAACCAAGAAGTTAAGCAACAACCCATGAAGGTACAAACGCCACTCGTACTTTTTCAATCTACATAATCTCCCGCATGATCAGAGTTGGCATAGATAACGGTTTCTACACAGGTCCTCTTGGGATAGAATAATCCCAAGTGTATAGTGCCTTTAATGTCTCGGAAGATACGCTTAACCTCTTCAAGGTGAGAGGTTTTGGGATCCTCTTGGAAGCGAGCACAAAGGCAGACACTAAACATGATGTCGGGCCTACTTGCCGTAAGGTATAGCAAACATCCTATCATACCTCTATACTTAGTGCTATCCACGGACTCACCTTCTTCATCTTTCATGAGTTTTATTTTCGTGGACATGGGAGTTTTCATGGGCTTAGACTCTTCTAAACTAAACTTCTTAAGCATCTCCTTACTATATTTAGATTGGTTAAAGAAGATACCATCTTCCATTTGTTTAATTTGTAAACCAAGGAAGAAATTTAATTCACCCATCATGCTCATCTCAAACTCGTCACGCATGATCTTAGAGAAATCATCGCGCAGTTCTGGAAAATTTGAGCCAAATATGATATCGTCGACATATATTTGAACAATGATGAGATGTGAATTACGTTTCTTTGTGAAGAGTTTGTTATCTACCACTCCCATGGTATATCCATGTTCGATCAAGAATGCCTTTAGTCTATCATACCAAGCTTTAGGAGCTTGTTTGAGACCATAGAGTGCTTTCTTGAGTTTATAAACATGATTCGGTTTCTCGAAATCAACGAATCCCGGAGGTTGTGCAACATATACCTCATCGTTGATATAACCATTTTGGAATGCACTTTTCACATCCATTTGGTATAACTTAAAGTCTAAGGCACAATCATAGGCAAGGAGTATCCTAATAGACTCTAATCTAGCTACGGGTGCATAGATTTCATCGTAGTCTATTCCTTCTTGTTGGTTATAGCCTTGTGCTACCAACCTTGCCTTATTCCAAGTTACGATGCCATTTTCGTCGAGTTTATTCCTAAACATCCACTTAGTTCCTATGATGGTTTGATTCTTAGGAGGAGGTACTAAATCCCAAACTTGGTTTGCGGTGAATTGATTAAGTTCCTCTTGCATGGCGACTACCCAACTTTCATCCTTAATCGCTTCACTGACATTCTTAGGTTCTACGGTTGATATGAAACAAAAGAAATTACTTTTGTTTTGGGCTTGTGACCTAAGGGTTCTTTGGTTAAGGTTTCCTATGACATTTTCAATGGGATGGTTCTTGGATTCCTTAATGTTGACAACTTCATCAACTTCAACTATTTCATCCTCAATGACATCTTCTAAGGGTTTCTTGCCATTAACCTTAATGGCTTCATCCTCATCTAAGTCATCATCCACCAAGGGTGATGTCTTAGTTGGTGGAGGACATTCATCGAATGTCACGTTGAGTGACTCTTCGACTTTCATTGTTTCCTTGTTTAGGACTACATAGGCCTTACTATTTTGGGAGTATCCTAGGAAAACACCTTTGTAAGACTTTGGGTCAAACTTGGTGAGGTTTTATTTAGTGTTTAGTATGAAGCACTTGCTTCCAAACACTCTAAAATAATCAAGAGAAGGTTTTCTACCTTTCATGATTTCATATGGTATTTTTCCTAACATAGGTCTAATTAGAATCCTATTAAGTATGTAAGTTGAGGTGTCCACCACATTACACCAAAACTTTTGCGGAATTGATTGTTAATTCAACATCGTTCTACTCACCTCTTGTAGAGTACAATTTTTCCGCATAACTACCTCATTTGATTGTGGAGTGTGTGGAGCCGAGAAATTGTGTGTAATACCATTAGCATCACAATATGCTCCAAATTGCACTTCATTATCAATTCCCGACCATGATCCGTTCTAATAGAAACTATTGTACATCCTAGTTGATTTTGGACTTTCTTACTAAAGATTTCAAATTCCTCAAAAGCTTGTGTCTTATTCTTAAGAAATCTAGTCCAAGTATACCTAGAGTAGTCATCAACTATTTCTAAGGTGTAGTAGTTTCCTCCGTAGCTCCGTACGGCAGATGGACCAAATAAGTCCATATGAAGGAGTTCTAGGCATCTAGAGGTCGAGACGATATTCTTAGCTTTGTGACTAGAGTGAGCTTGTTTTTCAACTTTACAAGCGTCACAAAAGTGTTTATCAAACTTAATCTTAGGTAGGTTTCTAACTAGTTCCTTAGACGCCAATGATTATATCAATCGCATATTGGCGTGACCTAATCTCCTATGCCATAGAGTGGAATTATCATCTATGGTTGCTAAGCATATCCTATCCTGAGGCTTATTTCCTATTTTCATAACAAATAAGCCATTTCTTCTAACTCCTTTGCCTATGGTTTTACCATCCTTAATGATCTCACTACCCTCTTCGGAGAATATAACTTTACACTTATTATCTACCATTTGACTAATGCTAAGCAAGTTAAATCCTAAGTTATCTACGTGCTCAACATTTCTAATAGTGAGGGAGTTTTGAGTGATCGTACCTTTGCCTATAATGTTGCCCTTAAGTTTGCTACCGAAAGTGACATTACCTCCGTTGTATGCTTTGTATGATGAGAAAAGACTTTGGTTATCCGTCATATGATTAGTGCATCTACTATCCTTGACCCATTCGTCAGGCTCCAAGTCGATTCCCAAGCATATCTCATGAGAAGCTTGAGCCATTAGGCATGTTTCGTCCTTGGGCTTCTTCTCTTCATCTTCACCGCTATCACTCCAAGAGCCTCCTATGAAAGCTCGTTGGTTGTTGGATTTCGGTAGTTTGGGACACTCTCCTATGAAGTGATTAGGATCTCCACATCTAAAGCATTTCCTATCACTTTTCCCTTTCTTTTCAACTCGGTTCTTTTGTGATGTCTTCCTTTCATCATGAGGTTGCCTAACGAACCTACCTCTTCTCCTAAAGAACTTTTTAGAGCCCCTAACCGCTAACGCATATTCGTCATCTTCACTATCGGAACTCGAACATTCCTCATAACTAGACTCCTTCTTGGCTTTCAATGCTAGAGATCTAACTCTCTTGCTTTTGCCTTTAACTATATCGGAGTGTTTCTTGATTATCATCTCGTGAAACTTCAAGTTTCCTATTAGTTCATCGAGTGATAGTGTTGCCAAGTCCTTTGACACTTCTATGGCGGTGACCTTTGCTCTCCATTTAGGATGTAGAGCCCTATGAAACTTCCTAACATAATTCTTGCTAGAGTAACCTTCATCAAGAGCTTCAAGACTAGTAATAATGGTATTAAATCTAGCAAAAGCATTATCTATTGACTCATCTTCCGAAATGGAAAATTGTTCATATTGTTGAACAAGAAGATCTATCTTGTTCTCTTTGGCTTGGTTATTACCTTGGTGAGTGACTAACAAAGTTTTCCAAATATCTTTTGCCGTATTACACATGAAAATTCTTTCAAATTCCTTTTTGGGCAAAGCATTGTAAATCATCATTTTAGCCTCATTATTCTTGGCTAATTTTCTTTTAAGTTCATCACTTTGTTTATCATAAGAAACTATTTCATCCTTTTTAGTTACCGGATTCATTTGAATCGGTTGAAAGTCACCCTCGGTACTAACTTGTCAAAGATCAATGTCTTTTGATTTCACATACGTTTCGAATCTTGTTTTCCAATAAATAAAACAATCGGTTTCGAAAAGTGGTGGTCTTTGCATAGATTGCCCTTCTAGATATTTGTCGGAATCCATTGATCGATTCAAGTTTTAAAATACAATTTACTTTAAAATCTTGACTAACCTGGCTCTGATACCAATTGTGGAAAACTAGAAGGGGAGGGGGTTGAATAGTTTTACCGGTTTTTAAGTTCTTTTAATTCTTTTAAAACTTCTTAAAAACTTTACTATTGGAAACCTTTGATTCGATTCTTATGTGCAATCAATCAACACCAATATGAACTACACACTAAACTAACAAATAATAAGTAATGAAAGTAAAGAGTAGAGATGGAAAGATCAAACCGGGCAAAGGATTTATAGTGGTTCGGCTACGAAGCTCTTCTTCGCTCTACTCCACTCTCCGAGTACCACACTCGAGAGTTTCAAGCACTATGTCAACAACCTCCCTTTAGGCGGAGAAAACCGTACACGTCGCTTATCCTATTTCTGATACTAAGCTAGATGTCGAGTGCTAATCTTAGCTAGCACCAATCCACCACGATCCACTTGATCCTTTACTACTTCACACAAGACTCGATCTACCCGATCTGCCTATGATCCACTTGATCAATCACACAAGCCTAATGGCTTCAAGAGATCTCCAAGATCTCGACACGATCACATTGATCAACTCTCAATTCACTCAACCTATTCTATCTACCTTTGATCAACTTGATCAATCACACTAGCCCAATGGCTTCAAGAGATACTCAATATCTCTTATAAGATCACAATGATCTTCACTCACTCTCTCACAAAAGAAAAATGATCTTGATGTATGCTATGATACAATTAAATGTGTAACAAATGTTACTACTTCCCTAACTACAACTATAACTCTTGTATCTTCTTGGATACCTTGAGTTCTTCTCTTGCTATTGAAGAGGAATGATAACACTATGTATCTACTTGGATACTTTGTGTTCTTCTCTTGCTATTGAAGAGGAATGAAGAGGATATCTAGGTTGGATTGGATCACTCTTGAACAAAAGAAAAACTAATCTAAATGATCAAAGAAAGAACATGTGAAGAGAGTATTAAACTCAGAAAGTTCTGTGTGAAAAGGGATGCCCAAGAACTGTGAATAGGGCTGGTATTTATAGGCAGAAAAAAATCTGACCGTTATAAAGGGACGGCTCCACAAAATCACCCACGGCTCCACTAGTGGAGCCGTGTCAGACAAAGACGCTCCACTTTTTGTCTTTTCTGGTGAAAACTTATTTGGGGAAGTTTGGAGCTGATTTTGGGGGGGGGGGGGGAAATAGCTATTATGTATTTTAAACTTATTTTTCCATTAAAACATTTCTTAATTATTCAAAAATAATTTGTGAAGTATATTTTTGAAAGAAATGTTTTGTCACATAAAAATGTGATGTCTAAAACTCAAATTCATTTCTTTGATTATTAGTTAAGTTGTAAATTTGTTCTAGAGTGATTTGTGTCGAAACGGGATCTTCCAATTAAAAACTTGTTTACGTTAATTTTAACGTAACGTGTTTTCACATTTTGTCATCCTCAAAACGTGAAGTTATCGAAAGATAGAAATAACGTTTTTAGAACATTATTTGCATCAACATGTAGCTTACATAACCCATGGCTTGCCGCAATGATCAGATGGTTGCAGCCAACACTGATTTTGGATACCGCCTATGTAATAAACAAAAGATAGGTATTGCTAAAATTTACATGGTTAAATGATTGTAGTCTATTAATCCACTTATATTTTTTTATTTTTCCCTTGCTAACATATTTTGTATATCCAACAGCCTCACTGCATATTATGGAGACAAACTAAATATAAAAAATAGATGAAACATCAGTGATGAATGTGCGGAGGCTACCTCAATAATAGGGTTAATACACAAATATGTTACTAAACTTTCCATAAAAGTTCGCCTAAGTTACTGAACTTTCATTTTGTTCACTTAGGTTACTGAACTTATAAACCATGACATTTTGGGTCACTGAACTTATATAAAATATTCATAAACAACACTGAACTTGTAAAAACATGACATTTATGTTACTTAACATATCAAAAAATATACGATTAAGTCACTCCTACCAACACTAATAAATTAGGCGAACTTTTTTGGTAAGTTCAGTAACCTAAGTGAACAAAATGAAAGTTTAGTAACTTAGGCGAACTTTTTTGGAAAGTTTAGTAACATATTTGTATATTAACCCCTCAATAATACTTCGTATGTCTGCCTTTCAAAGGTATAAAATTTAATTTTAGTTAATTTAAATTTGAAAATTAAACATTGGGATGTACAAAATCAAGGTGACCTATTACTGTATTTACATGCTCTGCCCTACCCAGAAATTCTATTCCTCAGGTTTATTAGTTCAATTATCCTGCAAGTACCACAAAAAAAGTGAAAACATAAATCATATGCTCAGGTATTTATTCACATTTATTTCCCTACGAAATGTCGTCCGTTGCTTTACTTAGGGCTGGGCTATAATGATTAAGACCTATTTTCTGGCAGTAATGAATTGGGTGGTCAAAGATTGTACCCGTAACTTGGCGTGGCAAAGATCTATTATATGAAAAAGTGAGTTTGTAAAACTTACCAAAAAATTATAATTGTGGATTCTATAAAAGTGTTTCAAAGAGAAGTTGAAAGTAACGAGGTATGTATTAGGTGCCCACATTACTTAGTCGATGAATGGTTTTGCTTAATAGATAAGTCTGGAACTTCAACATAGTTACTCATTCTAAATTCCCATACAGTTCCTTTTGTTATTTCAACAATCTAGCAATTCGCCTGGTGCAGCCGTTTGCGGAAAGGGACTTGAAACAACAAAAGGAACTGTACGGGACCTTAGAAAGGTTAACTATGTTGCTTTTTAAATTCCATTCTTTATTATGACCTAAAACCAACATTTACAAAGTAATGTAGCCATATACAGCTTGCTACATTGAACTTCACTTTGTAAAGGTCAATTATTAGGGCACATCTATCTAACAATGTAGGTGGGTTCCATTGCTTAAATTGACCGAGTTCCCTAAAATCATTTTTCTATCAAGCACTGATGAAGCGAAAAGTGTACCGCTTTTAAGGGGTCATTTAAGCCCTAAATCGTATTTATTTGATCAAATATCGCCCTAAATCATTCCTTTTGTCATTTTAGGTACTTTTGAGGAGAAATCTGGAAAAGGAGGCATTTTGGACGTTTTTGGAGCATAAAAGTGAAGAAAACGGCAAAGTCTCAAAAATCGGCTAAAAGTTACCTTTGACGGCGTCACAATTTACTCTGGACGGCGTCATGCCTTGGCAAGAAAAGTTGGACGTGAAATTTACTCATGATAAGCCAGTGAAAATAGCATGTGAATTCTGACGGCGTCACGCTTTAACTTGATCAAGGGCGTCACGGCTTAAATCAAAAGGGGACGGCGTCACGTTCAAGGTTCGACGGCGTCAAGCCTTGATAAGCCAGAATGGATTTTTGAAGAGCTAAAGAGGGACGGCGTCAAGAAGGTCATCCGGGAACCCTAGAAGCGGCGAGGTGACGGCGTCACACTCCATAAGGTGACGCCGTCAGATCCAAAAATCTATATATAGTTTTCTAATTTTTTGTCATTAGTGGAGAGCTTAGTTTGTGGAATTTTGGGAGAAAACCCTAAGACGAATTTAGCTTCTTTTTCAAGGCTTTTTGCCTTGAGATCTTCCATGTTACATTGAAGATAAGTTATCAATTAATCATTCAATATGTCTATGTGTTGTTTGATTTTATCTTATTCTTGTCTTTTGATTAACATGTTAGGCTAAATTTATCTTGTGTTTGCTTAGATCTAATGAAACCTAGCTATTGATTATTGGTTATTAGTGTGTTATTAGTTGTATTGGATGATTGTTTATCTATGTTAGGCTTAAGAAAACTGGCTAACTTCCTATTCGGTAACTTGCTTGAACGTCTTAAGAAACATGAACCAAATGCGTACTAAAGGTTTTTATGGTTGTATTTAATGCACAAGCGAATTCTAGTGATCCCATGTTAGGAGCTTCCTAGCCGGCTCGACATAGGAGTGAAGTAGGAGCTTGTAGAGTTGGGGAAGTAAGTACGCCACCCCACGAATGGTATTAAGGAATACACCCGTCATCCACGCGACTAATACACACTAATTAACCGGTAAAAGATAGTTAGGGAGTAAGGAAATCTAAGTAAACACATTTCTCTACACATAAGTTTCTCACAACATTTTATTTTCAGTTATTTATTTTATTTGCATTTGTAGTTATTTGGGTTAGTTGACTAGCAACTAATTCCGCCCACTCCTTCAAAACCGAGATTTTACTTGCTTTCATAAAAAAATATAAAAACATAAAAAGAATCTTCCTCAACCCTTAGACCTATTAGAGTAGTCTTTCATACCTAACGAACACTATTCCCTGTGGAGAACGATCAATCCCCCGTACTTACCACTACACTATACTACATCGGTCAGGTACACTGCCTGGTGGGGTTGTAAGCCTCTTGAGATCCCTCGAGAGGTAAAACCTGTTGTAAGGTTACAAAACCACGCATCAAGTTTTTGGCGCCGCTGCCGGGGAATAGTTATTGTTTAGGTTGAATTTTTATTTCTATTAGGTCTACTCACTAGATTCCTTTCTAGTGAGATTTTTACTTTCTTTTTCTAGATTTTCTTTAGTCTATCTATTTTCTTCGTGTCTTTGTTCGTAACCATTACCATCCGACATCATGGAAGATGGTAATATCCTTAACCCCCACAACCCACCACCACAACCACCACCACCTCCTAGAGCCCGTACTTTAGGAGAGTATTCCCGTCCTAGCCACCATGGCTATCGAAACACCATTGAGCTCACTCAAGGAGCCAATATCACACCCTTGCGATCCGACACCATCCGGTTGGTGCAAAGCGGATGCGCATTCCATGGACTTCGTTCTGAAGATCCTAATCAACACCTCAAGGACTTTCTTAAAATCGTTGATTCTATAGACCTTGATGTTGCCACTCGAGAGACGACCCGATTGCGTCTCTTCCAATTCTCTTTGCGGGACCAAGCTAGTCAGTGGCTAGAACGTCAACCCGCAGGATCCATCACCTCTTGGGATGATCTCACCACTCGTTTCCTTGCTCAGTTTTTCCCACCGGGAAGAACTACCAAGCTAAGGAATGATATCTTGATGTTCCAACAACGTCAAGGCGAAACTCTATACGAGGCATAGACTCGATTCAAGGACTTACTCCAAAAAGTCCCTCACCATGGCATATAACTTTGGCTCCAAGTCCAAATCTTCTATGACCATATCAATCTCTACACGAGGCAAACCATTGACCAATCGGCCGGTGGCAAGCTACGTGATCTAAGTGCGGAACAATCATGGGCTCTCCTAGAGGATCTTGCTCTTTATGACAACGAAAGTTGGAGTGATCCCCGTGATTTGAATAAAACGGTCAAGGCAATATCTTTGCCTTCGAACAATTCAAGCACTTCCGACCGTAGGATCATAGAACTTAAAGACCAAGTCAAGTTTCTCATGAAATCCTACGAGGCTCCTAAACCTTCAAGCCAAGTGAACAAAATCACTTCTTCATGTGAATTATGTAGTGGTCCCCACGACACTCGTGATTGCATGGAACTCCCCGAACAAGCTTTTGTGGATTACGCATCCTCGCGTACCGACGGAGCGGGAGACAAGTGGTACACTTTCAAACCCGAGCCAAACCATTACGATGATACATACAACCCTTCATGGAAAAATCACCCGAACCGTAGGTGGAAACAAAACCAAAACGCACAACAACCCAATTCTTCCAACCCACCTAATCGTTTCCAATCAAGCGGTTCCAACTCGAACCGTACTTTCAACAACAATCCTTCCGGCAATGGTAGTATCGATAACTTTGAAGGATTGATGTCTCAATTTATGGCATCTCAAGAAGCTCGTTTAGCCAAGTTTGAAGCCGATTTCAAACAAAAACAAAGCGAGATGACCAATAAGATTGACACCTTGTTGAAAGCCCTCAATGACCGAGAAATGGGAGCACTCCCTAGCAACACGGTCAAGAACCCGAAACTAAACGTCAACGCTATTTCATCGGTTTCGTCCCCTAGTTCTTGTCCACAATATTATTCGGTCAATTCCATGAGCACGTGTTTCAAACAAACCCAAGTCGTTCCAAATGACCAAGAAGTTATGACATCCAAATTGGTCAACAACATAGTTGAAACACCTCCCACTCAAAACCTTGACGAAGAATTCAAGGAGCTCCACCTGGAAAGTCTGGTTGTTGATGAGTTGGATGAAAAGAAGCTCAAGTTAGGCGAAAAAGGGACCGCCTTTGTTCAAAATAAGCTACCTAAGAAATTAGATGATCCGGGCTTATTTGTCCTACCTTGCAAGATCGGTAATTCGGAGGCTTATGACACATTAGCCGATCTTGGATCAAGCCTTAACCTACCTCCATTACCTCTCTACACCTCTCTAAAACTAGGAAAACTTGAGGAAACCGAGGTGATAATAGGTTTAGCGGATGGGAGTGTTGCTTACCCGGTTAGAGTAGTTAAGGACGTGTTAGTGCACATTGGAAAACTAACCATTTTAGCCGATTTCCACGTCCTTGATATGGTTAGCGACCCTACATACCCCTTGTTGATAGGTAGAGGATTTTTGGCGACCGCTAGTGCTATGATTGATTGTAAGGAATCCAAGATAGCGGTAGGAGAAGGAGATACTTGGTCAGTCTATGATGTTAAGAAACATGCCTATGATACTAGTGAGGAACCAACACCACATTGGCTAGAATCAAATAGGAGACCATCTAGATATGGACCTTTGATTGATAGAGACTTCATAGGACCCCAACGCCCATTTTACCTAGAAGAGGACTTTGTTAACCGAACGCATTCGGTAGAGCAACTCTTGGCTAGGGACACCGAATTGGATCCATTTGAAGATTCTCTAGTTTTTAGAAAGATGATTGATTTCCTAGGAGTTTTGCCAATTAACCTAGGAATGAATAAGTGGATTTGTGAGGAAGATGATCATAAGTGGAATTGGGATAAACCACCCAAAGATGGAGATGGGTCATGGCATATCAAGATGACATTGTATGACCCGGATGGAGAGAAGTTTGAAAAGATATATCGTACTAAGCGGACCAATAGGAAACTTCAATCCAAGCTTAACCCTAAAGACGTCCTCGATGATGAGCTTACTTACATAGGGTAGCGTGACTTTGAGTCTAGCTACAAGACTCGTTAATAAAGAAAAGCGCTTCTTGGGAGGCAACCCAAGCTTTATTTGTTTTATTTGCTTTGTGTGTTTATTTATTTGTTTGTTTGATTTTATTTTCCGTACGTGTGTTTAATTTTTATCATTATTGATTCATGTTCAAAAGTAAATTGTGAAAATGCTTTATGTTGTTTTTAACTTCGTCTTAACTACATATAAAGGTATTTTGCAAAAGATAAGTGTAAGGGAAATCTAAATCGGTTTATTAGAACACAAATGAACATGAATCATAATAATATTAAATTAGCATACATATTAGTATTTGTTTGAGTCAAATGCTTGTATCGAGTCATAATGATGTTTTGCAGGATTTCCAGGAAGTAAGGTAAAGGTTTTTCCAGAAATTTTCCGGAAACTTAAAATGAAAATTTTTGTCAGGTCATTTCTGACGGCGTCAGGGTTTATAACCTGACGGCGTCAGATTTAATTTTCAGAAATTTTTGAAAGTTTTGTTTTTAAAAAAGTTTTTATTAAAATCTCCAACTTATAATCTCCAGGAATCTGCAAAATTATCATTCCACAAGCATTATATCCTTATATATAGATTTTATCCCGCCGATGTTATGCAGGTTTTCGTGTTTGTTTTCTCAGGTTTAACAGGTTATTTTGGACAAGGAAATGTTTTGAATCAAGCTTGTGGCGATGCATTAGTCATGGAGCTTCAACATTCTCCTTGGAGGAAGATCTAACCGTGTAATTTCATTATCCACCAAGCGAATCAGGGGAGTATTTGATTTCATTCTTTTACTTTATGCTTTTACATCTTGTTATTTGAACATTGGGGACAATGTTCATCTTAAGTGTAAGGGGAGGGTAAAAGTACGATTTTAGAGAATACAATTACGCTTGACTTTTGTTTGTTTAATAGTAGATGTGTAATAAAACTGAGAGAAATACTTGTTAAGGTAATTTTAGTGCCAAATTTAAAATTTTTTACAACATATAGGAGTGAAACTTTGATCTTAATGAGCGTCTCACGGATATAGGAGTTATATGACTAGCACAAAAACCGTACCACTAAAAAATTTTCCACCCCCAAATATGTGAGGTTCGCCCCTAGAATTGGTAGGAAAAGCATTTATGCTATGATGTGTGTACCGGTAGCACTTAGATTCTAGAACTTGCGTTAGGACCATTCCGAGGCCACAAGTGAGACTACATTCGTGTAGTTAGATTTACTACATGATAAGAGGCATTAGGATTAACCCATTGTTTTACACCTGTGTTTTTGTTATAATTACATTGGCTACATTGGTCAAGTAATTCTCCCACACCCTTTGCGTTGTACTCATTTTTAGTACACGATACCCCTAGTACGCCCCTCAGAGCCTATCTTTTCGTTTCGACCTTTAAGCATTTTACTTAAAGGAAGAATTTGTTACACCCCACTTAAATGTACACCCAAATCGCCTTAGCCTACCTTGTATGCACTCATTTTTAGTGCATTATTGTTACAACATTTGTTTAAACCCAAGTTAATTATCTAGTTGATTACATGGTTGCTAAGTCGAGTCATATCCTTGTACATATTGTTTTGGGACGATTGGGACTCATGGGTAAAGTACTAGTGTAATGGAGTAATGGGGAAGAACATCATTTATTACCCCCATATGTGCTAAATATTTTAAAAGTACTCCAAGTGTTTTGATTATCTTAATTCGAGTCATTAGAATAGTTATTTGTAAAGTTATGTAAAAGTTCAAGTGTAAGGGGGATGCAACGCCCCTATGATGTATTATTTTGGATGGTAGGGCAAAAGTGTATGCAAAAAAAAAAAAAAAAAAAAAAAAAAAAAAAAAAAAAAAAAAAAAATCGAAAAATCAAGAAAAATACAAAAAAAAAATGAGAAAATGAAAAGTGGAAAAAACATACGGACTACCATCCCGTTTTATTTTATGTTTGTTTTATGTTTTTGTTATTTTCTTTCATTAGCTTAGATTGAGTCGAGTCTTGGCTTAGCAACATTGTATAGTACATGTAATTGATCAAGATCTTTAACTCGCCACCAGTAAAATATCCCGTATCCAACAAAACCGTGTTTTCCTTTTCCCTACACCTAACGTTATAACCCATTTAAAAGCCCTCTTTGATAGTTTATCTTTGGTGCTTACGCCTAGTGGAGGAGGTTTTCGATCCTTTCCCAAGCCTATGGTAATCTATTTGCTATGATAGGTAGTGAGAGATATTATCCGTTTTCATTTATGAGATTTATTTTGATGACACTTGAGAGATGTGAGTATCTAAACACTACTTGTGAGGTGCTAGTATGTAATCTCCGTGCTTATTATGATTGAAGTGGAACGATTATTTGTTGTAATTACTTTTATGTTTGCATTAAATGACCCCTAACTTGTATTTTGATTAGAATAAAAGCGCATTTGCTTGAGGACAAGCAAATCTCAAGTGTAAGGGTATTTGATGAAGCGAAAAGTGTACCGCTTTTAAGGGGTCATTTAAGCCCTAAATCGTATTTATTTGATCAAATATCGCCCTAAATCGTTCCTTTTGTCATTTTAGGTACTTTTGAGGAGAAATCTGGAAAAGGAGGCATTTTGGACGTTTTTGGAGCATAAAAGTGAAGAAAACGGCAAAGTCTCAAAAATCGGCTAAAAGTTACCTTTGACGGCGTCACAATTTACTCTGGACGGCGTCATGCCTTGGCAAGAAAAGTTGGACGTGAAATTTACTCATGATAAGCCAGTGAAAATAGCATGTGAATTCTGACGGCGTCACGCTTTAACTTGATCAAGGGCGTCACGGCTTAAATCAAAAGGGGACGGCGTCACGTTCAAGGTTCGACGGCGTCAAGCCTTGATAAGCCAGAATGGATTTTTGAAGAGCTAAAGAGGGACGGCGTCAAGAAGGTCATCCAGGAACCCTAGAAGCGGCGAGGTGACGGCGTCACACTCCATAAGGTGACGCCGTCAGATCCAAAAATCTATATATAGTTTTCTAATTTTTTGTCATTAGTGGAGAGCTTAGTTTGTGGAATTTTGGGAGAAAACCCTAAGACGAATTTAGCTTCTTTTTCAAGGCTTTTTGCCTTGAGATCTTCCATGTTACATTGAAGATAAGTTATCAATTAATCATTCAATATGTCTATGTGTTGTTTGATTTTATCTTATTCTTGTCTTTTGATTAACATGTTAGGCTAAATTTATCTTGTGTTTGCTTAGATCTAATGAAACCTAGCTATTGATTATTGGTTATTAGTGTGTTATTAGTTGTATTGGATGATTGTTTATCTATGTTAGGCTTAAGAAAACTGGCTAACTTCCTATTCGGTAACTTGCTTGAACGTCTTAAGAAACATGAACCAAATGCGTACTAAAGGTTTTTATGGTTGTATTTAATGCACAAGCGAATTCTAGTGATCCCATGTTAGGAGCTTCCTAGCCGGCTCGACATAGGAGTGAAGTAGGAGCTTGTAGAGTTGGGGAAGTAAGTACGCCACCCCACGAATGGTATTAAGGAATACACCCGTCATCCACGCGACTAATACACACTAATTAACCGGTAAAAGATAGTTAGGGAGTAAGGAAATCTAAGTAAACACATTTCTCTACACATAAGTTTCTCACAACATTTTATTTTCAGTTATTTATTTTATTTGCATTTGTAGTTATTTGGGTTAGTTGACTAGCAACTAATTCCGCCCACTCCTTCAAAACCGAGATTTTACTTGCTTTCATAAAAAAATATAAAAACATAAAAAGAATCTTCCTCAACCCTTAGACCTATTAGAGTAGTCTTTCATACCTAACGAACACTATTCCCTGTGGAGAACGATCAATCCCCCGTACTTACCACTACACTATACTACATCGGTCAGGTACACTGCCTGGTGGGGTTGTAAGCCTCTTGAGATCCCTCGAGAGGTAAAACCTATTGTAAGGTTACAAAATCACGCATCAAGCACACCAATGCTTTTAGGGAACTCGGTCAAATTAACTAATAGAACCCATATACATTGTTGGATAGATGGGCTCTAACAATTGAGGCGTGTTGATTGTGATAATGATATAGTATGTATTGTTCATGACAGGTCACACTCCTTCATTATCTCATTCAACACGAGTCCTAATACTCACACGCTTTTCTAGAATCGACAATTTTTTCTACAACACACCTTGGTACTTTGAGCTTCCCCTCGAAAACCCATTCCTATATCACTGTCATTGCAATCGGTTTGGCGCAAACCTTTGCACATATTTCATCTACATAGCAATGGGATTTCGAGTGGAGGTTCAAAGTACAAAAGTGTGTCATCGTATGAACACCGATCACATGATTGCAGCCAAGGCCGGTTTTGGATGCAACTTCTGTAGTTGCTGGCCTGAACCCTATTATGTATATTATCATCATGCATTATCATTCACTAGAAGCTTTTATTTAACATCCAACTTAGATTGGTATTCGTTTTTATACAGGTTCAATTTGTCTAATTGGTATTCGTTTTTATACAGGTTCAAATTGTTTTATGCATGTTCACAGGATCAGTCCCACAAAAGGGACTGATCACCGGTCGTGTGCATTTCACCAAAGATAAATGGGAAGCTGAAGAGAATGCTGTGACAAGTTATTTGGTGCAAATTGCTTCTTCGCACCATCCTCTTCTGTTCCCCATCTATCTTTAAGAATTGCACACTATTATTGATCAAAACCTTTTGTGGAACTGCAACTGCCAATATGCAGCAAAAATACTTGCTTTTGCCCTGTCACAAGTAAATCTGACAGTAACTTTTGTTCTTTCTGTTTTCCATTTATGAACAAAAGCAAAACAAATTAAAAAAATAACCTACCCGAAATATAAAAGATCTTGAAGCCAAGAAACATCTTTTAATACAATTGACATAGGCTGTAGATTCGATTGTAGTATTCGGTTGTGTTCATATAACTTAGTTTTGATGGATAGCTGTCATGTCCACTTCCACATACTTACATTTGAATTTTGATGTGCAGTTTATTTTCCTGCCTTCTACTCCTGTGTGTCACAAACCTAGGAAAATTCCACGCATTGAGAACTTTCAGCTGAAGCCAATGAATCCTTATAGATGTATCAAGGTACCATATTACTACCTTTAAATATAGTCTGTCTCTCAAGTATTATGATTTTTTCTGAATAACAGCTAAACTTGATTTATGGTGTGCGGGTATAATTTCCAAGCCTTTATGACAAATCTATCTACAATAGTTCCAACTACTTTCTTTACCTTTGCAACAGGTAAAAGAATACTTTTCACTTTCAATTTAATCAAACATCGAAAACATTTTCCTTTATTCTACAACATGCTTTCAACAACACCCTTGGAGATCAAGGAACAATCAAAATAATTGAAACAAAGGCAGGTACCAACATTTGAGTTAGCAATTACTCTTATTTAAAGATAACATATGCAAGTGCAAATACTAACTATTTTGTTTGTAAAAAATAGGGAAAGCCAACAGCAATCTTCACATTAACAAATCAAGATGCTGCAAACAAAAAGAGAAATCAGTGCAACAGATCAAGATCAGCTATGAGCAGAAATCACAAAATGAGCAACCATATCTAATGAAGCAAAAAAGGTTAGTTACACAGTTTAACTAAACGTAAATAATAACTATCATAACAACATAGAATTCAGTTACATAGGCTCCAACGAAACATTACAATAGGACTTATACTCAAATTATACACAGATACATAGCTGCAAATACAGACACCAACATGACAAAAACATTAACAAAACAACATAACCAGCAACAATTCCCTCCGCTTCTAGCCAGATAGTCAGAAATCCATTAAGCCCCTAAGCTTCTGAACAAACATCTCCTTATTACGCCCATTTAGCTCCAACTCAGCTGTCATAATGCGCATTTGCAAGACCTTTTGCTCATCTTTTGACTGCACTTCTGATGTGTCGCGTTCATGTGCAAGTTTTAAAAATTTATAAAAATGATTTATCCTATTCTCTAATTAACACATACGAGCAAGTATACTCGTCCGTGATAGTAAAGGTGGTTAAGTCGAGATCGTCCCAAGGGATTTGGTATTTGTATTTAGTATAGCTATTGTAAAAAAGGGGTGTCAATCCAATTTTGCGTAAATTCGAAAAGTAAATCCAATCAATCAAAAATATATACTTGTGTGTAATTCTTTAACTAATTGCATAGAGTATTTTATTAAGTTTGGTGTAACTTGTAATGATGCACAATTTTAAATGAATAATTAGCAATCAATGGTTTATATCTTGAAAAATCATTACTAAGAATTCAATCTCCTAGTTAACTCCTTTCGGCCTTGTTAACTATTACGATAATTCTATGAAACTCTAGTTGTTTGAAAAGCATTTCTTATTTTATAAATTCTTACGAATCCTTTCGGCCCTTTCTCGTGATGAAATCATTTCAACTCTATTTTAATGAGTTAATATGGTGCTTGTCACACACCATATCCCATACTAATTCGTGCACTAATGTTTTGAAATAAAAAACATAAAGAAAATCTTTTCGGCCTTTTTATCCTCTAAAATGTTTTTACCAACAAATTAAGCAAGATTAGATAATATTTCAACAAACTCATAAAATTAGAAATGTTTTCATGCATCACTTTAAAATAAGAATACTCCAACAATAGTTACATCATACACACAAGTATACCAAAAATCACTCCATAACAATCTTAATCAAACATAAGTAGCAAACAATACTTTCATTTAACTCAACAAACTCAAAGTAAAAGTAGTTCATTGTAAATTAAACAAGAGATACCTAGTTTTGGAATTACAAGAACTAGAATTGTGGAACTATAGCAACCACACTCCTCCAATCACCTATTATTGCAAGTAAACAACTCCACACTCGAACCTAACTATTGAGACTTTAACTCAAAGTTCCTGGACATTTTTACAGCACTTCTAAGCTTTCGGGCAATGATAATAATTTAGTAAGGACTTGGTGTAAGCCTTTACTAGTTTTGGGGTGTCACACATAGTAATCTAGCCTAGGATCCTATAAATAAGTGAAAGAACACTTATTCAACAAGTAAAAATGTCCTCCAATAGTTAATAAGCAGGAAATGATAAGCCAACATGATTATGGGGCTTAAATCCGTCATTAAATGAACTTTTGTAACAGCAGCTTCATCCAACCGATCGGTATTAGGCTCCAACCGATCGGTTGGATCTCTCAGTAAAATCCATCACCTCCCATCCGAATCGGATGCGGGCTCCATCCGATCGGATGGGGTCTTCTGGCACTCACAACTTTGACTTTTCTTGGTCTTTTCTTGTCGCATGCATTATGCTTCGTTGTGGCACTGATTTCTTCCATAGAACTTGTTATTTTCTTGATATATGTACATAGAAATCTTGACACTATCAAATCCTTGCGTCCTTGTGTGGTTTCTCACTTGTTTCCATCTCGGGAATCTTCAAATGTGCATAATCACTTCAATTCTTTGTCTTTTCTTCATCTTTTCCTGTACTTGGCTATATTCACTTGCATATACACTTTTTCACGATTAAGTAACAAATATATACAAATATAACCAAATATAGTGCACAAAACTAATGATAACGCAACTAAAAACATGCTCATTCTGAGCGTTATCAAATTCCCCCACACTTGAGTTTTGCTCGCCCTCGAGCAAGTCTAGCATTTAGAAAAATATGATCTCAATGGTATCGTCATCATGATTCCAAAAATCTAACAACTAACCTGAAGGAACAATTGTTAATTTTAATTTAAATGTGAAAAATTCTTGAAACATAAACAAGTTAATTTTGAGCTTGATAACATAACTAAGCACCTCACAAAGGAATTTTTGAATTCACACAACACTCTAAGGGTAGATTGATTGGCAAATCACTCATTGCTCAGTCATGATTCATGTGTCTTACCATAAGCTTGTACAAGTATCAAAACAACAAAATAAAGCATCAAAGAGGTCTTTTATTCGGGTTTAAGGTTAAGGGTTACCTGGCTAATGTTCAAACATTTCATACAAGAATATAATAGCTCGCTGGCGCAGATTTTGACTAGCTAAACAACGGATGGTCACTAGATTGTACCGAGGTTCGCTGGCGCATTATTTGCATAACGAATGGTCACCAAAATACGCACTAGCTCGCTGGCGCATTTTTCAACTATTCATCAACCGGATGGTCACTACAATATCCATGCACTACATATCTAAACAAAACCATTACTTAATCCGGATGCTTGAAAGCTAACAACGAATAAAGTAATTTGGTAAAGGGTAAGGTTAAGACATGGGAATTACTTTTGAAAAATAAGAATCAAGTCCAAATTCCGTTCCCAACTCTTTATACCACAAAATGATTACTTCCCAAACTTCTTTGATCGTTATTCCGCATCCCATACTCACTTATTTCCTTCTTAGCTCATTGGCTAATTTATACTCATACATTATAGCTCATTGGCTATTCACTTTTTCCACACACAATTTCTCTCTTTTCTTTTCTTTTTCTTCTTTTTATTTTTTTAATTTTTTTTCACCACAACTCTCTCGTCACCCCCACACTTTGGATGAGCACACGCTACAAAAAATACAAATAAGAGTAGTGACCTCCTTCTTCATTGAAACAACAAATACACATATCAAAGTGTGGCCAACTCATAATCATCAAAAAATAAATAGTTTTGAACTTCCATTGAACTTGATTCGGGCAAGGCTAAGGTGGAAGGTGTAAAATATTTTTGTATTTTCTGGGTTTAATCAAAAGAAAAGATAGCCTCAGAAGGTGTAACTAAGGGTATCTAGTGTAAAAGATTAACGCTAACAAATGGGTTCCAAATACAAGGATAACTAACCGATGTGGTCAGCAAAAATATTTCTGTTAACGGATGGCCATTTGGTGTAAATCCTAAGTTGCCTCTTATCATTTGAATATATTTTATCACTCGAAAGCGATTTTAACCGTAATGCATAACAAGTACAAGTTCTAGAATCAACATAATCACCGGCACACTCATAACGAAATATATAGCATAAGAAATGCTCTATACAAAAAGGCTTAAATCCTCTCAATTTAAGGTAGGTTATAACATGTACTAGTAAATGTTATCGATTCCAAAATTGAAATAGCTCTCATAACTTGATTAAATTCCAAAAAAATTTCAAATAGCCTCATTTTTACCATTGAATCAATCTAGTTCTTTAAACTATATAAATTATATGATAAAACAACTAGAAAATCAAGGGCGAACACATTCTAGTTACTTGAATCCAACATCATACTAAACCTAAAAATTTAAAAAGTAAACCATTTTTCCTATTTTCTTCCCTCCCCCACACTTAAGTTTTGCATTGTCCTCAATGTATTAAAAATGAACTTCAAAGTAAAGGAATTGGGAAAAATTTAGTTAAAAAGGTACTACAAGGGTAAATACGCACACGCATATTTGATCATAAGTACGCAAATGAGTTCTCCAACTCCAAATATTGATCAACAATAAGCTTCCGGTAATTCACCCCTGCAAAAACTGCAAAAATATACGAAACAAAACAAACAAACAAACCAAAATACTAAAACAAACAAAAGTAATTAAAAATAAACCATATGAAATTAATCCTAAAAGAAAATTAAGTTAATAAAATAGAAAAAGAAATTTGTTCGACCCATAATTGTTTTTGAACCACAATTCATCATAATAAATCCCGATGATCACTCATCATCGTCATCCATGTCGTCAGGAGTATGAATTCTCTCATCTTCACTTTCGTCGTCCTCCTCCTCGTTCACTTCCTCATAATTCTCATCCTCATCAAAAACTGTAAAAACTTTTTGCCTCTTCTTTCCAACTCCAGATGATGATCCTCCCACATCATAACTTGAACCTCCAACATTGGGAACTCTACCATAAACCGGCACTGGTTCGGGAAATGATACGTACCCGGGAAATGGGTAAGGATATGGACCAGGATATGGGTCATACTGAAATAGGTAGGGTGGAACGTTTGGTGGGTTGTAGGGTGGTACCTCATAGTTGGCTTCACGTGCCATGTGTTGGAGCATCGGCATTGAATAATCAAAATTGTAATTATTCCTCATCATCATCGAATCTCTCCATACGTCCCTACGCTCAATATCATTAAGTCCTCGATTCCAATCCCCCTATCCCGAGTCAAAGCCACTCGGTGCATGAACATTCCTTATTGGTGGTGGTAGTTGATATGGTGGTTGTGGTGCGGCTTGAGGTGCGGCCATCGCCGGCTCCATCCAAGCTCCCAACGTCTTTCTTCTCCTATCCAATGCTTACTAAACTTCAAATTTTCATTACTCTCCGGTTTAACATCATAAGTGGTCCTACTCTTCGCATTTCTTTTAACGTACTTTGTCACAATTGGGTTAACACTCGCACGTGATGATCTCTAACTACCTGCAACATAACTCTGTAGAAAACACAATTATATGTTAGTATAAGAGTATAATAACCAACGCTACATGATCTAGAAATCCAAAAGCTCGTTTTAAAATTTTTCATTTTAAGTTTACCGAGCCCTCCATCCGATCGATATTGGCTCCAACCGAATCGGATGGAGTAAATTACCCTGCCCAACCGATCGATTTTAACCCGCAACCGAATCGGTTCGGGTTTGCTGTAAAGGCAAAAACTTCTAATTTGACTTCAATCGATTCCTATCAATTCCTACTCTTTCCTATCTTACATTTGAACAATTATAGTGGTTTCTACATTTCCCATTCATCCCTATAACAATCTATAACATATCCACATGATTTCTCAATCATTCCTAGAACACAAGAACACTACCAAATCAAACTCTTCAATTAGTGTTCTAATCAACAATGCACTATCCTAGCATCACTAATTAACAACTAAATAACATCTGGGAATCATCAATTGCAACCTAAATCGATTCAAAGTTTTGACCCAATTCAATCAACCAATTCTTCCTCAAAACTTAATCAATCAATCTAATTCTTTTTGCAATGTATTCCTCTATCAATTACCTATCTATCCCAGAAAAAATTACATCTTAATTCGAACTCTATCAAAAATACCCAAATCTTGACCTAATTCAATAAATCCGAATTAAAACCTAATTAAACCAAATTGATGATGTTACTTACTTGTTTTGGAGCCATGGATTATCTGCAAACACTCCTGCAACTCTTAATTATCTCCTGGTGGTCGAATTTTTGGAACCCGAATTTGGTGGATTATGTGTGTGTGTGTGTGTGTTTTTTATGATTTTTTAAATTTTAAGTTTATATATCAAACTCCATCCGATCAGTATTTGATCCAACCGATTCGGATTAGGTTTTTGCAAAAATTCACTTTTTCTTCTTGCCAACACTTTGTGATAGTTGTGAGAGCAAGTGAGAATGTTTTTCTTTCTTCAAAAATTCTATTTGTATATAAAAATTCCAACACACTTAGTCTACCAAATTGTGTCCAAAGTCTATCTCTACTAATTCTTAAACAAAACTAACTCTAAAAATCTCAACTAAAAAACATAACTTCATAATCATAAAACTTAATAAAAAGAACAAAGTCTTAACTTAAACTTAAACTTAAATAACTTGAAACAAATAAAATGCAAACATTAAAAACTAAAATGCATAAAAATAAAGGATAACAAACAATTAGCTAGCACAAATGCTGTGCTTTATTTCCAAACTTGTTCACTTGATCTTCATCCCTCAAAATACTCATGTCTTAAGATATCTTTGCTTTGAAACTTTCCGGACAATTTATGGCTTGTCTTTTGAGTTTTAAATCGTCTTGCAAAGTTTCTTCCATCTGGGCAAATAATGTCAAACTTCACCCGCCATTCTCCGTCTCCTTCTTCCTTCTTATAAACACTAGGACCGTCGGGTCCGCACTCCAAATTCTTTAGTTGGACCGGTAAAGATCCAAGAAAATCTGTAAGCTTATTAAACACAAAAACATTTTTAAAGGGGTTATAGAAAGCCTCCATTGCTAGAGCTCTTTCCATCTCATCTTCAATGTCAAAGTAACTCGGAGCAACCGACCCATATTTAGGCCTACCATTTTCATCTTTTCCCACTATAAACAACCCAAGTGGTCTTCTTCTTCATCTTCCTTTTCATGCACTTCCTTGACTATTTTTCCTCTTAGCTTTGGATAATAAGTATGTTTCAAGATCCCATCATTAATAGTCATAGTACCACGACCCATATCTATAATAGCCCCACAAGTTCTTAGAAATGGTCTACCTAACAATAGTGGTAACACTTTGTCTACCGGAATGTTAAGCACTAAGAAATCGGCTAAAAATGCCTAGTACCCTATTAGGACTCGTACATTTCTTACTTCACCCATTGCCTTTGCCTGAGAGTTATCAGCCATAGTGAGATTAGACTAATTAGGTTGGAGGTTACTAAGCCCTAACCTCTTGTACAACGTATAAGGCATAACACTAACACTTGACCCTATATCGGCCAATGCATATATCGCAACTGTTCCATTTACCTTAATGGGTAAAACAAAATTTCCTAGATCTCTCATCTTCTTTGGCAAACCATTTTCCACTATCCTTTCTCTTTCAACCTCATCAAAATCTTTGTCTTCTAGTCTAGCCCTAGCCATCATTACCGCATCCAACTTCTTACGGTATGTCATGTAATTGTTCAACACATCTATAACCGGTTTCTCTTCCATAAGCTCTTGAAATTTCATCTCCAAGTTCTCCAAAATAGCCTCCTTTTGTTCTTGGGTTAGAGGTTTAAAAGTTTCTGGTGAAATTGGTGTTGAATTTGATGATGATGATGATTTTTCATTCTTTGGGGTGGAGGGTTGGGTTAATTTGTTTAGGGGTGCCTTCTTTCTACTTGCCTTTCCCATCTTAACAATCTCTTCCTTCCCTTCTTCTAATTCCGCAAACATCTCATCAACTTCTTTTCCTTCTTTCCATTCGGTAATGTCAATTCTCATCTCGCCAAGTGCGAAATCAAGCTTACACTTGGTTGTAACAAGAAAATCTCTTCCAAAAACTACATTCGGTTCATCAACATTTCCATATTCTAGGACTACAAAATCAACCATGAAAATGTGGCCGTGAATATTCACTTTCACATCTTTTACCTTCTTTCTCCCATAATCCTCATAGTCAAGTCGAACAAAACCAAGCTTGTCTAACATATTTTCGGTGATATAGTTGTCTCCATATTCCATATTTAACTGAGCATCCCACGCTTGGATTCCTTCCACACCACATGGTGTAGCAAACCTCATAAACGGTGCATCGAACTCTTTATGTGGAGCTCTTGTGAACACAACTACTCTTTTCTCCTTTGGTGAACAAACTAGATTCTCCCCAACTTCTTCTATCTTTTCAACATCGACCTTAACATCTTCTAACATATTCTCCAAACGCTCCAAGGAATCACCCGAATCCTTGAACATTTCTTCCAAATTTCTCAAGTACTCCGACACTTTGCTTAAACTCTCCATCTAGCTAAAGCATTTATCAACTATAACATAACCACAAAATCAAAAATCCAAATTATTAGCTTTATGGTTAGTCATAATCGAAACATACTCAAAAATGAAGTTATATCAAGTAACAAACAAGTTCAAACACTCAAAACAATAAAACAACTAAAAATATAAAAAATAAAAAACTTTAACGAGGCATCCATCCGATCGGTTTTACACTCCATCTGATCGGATGGACAAATCGTAAAAATCCAAAGTTACCCAACCGAATCGGATGCGGGCAACATCCGATCGGTTGGATCAAATATTTAAAAAAACTTTTTTTTTTTCTTTTTTATAACTAACACTAAATCAAAATTTTAATATAAAATCTAATGCATAAAATAATTATCTAAAAATGAAAAATGAAACATAAATAACTTTTAATTAACATTTAACTAATAACTATTATTAACTAAGCAAATTAAATGAAACTCTTAAACTACTTAACCATTAATCATAAAATTAACTACATTAACTAAATTTAATAAAAACATTAAAGACATTAAAACTAATCTAATGATCACCATTAACTATCTAATTAAACAAATACTTAATTATATCTATTACTATCATTAATCTAACATTAATGTATCATTAAAAACTGAAATAAACAAAAACAATAAAAATATAAAAAAATTTACCGTGGCTTCCAACCGATCGGATGGATAACCATCCAATTCGGTTGGTACCAAAACCAATGTTTTTTTTTTTTTTTTTTTTTAAACTTCTTAATACTCGAATTTCTAAATAAAAAACTAATAGAACTACCAAATTCAAGCAATTTCAATCAAATCTCCGGCAGCGGCGCCAAAAACTTGATGTGTCGCGTTCGTGTGCAAGTTTTAAAAATTTATAAACACGATTTATCCTATTCTCTAATTAACACATACGAACAAGTATACTCGTCCGTGATAGTAAAGGTGAGTAAATCGAGATCGTCCCAAGGGATTTGGTATTTGTATTTAGTATAGCTTTTGTAAAAAAGGGGTGTCAATCCAATTTTGCGTAAATTCGAAAAGTAAATCCAATCAATCAAAAATATATACTTGTGTGTAATTTTTTAACTAATTGCATAGAGTATTCTATTAAGTTTGGTGTAACTTGTAATGATGCACAATTTTAAATGAATGATTAACAATCAATGATTTATATCTTGAAAAATCATTACTAAGAATTCAATCTCCTAGTTAACTCCTTTTGGCCTTGTTAACTATTACGATAATTCTATGAAACTCTAGTTGTTTGAAAAGCATTTCTTATTTTATAAATTCTTACGAATCCTTTCGGCCCTTTCTCGTGATGAAATCGTTTCAAATTTATTTTAATGATTTAATATGGTGCTTGTCACACACCATATCCCATACTAATTCGTGCACTAATGTTTTGGAATAAAAAACATAAAGAAAATCCTTTCGGCCTTTTTATCCTCTAAAATGTTTTTACCAACAAATTAAAGAAGATTAGATAATATTTCAGCAAACTCATAAAACTAGAAATGTTTTCATGCATCACTTTAAAATAAGAATACTCAAACAATAGTTACTTCATATACACAAGTATACCAAATATCACTCCATGACAATCATAATCAAACACAAGTAGCAAACAATACTTTCATTAAACTGAACAAACTCAAAGTAAAAGTAGTTCATTGTAAATTAAACAAGAGATACCTAGTATTGGAATTACAAGAGCTAGAATTGTGGAACTATAGCAACCACACTCCTCCAATCACCTATTATTGCAAGTAAATAACTCCACACTCTAACCTAACTATTGAGACTTTAACTCAAAGTTCCTGGACGTTTTTAAAGCACTTCTAAGCTTTCGGGCAATGATAATAATTTAGTAAGGACTTGGTGTAAGCCTTTACTAGTTTTGGGGTGTCACACATAGTAATCTAGCCTAGTATCCTATAAATAAGTGAAAGAACACTTATTCAACAAGTAAAAACGTCCTCCAATAGTTAATAAGCAGGAAATGATAAGCCAACATGATTATGGGGCTTAAATCCGTCATTAAATGAACTTTTGTAGCAGCAGCTTCATCCAACCGATTGGTATTAGGCTCTAACCGATCGGTTGGATCTCTTAGTAAAATCCATCACCTCCCATCCGAATCGGATGCGGGCTCCATCCGATCGGATGGGGTCTTCTGGCACTCATAACTTTGACTTTTCTTGGTCTTTTCTTGTCGCATGCATTATGATTCGTTGTGGCACTGATTTCTTCCATAGAACTTGATATTTTCTTGATATATGTACATAGAAATCTTGACACTATCAAATCCTTGCGTCCTTGTGTGGTTTCTCACTTGTTTCCATCTCGGGAATCTTCAAATGTGCATAATCACTTCAATTCTTTGTCTTTTCTTCATCTTTTCCTGTACTTGGCTATATTCACTTGCATATACACTTTTTCACGATTAAGTAACAAATATAACCAAATATAGTGCACAAAACTAATGATAACGCAACTAAAAACATGCTCATTCTGAGCGTTATCAACTTCTCTTGGGAATTCAGCCGTTTTATTAGCATAATTGTTCCCGATAGTCTCTAGCTCCTGAATAAAAGCGGCCCTTTCCCGCATTACCCCAACCAGCCTACCACATAGCGCATTCATTTGTTGTGCCATTTGAGTATCTTCAATTCCAGCTTTATGACAGTATAAAATGAACATTTCAGACCAATTGTTCGAGTTGGCTTCCGCTCTTAGTTGATCACACCTAGGATGTCGAGACATATATTTTTTTTTTTGTTTTTGCTTCTTTATCACAAGTTGGAAAATGAAATATGCATACAAACACATAGCCTACCTCCGTTAAATAGGGATAAAAACACTTTAAAAAATATGTTGCATTTTTTTATTATATTTTATTTTATTTTTTTATTAATTTTTTATTTTTTTTGCCACATGCATTTCATGAATCAATAACTGCCAAAAATAAACAGCAGATTTTTTTATATCCATTATAGGCACTTAACATACCTACACCTATTGTACTATTACTCTTTTCAAATCATCCATGCGATCATCCAGAATAACCCAAAATTATTGCCCTTGAAGTTTTAAAAGCTGGAAGAAATAATACATTCCCAAGAGTTTATTTCATTATGCAATGCTTAATAACTGCAAGTAGATAACATGATGTGAAATTAGAAATCATGGTTATCATTATTCCTGAATTTTCCACCATTTGCATTGCCAAGCAGACCTTTTAGTGCTGTAGTTTTTATGTATACTATAACAAAATTGAATACTTTAGTTTTTGTCTTTCGTATAACAAAATTAGAATCTTCTAGATCAAACCAAGACGAACACTTCAATTTTGTACCTTTACTTTCAACACACAAATTGATCATTAGTTAAATAAATAACCAACACTATACATCATTATAATTGATCAACGGTTAACTTCTGATTTCTAACGAGTATTAGGTAATTATCTTAATTGTGCACTTCCAGGTTGCAATTTCCCGCTGACAAAGTATGCAAGAACTGTCACAGCATCAACCTTATATAATGTCGAACACAAAAATGAGGCAATAGCGGAAATGGAAAATGTCTCCATGTGTAATAAAAACAGTAAGTAAGAATATCTTTCAATTTTCTTAGGTTTTACTGTATATTGAAAATATTTTATACACATTTAAAAAAAAAAAAAAAAAAAAAAAAAAAAAAAAAAAAAAAGATTTCCTTATTTCACATCTTTTAGGTTTATTTGCTTATCTTAACAAAAACAAGTAGAATTTTTATTACATAGATGCATACATAGATGCAGATTACATTATATAGATAGATTCATACATACATACTGTAAGACCCCACGAAAATCCGTCCTGATAATCTTTGTTAATTAATTATAACCTCGACTTACCGTTTAACCAAACCCATTTTTACGGGGGAATTTAAAATTTTTCCGATTAGTTTATTTATACCACGACTCAACATCGTAACGAGTAACAAATATCGGCACGAGATCTCGACGCACCTTATGAAACATAATTACTTCGCAACGACTAATAGATCACAAGTTACCATTTACACCATTTTACGAATGTTAGCTAAAACCAATATAACTATAATCTAATTACAAATATCACGTTTCATTAATGTAAACTAAGCAAACCACTCGGGTCAAAAGCCCATCTCTATTTCACCACAAACAGCCCACCATCATCACACGAGCTCAACCCAAAGGAAATTCCTTTCCTTGTTATTCCATGCAATCCGATCGGTCAATCAACTACAAAACGCCCTATGTACGCTTAAATATCAAATGCGATCTACACAAAATCTTGCACCCTCTTACTCCCAACCCACGAGACTTCATGCATGCAAAATCTCACATCTAGACAACGAATATTCTATAACTTTGAAAGTCCATTTGGTTGTCCCAAAAATTACTCATACATACAAATAAAATCTCTAAGACTCGACTGTCATAAAAGTCGATATTTCATGCATTCCCCTAATGTTATTTCCAACATATGAAAATGTTTAAAAAGTAACTAAGGCAGCAGTAAGTGGATTAGAATTACTAGTTTCAAATCTTGAAGTACCATAATATACAAACCAAGTACATGCACAATACCAAAACAAAGATAGAAAAACTATCCACGTCTCACCTCCATGAAGTGTCTTAATATGTCGGTAAAACTAGCCTATGTGTCCCTTAATGTACAGTGACTTCAATGATTGATGAGACAAAACGTGGGTAACTCCTCTTTATAAAATCCCACTCTCCTAATCATTTGCTATACCTACCCTTCACTTCTTCTACTCCCGCAATACATCTCATAAAACCCAGAACTGAATATCACATTTTAGAAAAGCAAACCTGTATGAACTAAACATGTAAACATATATTAAATTCATTAAAAGCCTACTGCCATTGTTACTACATGTAACTTGTCGAACCACCCAACTTCCTACACCACCCATTCACCTTTCCTACTCCCTATCACTCACATCACATCATTCTCGCTCACAAAATATCCACAGCAACATAATAAGGGTAAGAACCCACCAAGCTCAAACGTGCCCTAGCCAACTACGAGGACTGTCTCGCTCTTGCTTCTCGGTCGACCCCCACCACGTTCCTCACCACCTTTTCAAGGGTGTAGTAAGTAACCATGCTCTCTTTTACTTTAAAACCGCATGAACTCATTCACACATGCATACTTCAAAATCTTATCTGAACGTATATAGGATAAAATAAATTCTACAACCATTCTGTGGTTATATCCAAAGTAACACTCACCACTGTGTTGCAACTCACTTTCAAGCCATGCATGCATCATTTGATTCTCGTTCAATAGCATACATTAACTCCCATGCATCAATCCTAGCTAAAATGTAAAACATCCTTATATTCGAACACCACAGTGACATAAGTATAACCATGCACATTATTAAAATTTGCTTTATGGAATAGTAAGCATCACCTCTCGTTGTTCTTATAACTTAAACTTGCATTGCTTAATATGTAACCTCACGTATGACCAAAACCATGAGAAAAAGTTAAAATATGCCAAGAGTTCGACACACAGAAAACAGTCTCCAAGTAACATTCAAAAGGACTTCGTATCCCACGACTATGGCCTAGCAACTACACGTCCCCTTCACACGACCTAATAAAACTCTCAACTAGTTACCTTTATCGTTTTAACAACACGCAAAAATAACTGAGAAACGAACTTTCATTAAACGCTACAACAATTGCCTTAAAGAGGAAACTTAGATTAATTTCAAAAGTTCCCAGTTGCACCTATGCGACCGGTACAACTCAAGTTCTAGTTACTCACAATTGGAACAAACAACGACCACATAATTTTACACCATTCGATAAACCACCCAACTAGTTACTTATTTAGTGTTTTGAGTTCGACCTTATAAGATCTTTTTGACCCTCAAAAATCCACTAGTTTAAAGCTACTCGCTAGTAAAATATGACTATCACAAACTTCAGAAAGTAAATGATTTTCGAAGTGGGCTAAGAATTGAGCCCAACAAGAGTTCGCGTTAGAACAGCCCACTAGGTCTAGATAATATATTTTTAGAATCATAAAAATAGCCCAAGTCTAAGCCCAAAACTATTTTCACGCCCTCGCCACTAAATTTATTATTGGGCCTTAAGTTAGATCGTTAGTTGGCCCATTAATATGAAAATAAGCTCTTTTTCAGAATTAGCACTTAGAATAAGTTAAAATAAACGTAATAAAATTATAGAAATTTTTAGAATATTTTTCCCGTCATTTTTATACAAAAAGGACTAAAAATGTAACGCGATCTAACCGGAAGGACCAAAACTGCCAAACCGTGAAACCCATGGACTGAAGCTGTGAAAACAGTTTATAAAGGACTTAAATTGACATACCATTGAACTCTGAGCCTTATATGGACATATGGACAAGATTTGGACTATTATGGACTTTGGACTTAACCGAGGACTAACGACGTAACGCGATCGCAGTTAGACTAAAATGTATAAACTCTGAAAAGAACAAGGACTTATTTAATTTCACTTGACATTCTTATTTATTTTCTATTTTTCACCCTTCATTTCATATGCATTTTTCATTATAAGTTATGCATTATTTATAGTTTCGCTATTAGAAATATTAGCGACCTCACTTGCATATTATTTCAGCATATTTCGAGAAAGTAATATTTTGAGTCATTTGAGATAAGAACCGAGACAATATTATAGATATTATATTTTTAACTTGAGGCATATTAAGCATATCACACACTCACATCACCAACCAAATCGTTATACGATTTATCCTTTCCACATCCGTTATTAGTCGTAAGTTAGACTCTTAGACTTCGCTTATATTCAGGTCTTGTATTGAAGAAGTTTTCGTGATCGTTTACTTGATCTTATAATTTCGTCTTGCCGGATACGCTCCAGGTGAGTCGTGGCCCCTACTTTTCACACTTGTTTTTAATAACTCTTTTGGGGGAGATACATGCTTTAACTGTTTTATATTACTTGAAATCTCTTATGATTTACTCGAAATTATCAACTATGCTTTATCTATTTGAATCATACTTGAAAAGAATATATGCTCAATATATGTGCAAATGTTTTGTCTATCTTAAACATGGAACTTGAAACATAACATCTCTGAAGTACTTGACGTAACATGATACTGAAATTCACCATATGTATTCATATAACAAATGAATGAACTGTTACTTGTTATGATATTTCTATATTCCATTAGAAATAATTTCCAAAGATCAGAATACGTATATTTTATGAACCTTGAGACCTATATTGCCTAAGCTTACTTTATTGCCAAAAAGTCCCTTTATCATGAGCCATTAATCACTGCGGTGAGCGCGAATATAGCAACAGCTTCGAAACCTGTTGGTGGACTGACAACCTATCCCACTAATACTAGGACGGAATGCTTAACCGCTAGTCGTATTAGTCGCGATGCGCTATATTTGAGAAAAATAGGAAGTGGCAAATCACCTATTACACGAGGGCATAAATTTTCATCATTAATTTGATGATCACCTCCGTTTTACGGTACTTTGTTAACATTTTGTGCGTCATGAGGCCGAAGGCAATATAACTTTATATATGAATGTTTCATATATATATCCTAGGATACAGCTGTATTAGAAGACCACCACTTTTCACTAATAGATTTCAGACTTTAGACTATTATTACTCTACGTGATATGATTATGAATCTCGTACTTGAACTTTAACTGTTATCATATGTGATTTAAATTGAGAATTCTATAAAGACAACTAAAAAGGCTTAGTATATCGTTACTTTCAAAAGTTAATCCAATATATCATTGTGAGCATATAACAACGTAGCTCATAATCATCTATAAATTGAAACTTATGATCGATTGAGGTCATACATGAATTACTCATGGATTTCTTATTCAACACAACTTGTTAATTATTTCAAGGAAGAATTAATATTTATTTCGACTATCACTGCACATCTTTTAACACATATTTGAAGAAAGCTATTTTCTATAAACTCCACGAACTCACCAACCATTGTGTTGACGTTTTAAGCATGTTTATCTCAGGTAGTTAACGGAGCAGGACAAGACACGAAGCGGGCATCTTTTACTCTGATAACTTAAATGGTGTAAAATCAAATATGTCATTCTCTCCAAATTATCACATCTTTTTATGGGATTTCCAACCAAATAATTTGCTTTTGTATCAAAATATTATTTTGAATGACATATAACTTTCAAAACGCCCTTTTCGGGCCGTTTTCTGAGATTTTAACTCGATCCTCACCGTAACACCCAAATTACTTTTCCGCTGCCACAAACCAAATTTGGGGGTGTTACAGTTTGGTATCAGAGCCTATGGTTATAGAGAATCAAACGTTTTAAAACATCGAACTATAACCACCTTTTCAAAATAAATGATTTTACACCTTATCATCTTATGCCTTCCGTGTCTGCAGACTGCCGTGCTCAATATATTACCTATTAAGATTGTTTTGTACTGATCTTTACATGCTTAATGTTTATTCTTCGCACATTACACACCTTATTATTCCACACTCGACGTTACATCTTAAACGTATAAATACTCATAATTATTATTTTCGATTGCTACAGTAACATGACTTCCCTACCCGTTGACATCGCTAAGACTACCTCTCCTACCACTCATGTATCACCTAGCTATCATATTACACCAGATACTGAAGATCCTTACGTACAAATGTCACAACCCCGACCTAACATAGAACTTACTCAGAACTCATCTTCATCATCACCTACTCACTCACCTCCACGTCAGAAACTTAGGAGAGCAACTGAATCCTATTCAGATCCGATTGGTGGTCAACCAACGTTTGAAATTGGACAAAGTTCACGTCAAGAAATGGCCTGGGAAAATATCAACCTAAATTCTCCCTTTCCTAATACCTCAGATTTCTCCATGCCAGATGTCCCAAACAATGTATCCTCACCCAAATCTCCTGACTACAATGTAAACACCCGAGACTCCATATGGATTCGCCTTCACCAACACACCAGCATACTAAACGCTCACTCTGAACAGCTAAAAGAGTTACATCCATTACGATTTGAATGGTTTGACCGTAACATTGATACCCTGTTCAAAAGGACCGATGCTGAGAGACGAGAAGTGTTTGGTTTAGGAGTGAATATTGGTAATATGAAGGACAACTATGAGCAAGAACTTAGAAACTTGGATGCCAGAACCCGCTGTTTAGGTAGAGGCCATACTCAAACCCACATTAGGATTGAAGACATTGAAAGAGCATTATGGTTAGCTAGAGACACAGCAAGAACCCAAAGCCAGAAGATTGCAGCATTGGAAAACATGTTAGCTAATCAGATGAATGCATGCCAAGAACGTTTCTCGGCCCTGGAAGCTGCACAACTGGATCTTGAAGCAGAAGTTAGACGTCTACGTCAGAGACGTAACTGATCTTAAGTATCGTTGTTGTACTCAATAAACCAAATAGTTTTGGTTAGTAGTGTATGTATTTCCAATAAATCTGTAACTCTCAGAGCTTGTAATCAACTTTTAATGTATAATAGCTATCCTTCTGTTATACTTTTCTGTTGTAAACAAATTCCTCTCACCAAACCTTACTATGATGCTGTAAGAGCACAGAACCATGCAAAACCTCACCCTTTGTTACTCTCGTAGGTAAACAAATAACTCCACATGAATCAATAAGACATTAATAAAAGACCTTGTACTGGTTGTTTTGCAAAAATCAATCAAACAAGTTATTAGAGTTATGTCAACTTTGATGATTGCATTCCAACTTATTATGACACTATCTGTGATTATACATTCCATATATCACGACTAAACAATAAAATATAGAATTCCAAGAACGAACATTCAAAAGAGAACTTGATGAATGAAGAGAAAGTTGTTAAATTTCAACTGTTATAAATAAATTCATTTATTCCTTAACAATCGCATATCAAGAGTTGATTATTATTTTACGATGCTACCCAGACACATCGTATTTCTATGATCCTCAGTTGATTTGATTTCGTATTAAGACCACATTGTTAGCATTAATATACAAATATCTCAATATTTGCATTATTCTAACGATAAAGTGAATACTAAATCAACGTTTCGTGTAATGTTCATAGGGAATGGACGACATGAACAGTATGGTGCCCACAACAATCATGACCCCTAAAACCATCGAGGAATTGGTAAACAAAATCGTTGCAGTAGTCATAGAGATAACCTCAACAGTCCGTCCAAACGACAATGACATGACAAGAAAAGAAAGAAAGAAGGTTATACCTTGCAAGCATAACCATGAACGTTTCATGGGATGTAGGCCAACTAGCCTAAAGAATTCAAGGAAAATAGCTAAACCAATCCGCACATGTACCCAAAGAATTAGGCAAGATATTGCACTTAAGAAAAGTAACCAAAAGCAAGGATATGAGGGGAAAAGACCCTTTATCATCAACGAATGTGAGTTTCACAATGATGTTTGCATCCGCAATCATCTACAAGACCGCATTGACTATCTTCGCCAGCAAAGGCTCGACCCAGAAATTGAAGGAAACTACGTCACTACCCCTACCAACCGAGATAACTACCGTGGAACTAAACCTCTGTGCCTAAAATGTAAGATGCATCACACCGGATATTGCACTGCAATATGCGGGGGGTGCAGGAAGACAGGCCACAAGACAAGTGACTGCAAAGTTATGGAAAGAAAGGAGCAGCATTCATCCATAAAATGCCACGGATGTGGTGGAATAGGGCATTACAAGAGCCATTGCCCAAACTACAATGCCAACTGGAAGGCCAAGATGGATGCAAAAGAATGAAGACTCGTTAAGAGATCCCAGTAGTACCAAAGAATGACCCCTAGGTTAAGAAGATGTATGGATTCCTGCTGTAAAATAAATAAACTCTTGTTTAGGACTATCTAAGTTGTATTTCCGTTTGTATGTACCTTAGGTACAATGGATGTAACCTAAGTGTAACAATTATCCTTCCACCGTGTGAAAAATCTACCTTGTAATATTTCCATGATAATAAAAATCTACGTCTATTTCCATTACACCTCTCTACTTATAATCGTTACGTAGCAAATACACTAATAGTACCTCAAAGATTTAATTAATTTCATCATGAGCAAACATTAAGTTGTTACCATATTACAATGAAATCTCACCTAAAACCTAAGTTTATACTCAAGATGTCCAAATGCAATCTTAGAAAATCTTGATTTATCCTCGAAAAATGAACAAAAACTTATATTATATAATTTAGGAAGAATCATGTTATAAATGAAACAGTCATCCTTTCAAAATTTTAATAACAATTTTTATTCCAAAAACAGAATCTTGAGACAAAATGATTGTTCATAAACTATATTTTTTTTAAAACAACCCCAGTCAGAATCTACACTCATCACTCATTTCACTATTATACGAAAACGAGGAAGTTACGAAAAATTAGAAACTCTAAAAATTCACAACAATCTACGGAAAACCCAAACAACATAAATTTTATTAGAAACCATGGAAGTTAATACATAACGAGATGATTAACATCTAAAGTACTAACAGTACAATAAACACAATATAAAACATACAACCTTCAATCGGTTGGCCTACTATAGAAACAAAAGCCACCACCAACCCAACAATAGCAAGACCCACCATAGGATGAAGTACCCTGATTATTCTAAAGACACACAAAAGCGAACCATTAAACACAACAATTTAACATAAACATAAACAAGAATTTATTCCACATTACATCGACACACCACAAAGTTACATTCTAAGCACCTACGCGCGACCCTCACTTCCAAAAATTATCCGCAAAAATTGCTAGGACTGTGAGGGGTACGATAACCAACAAGTACCCAATCCAACCACTGGTATCTTCGCCGGGAAGAAGAGCCAAACCAGCAACGACGAAAATGATGAACATGGCTGCAAATACTATGGCGATCGGAGGCATCTTTTCGGAGAAGAAGTTAAATGAAGAAGATGGAATTTGAATGGGAAGAATAAATGAAAAAGGTGAAAAGGTGAAAAGGGAATAAAATGGAGGAAAAAGGAGAGAGTTAAATAGGAAAAGTAGGTGAAAATAGTACCCGCTATTTTACTATTCACTATCATTAAAATTTCAAACCACTACCATTAAAACTCCCCTAGTCTCGACCATTAGAACTCTAAACATTAAGTGTTAAGTGTTTCCGTTACTTTTTGAGGCGTTCAATTTGCCCTTGATTTCATGTACAAATGCGCTATGATTCAATAAGAAATACCAACAACCTTCGAATATTAAATCACTTTTTAATCCGATAATTGGACGAATCAAATTAGGGTAATAAGAAGAATCCGTCTGTACTTGATAATTGACTGTTCAAAACATTACGAAATATTTCAATATATCCCTCCGTAAATACTACGCAATCTCAGCACCATAACTAATCTTTTCAAATACCATTTACATACAAGACTAGAAACCTTCGGAAACAATAATTCAAAATTAATAGGGGTAAAAGATCCTATTTCAAGCACACCCACAGGAAAATTTTATCCGTCCTGATAATCTAATTAAATAACGCCCTATTACCTTTTAAAAATCATTTTTACAAAAAATTTCCATTGATTTATACTCCGCCAACATGAACGAGAACAATTTGCAAATCTCGACCACTATGAAAATAATTTAACTTTGAACGCAATAAGATCAAAATTACCATTACAACAATTAAAATGTACTAAAACCAATATAAAAATCAAATACAAATATCACTTCATTCCCTAAATAATCCACCACAGTCAAAACATCTATTAAAAACAGACCATCAACAACGAGTAACCAAAGAATTACTTACTGTTTTTCAGAATCTATCGTCAATCAACTACAAAACGCCCTATTACGCTAAATATCAAAACAATAACAAAATTCACCTCTACTCCAACCTCCAGAGTACTTCATGCATGCAAAATCTCACATCTAGACATCGAATATTCTATAACTTTGAAAGTCCATTTGATTGTCCCAAAAATTACTCATACATACAAATAAAATCTCTAAGACTCGACTGTCATAAAAGTCGATATTTCATGCATTCCCCTAATGTTATTTCCAACATATGAAAATGTTTAAAAAGTAACTAAGGCAGCAGTAAGTGGATTAGAATTACTAGTTTCAAATCTTGAAGTACCATAATATACAAACCAAGTACATGCACAATACCAAAACAAAGATAGAAAAACTATCCACGTCTCACCTCCATGAAGTGTCTTAATATGTCGGTAAAACTAGCCTATGTGTCCCTTAATGTACAGTGACTTCAATGATTGATGAGACAAAACGTGGGTAACTCCTCTTTATAAAATTCCACTCTCCTAATCATTTGCTATACCTACCCTTCACTTCTTCTACTCCCGCAATACATCTCATAAAACCCAGAACTGAATATCACATTTTAGAAAAGCAAACCTGTATGAACTAAACATGTAAACATATATTAAATTCATTAAAAGCCTACTGCCATTGTTACTACATGTAACTTGTCGAACCACCCAACTTCCTACACCACCCATTCACCTTTCCTACTCCCTATCACTCACATCACATCGTTCTCGCTCACAAAATATCCACAGCAACATAATAAGGGTAAGAACCCACCAAGCTCAAACGTGCCCTAGCCAACTACGAGGACTGTCTCGCTCTTGCTTCTCGGTCGACCCCCACCACGTTCCTCACCACCTTTTCAAGGGTGTAGTAAGTAACCATGCTCTCTTTTACTTTAAAACCGCATGAACTCATTCACACATGCATACTTCAAAATCTTATCTGAACGTATATAGGATAAAATAAATTCTAAAACCATTATGTGGTTATATCCAAAGTAACACTCACCACTGTGTTGCAACTCACTTTCAAGCCATGCATGCATCATTTGATTCTCGTTCAATAGCATACATTAACTCCCATGCATCAATCCTAGCTAAAATGTAAAACATCCTTATATTCGAACACCACAGTGACATAAGTATAACCATGCACATTATTAAAATTTGCTTTATGGAATAGTAACCATCACCTCTCGTTGTTCTTATAACTTAAACTTGCATTGCTTAATATGTAACCTCACGTATGACCAAAACCATGAGAAAAAGTTAAAATATGCCAAGAGTTCGACACACAGAAAACAGTCTCCAAGTAACATTCAAAAGGACTTCGTATCCCACGACTATGGCCTAGCAACTACACGTCCCCTTCACACGACCTAATAAAACTCTCAACTAGTTACCTTTATCGTTTTAACAACACGTAAAAATAACTGAGAAACGAACTTTCATTAAACGCTACAACAATTGCCTTAAAGAGGAAACTTAGATTAATTTCAAAAGTTCCCAGTTGCACCTATGCGACCGGTACAACTCAAGTTCTAGTTACTCACAATTGGAACAAACAACGACCACATAATTTTACACCATTCGATAAACCACCCAACTAGTTACTTATTTAGTGTTTTGAGTTCGACCTTATAAGATCTTTTTGACCCTCAAAAATCCACTAGTTTAAAGCTACTCGCTAGTAAAATATGACTATCACAAACTTCAGAAAGTAAATGATTTTCGAAGTGGGCTAAGAATTGAGCCCAACAAGAGTTCGCGTTAGAACAGCCCACTAGGTCTAGATAATATATTTTTAGAATCATAAAAATAGCCCAAGTCTAAGCCCAAAACTATTTTCACGCCCTCGCCACTAAATTTATTATTGGGCCTTAAGTTAGATCGTTAGTTGGCCCATTAATATGAAAATAAGCTCTTTTTCAGAATTAGCACTTAGAATAAGTTAAAATAAACGTAATAAAATTATAGAAATTTTTAGAATATTTTTCCCGTCATTTTTATACAAAAAGGACTAAAAATGTAACGCGATCTAACCAGAAGGACCAAAACTGCCAAACCGTGAAACCCATGGACTGAAGCTGTGAAAACAGTTTATAAAGGACTTAAATTGACATACCATTGAACTCTGAGCCTTATATGGACGTATGGACAAGATTTGGACTATTATGGACTTTGGACTTAACCGAGGACTAACGACGTAACGCGATCGCAGTTAGACTAAAAAGTATAAACTCTGAAAAGAACAAGGACTTATTTAATTTCACTTGACATTCTTATTTATTTTCTATTTTTCACCCTTCATTTCATATGCATTTTTCATTATAAGTTATGCATTATTTATAGTTTCGCTATTAGAAATATTAGCGACCTCACTTGCATATTATTTCAGCATATTTCGAGAAAGTAATATTTTGAGTCATTTGAGATAAGAACCGAGACAATATTATAGATATTATATTTTTAACTTGAGGCATATTAAGCATATCACACACTCACATCACCAACCAAATCGTTATACGATTTATCCTTTCCACATCCGTTATTAGTCGTAAGTTAGACTCTTAGACTTCGCTTATATTCAGGTCTTGTATTGAAGAAGTTTTCGTGATCGTTTACTTGATCTTATAATTTCGTCTTGCCGGATACGCTCCAGGTGAGTCATGGCCCCTACTTTTCACACTTGTTTTTAATAACTCTTTTGGGGGAGATACATGCTTTAACTGTTTTATATTACTTGAAATCTCTTATGATTTACTCGAAATTATCAACTATGCTTTATCTATTTGAATCATACTTGAAAAGAATATATGCTCAATATATGTGCAAATGTTTTGTCTATCTTAAACATGGAACTTGAAACATAACATCTCTGAAGTACTTGACGTAACATGATACTGAAATTCACCATATGTATTCATATAACAAATGAATGAACTGTTACTTGTTATGATATTTCTATATTCCATTAGAAATAATTGCCAAAGATCAGAATACGTATATTTTATGAACCTTGAGACCTATATTGCCTAAGCTTACTTTATTGCCAAAAAGTCCCTTTATCATGAGCCATTAATCACTGCGGTGAGCGCGAATATAGCAACAGCTTCGAAACCTGTTGGTGGACTGACAACCTATCCCACTAATACTAGGACGGAATGCTTAACCGCTAGTTGTATTAGTCGCGATGCGCTATATTTGAGAAAAATAGGAAGTGGCAAATCACCTATTACACGAGGGCATAAATTTTCATCATTAATTTGATGATCACCTCCGTTTTACGGTACTTTGTTAACGTTTTGCGCGTCATGAGGCCGAAGGCAATATAACTTTATATATGAATGTTTCATATATATATCCTAGGATACAGCTGTATTAGAAGACCACCACTTTTCACTAATAGATTTCAGACTTTAGACTATTATTACTCTACGTGATATGATTATGAATCTCGTACTTGAACTTTAACTGTTATCATATGTGATTTAAATTGAGAATTCTATAAAGACAACTAAAAAGGCTTAGTATATCGTTACTTTCAAAAGTTAATCCAATATATCATTGTGAGCATATAACAACGTAGCTCATAATCATCTATAAATTGAAACTTATGATCGATTGAGGTCATACATGAATTACTCATGGATTTCTTATTCAACACAACTTGTTAATTATTTCAAGGAAGAATTAATATTTATTTCGACTATCACTGCACATCTTTTAACACATATTTGAAGAAAGCTATTTTCTATAAACTCCACGAACTCACCAACCATTGTGTTGACGTTTTAAGCATGTTTATCTCAGGTAGTTAACGGAGCAGGACAAGACACGAAGCGGGCATCTTTTACTCTGATAACTTAAATGGTGTAAAATCAAATATGTCATTCTCTCCAAATTATCACATCTTTTTATGGGATTTGCAAACCAAATAATTTGCTTTTGTATCAAAATATTATTTTGAATGACATATAACTTTCAAAACGCCCTTTTCGGGCCATTTTCTGAGATTTTAACTCGATCCTCACCGTAACACCCAAATTACTTTTCCGCTGCCACAAACCAAATTTGGGGGTGTTACACATACGTACTTCATTCAAAAGATAAAATAATACATTCTTAGCAAAAGACAATAGTGACAATACTTCAACTAAGAGCACTTTTCCCTTTGCCTCTGGCTGTCATCTTTGCATAAACCTCCTTGGTTGGAAGGCCTAGGACTTGAATCTTTTTGCCAGTCTCCTCAGCTGGAAGTCCTAGGACTTGAATCCTTTTGCCAGTCATTGAAAGATCTTTAGTGGCAATAGGAGGATTAACAGAAGTTGAACCCTTTTTACAACGCCTAGCAGCTGTACTTTTTTTTGAGCCACCTGATGAGGTTGAATACCAACTAGGAAAATACCTGCACCATGGTGAAGAAATTTCATCAGAGGAGCTTGAATCATTTGAAGAAATTTCAATGGTTTCTGCCATTGAACATAGTTTTTTTAAATTTTGGAAAGATTTTAGATTTTTAATACAACTAAATTGTGCATTAATGAGTGTAGTCAGGCAAATTTAAAGCAAATCCCACCTATGTATTGAAGTAAAAGTAAATACCATTAATTAATAGGTTGGTGTACTCATTTATGTGCATCAAACAACAATTTGACTTTTAGAAATTCATCAAAAAAAGTTCTACCTTTTGCTTATAAAAATAACATCTATGTTAATATATAATAAAACTTTACAGATATTTGACACCAACAATTAGCAAATACTTCCCTGAGTTATACTAGAAAACGCCTCAAACCCATTCTCACCCATTATCCAACCCAGCTGACCCATTCATTTTTTAATCTTTAATTTCTGCATGTACAATATAACATGTTTACAATGTCGTCACATACTTAACAGAGCACAATAACATATAAAAACATACTTCATGTCCTATCATAAGCATGTGAAATCTAAAGGTAATTGCTATATGTTTCCTATACTATTGGTCCTCAACTGCTTATGAGATTGCATTTGCTTGGTTTGTATGTATTACAATAATTGAGTCTCCATTTTTCAGAGCATGGCGACCGACTGGACCGGCTCTACCTATTGGACGTAGACCAACGAGACACAGCCAACAGGGTGGAAGTTGTGTGTTTATGGTATAAATCCTCTAATAACATAGCAGATAGCTTCCATGCCCTATTCTCTATTTTGGAAAAGGACCTTTTACGGCAATTGACATCCAGTTATCGGTAAAGGACAGTTGAGAGAAAAAAGAAAAGAGATGAGCTACTATCACTCAAAAACTAGAAGAAGAACAGAAAGATTCACTTCACCAGCCTTGAACTCCTCTTTCTTGGATTATTGTTTGCGACAGACTGATTAAGACACATCTAGAGATAGAGTTGCAAGGGAACACTTACCAATACCTACTGCGGATCAGGGTGAAGCTATCACAACCTTAAATACAGTATCTTGCATGACAGAAAGTCTTCTGGCAATCAATATATGGAAATTTAGTCATGTATTACTGATACTCTCCATACAGTTGAAATAATTTCAAACCTTACCATCTACAAATTGATATTTAAACCAGGTTTGTGATATAAGATGAATCTGATTTCATAATCAAAAATGGAAAATTTGGTCATAGGCACAGGAACTATTTGTTACATAAATATATCTGCAGAAGTGTATTTTGGATTCATGCGTGTAATGAATTTCTATAACAAGATTAATAGAATACAGGTTTATTGTAATTTATGTTTATATATTTCAAATAAATTTATTTGGTTTTCTCTTAAAGTTGTTCGGATGATTCATGTTATTGAACCTCTTAACATACCGAATAAGTTTCAAGTTGCTGACTTTCAACTTATTACGACAAACCAACAGCAATAACCCGAAAACAAAAAAATAATTACTACATACTATTAACCAAACACTTCTGCTGCAACGCGCGGGCTACCCAGCTCGTCATGCAAAATTTTAAATAAAGCAGGAAAGTACAATTTAAATATAGTACATGTGAAAATATTTAAGCTATTATTTGCTAGGACCTACTACATATGACATACACCGCATGCGTAGCCCATTTTAATAGTACATGCAATTCACGAGTTAAACTCGTATTATTGCATACTAATGCAACCTGTCATTCACCACGAATAATGGTTCTTTCCTTATTGATTCTCATTGTCAATTTAGAAAAAATTTACTTTTGAATATTATAAACCATAATTAGGGTTTCCAAAAACTTAAAAATTTTAAAGTTTATGACTCAGGTAACAAGAAACTCTAATTCACGATATTTATATTTGGAAAAAATTTATATAGACTCTTTTAATAAAAAAATTATTTCTTAAATTGCCAAGTTATGTTTTATATATTTTAAACTATAGTATTCATATTCAGGAAACCCATATTCTAAATAAGGCAATACTAAACTTTTATCAGTTTTCAAAAATTAACTGCTTGGTCACCAAGATTCATGCCAGTCAAATTTTATGATTTCATCTAGCTAAACCCTTATGAGTCTTTCTTGTTTACCAGATGATTTAATTTGTTAACCTAGTGTTTCCAAAAAATAGTTTTAGCATATTCTTAACAAAGTTTGCACCTTACCAAAAATATCCAATGCCCTTAATCATACACAGAAAACAAAACTGCTTGGATACAAGAAAAAACCTTCTAGGTGGAACCTAGATTTCGTGATTTACATGACAACATAAATTAGGGTTTTTCACGTTTGATCCCGGATACTCTTGTTTCCTCATAATGTCGACATCTTTAGGGTTTAGGAAACCATAACGGATCAATCATATGTAATTCAAATACATAAACCCTTGATCATGAAAGTGATTAAATCCTATTTGTCCACAAAACAAAAAAACCCTAAAAACCTAACATGCACAAATCGACTAAACAAAAACATAACAAAATAAAAGATTTAATCTTTATGACAATAGAAGCAATTACTAACCCTAGCTAGGTTATTATGATTAGGGTGGATCTGATAACACTGTAGGATATTGGTGGTCACCTACATGGCTTATAAAACATGCACAACGAAAAATAAGCATGTAAAGGCCAAGCATACCAAATCCTTAATAACAGATCTCCAAATCAGTGATATAACCTACTAACATGTATAAAAGGTGTTGAGGGATTAGTTATTTGTGTTCCTACAATTATGTAAGCTCCACAACCGTCTTGGTCAAAATGTAATCACCTTCTTGATCTACTTGATGTTACACGAACATATTAGGGTTTCTTGGGGAAGAATCCACTTGGGATTGCGTCAGGTATCGACTAGTACTGCACTTGTAGAACTAGGGCTACTAACCTATGCAAGTTAAGAAAGTACAAAAACAGGTAACAAAGTCGATTTGGGAATTGACTTTCTGGTCTATTAGGTGATCGGCCAAGGGTTTGTAAACCCATTAGTTCCACCGATCGACTAAGAGTGGGAGAGAGGGGGTAGGGATTTTAGAGGATTGATTAGAATGCCTTTGGATAATCCTAATACAATTAGGAAACCTTTTAAGTAAACTAAAGGACATAAATTTGAAAACTTTTCAAACTTAATCCCCTTAGGGAATTCGGCCGAGCATCAAGACCTAAGGGTTTGTGGTTTTTCCTTTAATACTTTAAATATATTTACCTTTTATAAATATACCCCGGCTAATTACTGTTTTACCCCTCTATGAGAATGTTACCATATTCTCATTTCCTCTTTATTCCAATTTTATTTCATCACTCTTTTTCTCATTTCCGTTCGAGTGCTCCTTTTAGTGTGCACCAGTGTGACACTTCAGCATTTCTATGAAAACAAGTTGTGAGAGACGTTATTCTTTGCACACTAATCATTTCACATTGTTCATTAACAAAGCGAGCTGTTCATCAAGTATTAGATTCTTGTTCAACATAGACATATTCATCAATAAAATGAATTATTCATCATAGACATTGTTTATCAATAAAATATTTTGTTTATCATAGACATTATTAATTAATAAGACGAGTTGTTTATCAATAATACGAGTTATTCATCAATAAAACGGGTTGTCCATCAATAAAAAGATTCGTGTTCATCAAGGATATTATTTATCAATAAAACGAGTTTTTCATCTATAAAAATATTGATGTCTATCTTATACATTGTTCATCAATACAACGAGTTGTATTCTGTACGAAGACACAACTTTTGAATAAACGGAGTATCGATCAGTTGGAGTAAATTTTTTAAAGCAAAAAATGGAATAAGGCGTCACCAATAAAACACGCATTTTTATTACACTAAACATGATGACGTATACTACAAATAGAGGCCTACTGGGCCTGGACTGTATTTACACACATTTGGGCCCCGCCTCAACAAACAAACATATCGAGCCGCTAAGCCCAATAATGAACAAGTTTACAGCTCGGACATACAGATATGCACGCAGATCATCTCAAGGGCACTTCCGTAGTCCCACAACGGATCAACCATGGGCCGTGGAAGATGATATGTGTCCGCAATCATGATTATAGCGGACCCTTACCCGACAAGGGTCCCACTCTGGCCACTAACCCTAAAAAACGAAATACTAGGAAACCCTAGTATTAAACACACCTATAAATAGGAGGCTCTCACACGCTTTACGAGTTATGACTTTCTCACACATAAATACATACTACAAACATTCTCTGATAAACATGACTACTTACTCTCACGCCGGAGCTTAATCGTGGGGTCCGTCCCCACGGTAAGGCTAACGGTTTACTTTCATTTGTGTAGGGAATCATTCTATCACTTGAATTAGTGCAAGCTTAACCCATCTGCGGCCCACTCAAGTAGCCCAACACGCAACCTTAGCCCAATTACATACCCTTCACAAATTTTACACTAACAATTTGGCGCCATCCGTGGGACCAGTACACAATTGTGTTCTTGAAAATACTCACCATGAGCACTCGTTCAGGCCCTGCCCTTTCCGTACCTACGTCCGCCGTGCGGAATACAGTAGGAAAGGAAAAGGAAACAACACTGGAAGATCAAGGTAGGCCCACGCCTGACACAGCTATCCAAGAGTACTGTGACAAGCACTACCACCAGATATTGCCAATCATAGCTGAGAAAGTTCATCAAGAGAAGATACAACAGGAAAAGCTCAAAGGAATAAAAGCTCATCTTACCTTTGAAGAAACGTCGCAACATTCCGAATCCGGAACACCTAACAGAAGAAAAGATCTCAGAAAGAAAATCGAAGCTAAGCGACTCCGAAGCATGTCCGGAAGTCCTGACCCGTGGAGTAGCCGGTCGAGGTCACCAAGGGGGAGAGGTCCGGAAAGAAAAACGGTGTTCAAAAAACTGGAAAAAGGCGTGTTCAATAGGCTGGGAGATAAAGAAAGGAATGCATCCGTGTACTCACGACATTCCCGGCAACAGTCCTACCGTAGCGGCGGAGGAAGGGAAGAAAGCTGCTATCAGATTTTTTGTTCTTGTGACTCCGGAAGGCATTATAGCCACGGGGCATCCTCTCGACGGAGGGATGACCTGTCTGAAAGGGAAGACCGAGGCGGCAGACATAGGAGGTCAAGGTCGAAAGGGCAAAGATCGAGCATTGAAGACTATGACCTAGCGTAGCCATGGGTATGTAAGGAAACTGATCCGTTCACTCCTCGCATCCGCTACTTTGAACTGCCAAAAAGAACTCGCTTGCCAACTCAGGTCAAGATGTATGACGGAAGCAAAGACCCGGAAGATCATCTTAAGATCCTTCAATTAGCAGCCAAAGTTGAGCGATGGGCCATGCCAGTTTGGTGCTACATGTTTAATTCCACGTTAACTGGATCCGCTAGGGTTTGGTTCGATGATCTTCCCCCAGAGTCCGTAGACAGCTATGATGAGCTGAAAGAAGCATTCCTAGCAAACTTCCTTCAGTAGAAGAAATGCATTAAGGATCCCGTGGAACTTCATCATATTAAACAAAAGGAAGGAGAGTCTACGGAAGATTTCGTGCAGAGATTCAAAAGAGAGAGTAGGGATGTGAAAGGGGCGCCGGAAGTATTAAAAGTATCAGGATTCATGCACAGGATAACCAACCCAGAGTTGATTAAGCGTCTGCATGACAACATCCCAAAGTCTGTCGATGAAATGATGAGGGTAACTATGTCCTTCCTTAGGGGAGAAGTAGCGGCCGGAAATCAGGAACGGAAGAAATCACTTCCGCCATGGAAGCAACATGAAGGAGGTCAAAAACAAAATTTTTGGAAAGGGAGATTTAAGAGCCAGCAAAGAATGGAAAGAAAGCAAGATAGATTCACTCTCCTCTCTAAATCCCCAAAGGAAATTTTAGCTCTGGAAAAGGCGAAGTTCAAACCCCCACCTCCAATGACAACTCCGGTTGAAAAAAGGAATAACAATAAATTTTGTGAATTCCATGGCGAAGTGGGGCACAACACGGACGAATGCATGTACTTAAAAAGGCAGATAGAGGAACTGCTCAAGAATGGAAAACTGTCACACGTAATCAAGGAGCTAAAGCAAAATAATGGGAAAGACCAAGCAAAGACAGCCAAAAAAGGGGAAACACCCGGAAAGGATAAGGCGCCAGCAATTATAATGGTGCGAACTTGGCAAAAAGTAGCCAGAAAAAAGATCACACAAAGCTTCTCTCCCGACCCTGAGATCTCATTCCCACCTTTAGGAAACAATGAAGAAACTGAAGGCCCAATGATTATTGAAGCAGAATTTGGGGCCACTACATACATCGCATGTATATATGAGAGGATGCTTCGATACACTATTGAGGATGTTAGTCCTTTAGTACGAGTGTATGTGATACTTTGAATGAATATGATTAAGTATGCGGAATCTACTTAATCACACTTAGAAGGTTATTTGTTATTGGAAATGGAACAGTGATGGTTGTTTGAATTTGATAATGAACAATGAAAGTTAACACCAAACGATTCAATATTATTCAAGAATAATACGAGTGATCTTCACTATCACTAGGGTTACAAAACCTTGAATCTTATATGTTCCTATGATAAGTTATGTTCTTATGTTCTTGACGGATATTCTAAGCATATGAATTAAGCGCGCATAATATCTAGTCTAAGATCTCCCTTTTATACAAACAAAAGAGATCATTACAATTATGATAAGTCTTGTCAAACTACTTGTTTGAGTGTGTCAGTCATTAAGATACAACATGTATCTGTGTTTACAACTTGCTCTGTGTAAACCACATGGTGACTGATCACATTGTCTAAGATATTATCTACCGTATATACTTGACTTTAGTACAAAATATCTTCGTATACTTATCCAACCAGCAGTAGAATACTTGACACTTATCCATCTAGCAGCAGTATCTGTTGCACCAGCAGTAGAATGTTTGCGGCAGCAGAATCTTAACGCTAGCAGTAGAATGAAATGCACTAGCAGTAGAATGATACTTAGTGTATTTCCTTGAGCAGAACTGATCTTGTAAACCTTTAATTCCTGATACTAATCTTTAGAATATTTAATTCCCAATAATCCTCCCCTAAACATGTGAATCCTTTTCAACATGTTTCTTCTGAATTAAATTATGATTGTGAGAATCTTTCAAACACTTTATAGTCAGATTCTTGATCTGAGCTATCTTCTGTTTTTCAAGATTAAATATCTATCTGTCTAACTCATCTACCTTCTGTGAAACTATTTCAGCAATAACATCATCTTTCTTTGTCTTGAACACAAAATCAATACCTTGAATAAAAGATGGTGTAATTTCCTTGGATGGAGGAATTATAAGAGGCAATGGTGATGTGTATCTTGGATGCTTGTTTCAACAAGTGAAATCATCTTCCAGCATGCCTTTGCAAGTGATGAACAAACGTAGTGAACTAAAATTGAAACTGAAAGCTCCTAGATAGAACTTTCTCCATTTGAATGCTTCATCCCTTCTGAATATATATAATACTCCAGAATCTTCATTTGAACTTTCTTCATTTGAAGAGCTTATTCCCAGTTTCCATCAACTGAAAAAGCTTATTCCCAGCATCCATAAACTGAATGCTCATTCTTATTATTGGCTGAATAATAAGACATTTTAGCTTCTCAAAAAGCTAACATCATCATCTTGTATGCTCTTGTCTTTTCCATTGTAGGATCATTTTCCTCCCCTGAATCCTAAGCATACTTCCTTCCCTTATTGGTTAATCTTCCTCCCCTGAGGGTTTTATTTCCTCCCCTGAGCTTGAGCTTGGAAGATCTCTCACTATGTACCAAAATATTTATCCTCCCCTGTTTGGAAGATCTCTCACCATCATCTGATCTACCAATAAGAACTTGTTTTCAGACAATAGTGTACATGTTGGCCATCAATTCCTTAAGAGTTTAATTTGCTGCCCTCATCACTTCTAGGTGTGTTAACTCCTATGAGTGGTGAATCATGGGGCTTTGACTCATTGTCCATCATTTGATGGTTTTTCTGAGCCTCTTTGAAAATCCTTTTTAAGAAACTTTTAGCAGTATGAATATGATTTTATTATTGAAAAATCATACTGCTCTCAACCATTTTGAAGGGATTAAGTGTGTAACAGACACTTAATCAATAATTCGGTTTAAAGAAACCTCTGGTTGTGTGAGATCCAATATTTTCAGTTATAAATAATTGTCTGTGTAAAGATAAACCTATTCAAAAGGCTTTCTTGACAGGGTTTCCAGCTCATAGCAATTGTTGCCTCTAACACAAGTGTTAGATTCACTTTTGCTAGCTGTTCTTTCTATCAGATGTCCTTAGACTTGCTCATTATACTTATAAGTATAAAATGATAGAAAGTGAGTTGAGTCAGTTACTATCTGACCAACTGAGCCATCAAGTCAATGTGAAACATGATAACTAGGTTTCAAGAAAGAAGTTTTAAAGAATTTAATTAACTTAGGTGTAAACCTTTGTTAAGAATCCACAAACTCAGTCCATCATAAACCTATTATTTTAGCAACTAGAATCATTCTGCTGCTTCCATTTCACTTGAAACTTCTTTTGTGTTCAATGTTCATACCTGAAAATGTTAGTCCAAAACCAAGAAACAAAATGCAAAGCATATGTCTTATAGCAGTATCATAATATGACTAACAAATATGAACTTTAACAAACAAAAATTTGTACTAGCAGCACAAACTTTTCACTAACAGTAGTAACTTATAAAGCCAGCAGTACAACCAAAAATTTATATACAAAAACACATAGTTTTAAATCATTGAGGATTAAGCATCCCAATACTTGCTACCAAGTACTGAAACCGTCCAACATTAAAAGCTTTAGTAAGAAGATCTGCAAAGTTGTGATCAGAATCAATTTTAAGAACTTGAATCAACTTTTTCTCATTGCAATATCTAATAAAATGATGTCTAATTTCAATGTGTTTTGTTTTAGAATGTTGCACTGGATTTTTAATTATGCAAATTGTACTACTATTATCAATATGAATGACAGTGTTCATGAAATTGTACCCATAGTCAAGAAGTTGGTTTTGAAGCCATAAGACTTGACCACAGCAACTTGCAGCAGCTACATATTCAGCTTCAGTTGTTAAAGTAGCCACAATTGTTTGCTTCTTACACTGCCATGAGATAAGTCTACACCCAAGGAATTGACATCCTCCAGTTGTTGACTTTCTGTCCAAGCTAGCACCAGCATAATCACTATCCGAAAATGCTACCAAATCAAAAGGTGATTCCCTTGAATACCATAGACCCAACCTAGGTTGACCCTTGAGATATCTAAAAATCCTCTTGACTGCTGTTAAATGAGAAACCTTTGGAGTTACTTGAAATCTTGCACAAGCACAAACAGAGAACATGATATCTGGTCTTGATGATGTGAGATACATCAAAGAACCTATCATAGATCTGTAAGTGCGTACATCTACATTGTCTCCATCTAAATCTTTAAGAGGTGGCTTCTCAGAGTCCATTGGTGTGCTTGCCACTTTTGAATCAGCAAATTGAAATTTTCTAAGTATCTCTGCAACATATTTATCTTGACTAATAAATATGCCTTCACAAGATTGCTTAACTTGCAGACCCAAAAAGAATGTAAGTTCCCCCATGGAACTCATCTGAAAATTATGATGCATAAGCTTCTCAAACTCCAAACACATCTCCTACCTTGTAGATCTAAAGATGATATCATCCACATACACCTACACTAGTAAAAGATCATTCTTGTGCTTCTTGATGAATAATGTCTGATCAATCTTGCCTCTTTGAAATCCATTTTTAATTAAGTAGGAAGCTAGTGTTTCATACCAAGCCCTTGGTGCCTGATGAAGGCCATAAAGAGACTTAACGACTCTGTACACTTTGTCTGGATGGTCAGGATCAATGAACCTTGGAGGTTGTGAGACATATACCTCTTCTTCAATAGTACCATATAAAAAAGCACTCTTGACATCCATTTGATAAACTGTGAAGCCCGTAAATGAAGCATAAGCCAAAAATAACCTAATGGCTTCAATCCTTGCTACTGGAGCAAAAACCTCTTCATAGTCTATCCCTTCTTCTTGTGTGTACCCTTGGGCTACTAATCTAGCCTTATTCCTAATCACTATGCCCCTTTCATCCCTTTTATTTCTGAAAACCCATCTAGTGCCAATTACCCTTACATCCTTGGGTAAATCAACCAGCACCCATACCTTCTGAATCTTGAACTGAAGAAGCTCTTCTTGCATAGCTTCTACCCAGCTTGAATCATCTAGGGCTTTAAGAATGTTCTTTGGTTCTACTTGTGAGAGAAAACATACAAACAAGCAAGAGTTTGAAAACTCATGCTGCTTTGAAGCATAAAGGGCATCAAGAAGCCCTTGTTGGTCTGAAGACATCAATTGTTGCCTTGTCTTCACCCCTGATTGTACATCTCCAATCACATTGTCCAGGGAGTGGACTTTATGAATCCTTGTGTGTGGTGTAGAAGGAACTTGATAGTTAGGTGGGAGATTATTGAAATCCACCTCTTCATCTGAGAAATCTGCTTCATTTGAGTCTGAAGGGCCAGCAGTAGAAACATTTGGCTCAGCAGTAGAAAATTTTAGCCTAGCAGTAGAATGCTCTGTCTCAGCAGTACTATCATCAGTAGAAACATTCTCTTGTTCTTTTGTTCCCTCTTCCTTGTTTTCATCTTCAATCCCTTCTTTTGCTTCATCAGAAGAAGGTTCATCAATTTTTGAAGTTGAAACCACACTGGTACTTATTGGCATCCATACATGATCTTGATTTGTCTCCTTTTCTAACCCTGCCTCATTTGTTGTTTGTGAACCTGAAAAATTATTAGTTTCTGCAACAACAGGCACATAATTCATAGAATGGGTTAGTGTCTCAAGATCAAATAGCCAATTAGGAACTTGACCTGCTACATTGGATTTATTCTCTAAAAATTTCACATGCAGGTTTTCCTCTACTCTTCTAGTTCTTGAGTTGTATACTCTAAAAGCTTTGCTATTAAGAGAATATCCAACTAAGAATCCTTCATCTGCTTTACCATCAAACTTTCCAAGATGGTCTAAGGTATTTAGAATTATCACATGACATCCAAAAGGTCTAAGAAATCCTATTGCAGGAGTTCTACCTCTAAAAAGTTCATATGATGTCTTATTGTGAGATTTGACAACCAAAACCCTATTTTGAACATAGCAAGCAGTGTTGACTGCTTCTGCCCAAAAAGTGATAGGCAACTTACAGTCGGCTAACATGGTTCTAGCAGCTTCTATGAGTGTTCTATTACTCATTTTAGCAACTCCATTTTGCTGAGGAGTTCTTGCAACACTAAATTCTCTCCTAATACCTTTTTCCTTGCAGAAGTCATCCATAACTCTATTCTTAAACTCTGTCCCATTATCACATCTAATGACTTTTACTCTTTGCTTACTAGGTTTTCTATCTCTGCAATGAATGTTTTAAGAATGCTAGAAGTCTCATCCTTAGAACCTAAAAAGAAAACCCATGTAAATCTACTATAGTCATCAGTAACAACTAGACAATATCTTTTATGCTTTAGGCTACTAACAGAAGTAGGTCCAAATAAATCCATATGAAGCATAAACAATGATTGATCAATAGAGTTAAAATTTTTGGGCTTACAAGTGGCTTTGTGTTGTTTTCCTTTAAGACAAGCAATGCATGTTTGGTCATTTTCAAATCATTTTTGAGGAAAAACTCTTACCAAACCATTATTAACAATCTTATTTATGGTTTTGAAATTTATGTGACCAAGCCTCCTATGCCATTTCATTGATTCATCCAATGTGGTCTTTGCAACAAAAAAAGTAAGTGCCTCTTTAGGAACAATCTTCTTCATATCAACACTGTAAATGTTGCCCTTTCTTGAAATTTTAAGAAGTACTTGACTTTCATCAGGCATCTTAAAATCAGAAGAAAGTACAAGACATTCAGTATCAGTAAAAAGAACTTTGTTCTTTTTGTCACACATTTGTGAGACACAAAAAGATTATACTTTAGCTCTTGTACATAGTACACATCTTCAAAATCTAATTTACCAGTTTTAAAAGTACCTTTACCAGTAATCTTGCCACCGATACCACCTCCAAAGGTAACATAGCCTCCATCTAATGTTTGAAAATCGAAAAGATAGGACTTGTTGCCTGTCATGTGCCTTGAATACCCACTATCTGAATAGCCTTGATCTTCATGATCTGTTGGTGAATGTTCCTGCACATAAATAAGGAAATTAGTTTCCTTGGGGAACCCAAGCCATTACTGACTTGGATTTGCCATGTGCATCAATGTAATTAAATCTCTTGAGAACAGTTGATGCACCATTGGATTTGAGAAGTTTCCAAAACCAACATGCTGAGGCCTTAACAGCATTGGCCCTCTTTTCCCTAGCAGTAGAACCTTTAGGTTTCCAAATTTGTTTTAGTGAAACTGCTTTTGTTGGAAAAGGTCTCTTAGCAGTTGTTTGTGCATGTTTGAAAGATGTTTTTGCACTTTGTACTGCTGATTTAGGGTAAACAGAGTAAAAAGGTCTGGCAGTAGAAACTGCTTGTCTAGAAGTAGAATCTTTTGGTCTAGCAGTAGAAACTGCTTTTGGTCCAGACTTTGTTGAAACTGCTCTGGGTGTTGTTCTAGTATTATTAGAGTGACTTTTAGGAGTATGCCTTTTTAGATTCACCCTATTGTTTGTATACCCAGATACCCTTTGGTTGCAGAAAGCTGCAAGATGGTCAAATTCTCCACATACAAAACAAGCTTTGTTATAAAAGTCAAAGTCATCACCTAGTTGGTGAGACTTAAGGCCATTCCAATTCCTTTGGTTGCCTTTAGGCTTGATTTTAGGCCTATCAGTATTATGTTTGACTATCTTAGGAACACTTGTTCCTGCTTTCTTAACCACTTCAGGTTTAGACATAACCTGTTCATCTTCATCATCATCAGATATCCAGTCCTCAATGACTACTCTATCTGATCTTCTATCAGAGGACACCTTGTCCTCAGGAAGTGAAGTTTTACTTAAACTTTCACTTACTTTCTTAGGTTCATCAACAACTAGCTTTGTTTTTGGCTGTACACCATATTGTAGCCCAGGTTGTTGAAATTCAGCTAAGCCTGAATGCTCTAGGTCAATCCCTGGGGGTTTAGGGATTCCTCTGTAAGGGGGTGGGACAGCATTATATCCTAACCCTGACTTGGCTCTATTAATCACTTGACATTCAATCATGTTGGTCACACCTCTAGAAGCATGTTCTAGTGTTTCTACAGTCAAGTGAATGTTTCCATTTTCCTTTTTGATCCTATCATAAGCCTCTCTCAAAAGCTTAATTTCAGCATCTCTAAAGAATATGTCTTGTCTAAGAAGAGCTTTGTCATCAGAAAAAGCAAATTCATTTTGTTTGTAATGAATGATCTGCTTCTCTAGGGATTCTAAACCACATTTATAATCTACTAAGTCTTGTTGAGTTTTGCTTAGGACTTTCTTTTGGTCATCATAATGTTTGATTAAAGTTTGTAGTTCTGAAAGAGTTGTGCAAGTATTAGAACAAACTTTATGATTTTGTACCTCAGTAGAGAAAGCCATGAGTGCCATCTGTGAAGAATCTTCTTCTTCATCAGCCATGAAACTCCAATCAAAACCTAGCCCATCAATAGCTACCATAGCTTTTGAGTTTGGCTCAGAAACCTCCCCTGTTTTGGATTTGCTTCCAAAACCTCTATTCTTGCTATCTTGCTGCCTTGGCCTTCTACATTCTCTTGAGAAGTGCCCCATCATGTGGCAGTTATAGCACTCTATCTTTGACTTGTCAAAACCAGCAGTATCATTATTGTTGATTGTGAGCTTCTTCCCCGTCCTTTGATAGAACTTCTTGGCTCTCATGCTAAGAAGAGAAATTTGCCATTTTAGGTCCATTTCCTCCAGATCATCATCATTGATCTCTTGGAGGTCTTCATAAGTGAGCATGGACCCATCATTTCGACTTGTTAAAAATGCACAACAAGTCTTCTCATCCAAAATACCCATGGTACTGCTTGATGAACTAGCAGCACCAACACCATCAACAACTTTCACCTCTTCACTTGGATTTGAGGTACTAGGAGATGACATAAATGCCATGTTCCCAGTATTAGAACTAGTACCTCCATTTTTCTTCAGATCTTGTTCCACAATCTTAAAGTTGCTATACAAGTCTATTAGTTCCATGGTGTCAAGGTCTGGCTTGTTCTTCCAGACAACAATATGTATAGCCCACTCTTCTAGTAAGCTTCTCAGAAATTTTGAGTTTAAATCTTCTTGAGGTATTTCAACCCCAAGAATAGCAAGTTGGCTCACAATATTCTGAAGCCTATTAAACATGTGGTCAAGAGATTCATTGTTGGTAGAGGAGAAGTTTTCAAACTGCTGCTTGAGCAGTGTCTTATGGGTTTTTTTGGTGACTTCATTTCCACCATACCTGGCAACAATAGCTTCAAATAATGACTTGGCATCTTTGAACTTGCTGAAGTTTAAAAGTTAATCATTAGGAATGGTCATCATCAGCATGCTTCTTGCCTTTAGGTCATTTTTCTTCTTTATTCTGTCTTCTGCAGATGTTGGGTAGAGCTGCAGAGTTGTCACTACTTTGCCTTCCACTGTTGATGTATTGGTTGTAGGCTGGTAAGAGTTTCCATCTTCAATGATTTCCCAAAGTGCATAGTCTTGCACTTCGAAATACTGCTCTATCCTCAGCCTCCACATCTCAAACTCATTCTGTTTGAGCATGGGTAATTTTGCAGCAACATTGGTCTGAATAGATTAAACGTCCGTTTCTTCTTCTTCTTCTTCTTCTTCTTCTTCTTCTTCTAAATCAAAGATATCAGCCTTGCTCTGATACCAATTGAGAGGCTTCGATACACTATTGAGGATGTTAGTCCTTTAGTACGAGTGTATGTGATACTTTGAATGAATATGATTAAGTATGCGGAATCTACTTAATCACACTTAGAAGGTTATTTGTTATTGGAAATGGAACAGTGATGGTTGTTGAATTTGATAATGAACAATGAAAGTTAACACAAAACGATTCAATATTATTCAAGAATAATACGAGTGATCTTCACTATCACTAGGGTTACAAAACCTTGAATCTTATATGTTCCTATGATAAGTTATGTTCTTATGTTCTTGACGGATATTCTAAGCATATGAATTAAGCGCGCATAATATCTAGTCTAAGATCTCCCTTTTATACAAACAAAGGAGATCATTACAATTATGATAAGTCTTGTCGAACTACTTGTTTGAGTGTGTCAGTCATTAAGATACAACATGTATCTGTGTTTACAACTTGCTCTGTGTAAACCACATGGTGACTGATCACATTGTCTAAGATATTATCTACCGTATATACTTGACTTTAGTACAAAATATCTTCGTATACTTATCCAACCAGCAGTAGAATACTCGACACTTATCCATCTAGCAGCAGTATCTGTTGCACCAGCAGTAGAAAGTTTGCGGCAGCAGAATCTTAACGCTAGCAGTAGAATGAAATGCACTAGTAGTAGAATGATACTTAGTGTATTTCCTTGAGCAGAACTGATCTTGTAAACCTTTAATTCCTGATACTAATCTTCAGAATATTTAATTCCTAACAATATGGATGGAGGATCAGCTTATGAAACATTGTACGAACACTGTTTTAAGTGGCTCCGGCCAGAGATAAGAAGCCAAATGGATCCGGCTACAGCTCCTCTTATCGGTTTCAGTGGTGAGGTCATATGGCCAATGGGACAGATAACACTGCTGGTGAAAATAGGAGATCAAGAACTCTCAAATTCTGCATGGATGAATTTCGTGGTCGTAAGGTCACAATCACCTTACTACGGAATCATAGGACGACCGGGAGTTCAAAAAATACAGGCGGTCCCATCGACAGCTCATGGTATGCTAAAGCTCTCAGTAGAAGGGGGAATACTCACACTTCAGAGCAGCAGGATTATCCCGCTCGAATGTACAATGATCTCCGAACCAGAAGGGCAACCCCCCACCATCAACCAGCCAGTGGAGGAACGAATCAAAGTTACGATTCACCCAGAACATCCGGAACAAACGGTAGCTATAGGATCTACCTTAACAGAGGAGGGCCGGACGAAATTATGTGATTTGCTTAGGAACAACCTGGACGTGTTTGCTTGGTGCCCAACAGACATGACGGGTGTTCCGCGGCATATAGCGGAGCATCATCTAAATGTACGTGAAGGATGCACCCCTGTTAGGCAAAAGAAACAAGGCCAGGCACCAGAAAGAAGCAAGGCAATACAAGAAGAAGTCGAGAAACTTGTTGAGGCTGGTATCATGAAGGAGGTACACTATCACAGCTGGTTAGCCAACCTAGTAATGGCAAAAAAGCATGATGACAGCTGGAGAATGTGCGTAGACTTCAAAGATCTAAACAAGGCATGTCCACAAGACTGTTATCCGCTCCCAGAAATAGACTGTAAGGTGGAATCCCTCTGCGGATACCCCTTCAAATTCTTTCTGGATGCATACAAGGGCTATCATCATATACAAATGGCAAAAGATGATGAAGAAAAGACAGCATTCATCACAAACCAAGGGATATTTTGCTACTAAAAAATGCCATTCGGACTCAAAAATGCAGGAGCCACATACCAGCGACTGGTAAACAAGGCTTTCCATAAGCAAATTGGCAGAAATTTGGAGGTGTACGTAGACGATCTGGTAATAAAAAGTTGTACGGAACATGAGATAACGAGAGATGTAGAGGAGACGTTTAGAACCTTGAGGAAGATAAACATGAAGTTAAATCCCAAAAAATGCACTTTCGGTATGGAGGAAGGAACATTCTTGGGGTACACTGTAAACACTAAAGGCATAAAAGCTTGTCCGGATAAAGCAGAGGCTGTTCTAAACCTCCCGTCCCCAAAATGTCTAAAAGATGTGCAAAAGCTAAATGGAAAACTAGCAAGCTTAAATAGGTTCCTTGCCAAGTCAGCAGAAAAATCGTTACCCTTCTTCAAGACACTCAAAAAATGCACAAAAAAGAGCGATTTCCAGTGGACCGCAGAAGCGGAGGAGGCGTTTAAGCAAATGAAGAAGCTAATAGTAGATCTACCAACATTAACAACACCAATGGAAAGAGAAAAACTCATTATCTACCTTGCGGCAGCAAAAGAAGCAGTGAGTGCAGTGCTAATGACGGAAAGGGAAGCTAAGCAAATACCAATTTACTTTGTAAGCCGTTCCATGAGAGGCCCAGAGATTAACTACACTGCTATGGAAAAACTAGTGCTGGCTCTGGTGTACGCCAGCAAGCGTTTAAAGAGATATTTCCAAGCACATACTATAATAGTAATCACTGACCAACCAGTTAAGCAGATACTGTCAAAACCTGAATTAGAAGGAAGACTACAAAAATGGAGCATAGAGCTGGGAGAATATGATATACAATACAGACCAAGGGTGTCAGTCAAAGGACAAATCTTGGCAGACTTCATAGTGGAGCGTCCGGAGGACGAATCCACGGAAGAGACAATGAAAGAAGAAGAAAAACTCCCAGAACCATGGACCTTGTTCACGGACGGATCATCTTGCATAGATGGTTCCGGAGCTGGGTTGATACTCACCAATCCGGAAGGGATGGAATTCACTTATGCTTTAAGGTTCAGTTTCGAAGCAACCAACAACGAAGCAGAATATGAAGCTTTAATAGCAGGGCTAAGAATAGCAGAACAAATGGGTGTCGAGAACCTCCAGGAAAATGTGGATTCACGAATTGTGGCTAATCAAGTCAATGGATCATACATAGCAAAGGAGGCAGGTATGATCCAATACTTAGAAAAGGTAAGACCACTCGTGAGCGGCTTTAGAATGTTTTCAATCAAACAAATTCTCCGGAGTGAAAATAAAAAAGCTGACGCCTTGAGCAAAATGGCGTCCACTACCTTTGCGCACCTAAGTAAACAAGTGCTGGTGGAAGAATTGAAGCAAAAATCAATAGAAGAAATACCAGTATTGGCGATTGTGGAAGAAGAAGGAGATACCTGGATGACCCCAATTTATGAGTACCTAATGAAAGAAACACTGCCTGCTGAACCAAAGAAAGTGAGAGCGATCAAACGAAAGTCACAGCGGTTCTCAGTCATCAATGGAATTCTTGACAAGAAATCCTTCCTGGGACCATGGTTGCGGTGTATTGGACCACTCCAAGCAAACTATGTGCTACGGGAAATCCATGAGGGATCCTGTAGCATGCACACAGGTACAAGATCTGTTGTAGCCAGAGCCTTGCGGACAGGATACTACTGGCCCACTATGCACAAAGATGCACGGATGCTGATAATGGCATGCCAAGATTGTCAAGTGCACAAACCTATCCCAAGGAACCCACAAGAGAAATTAACTCCAATTACTTCCCCATGGCCATTCTACAAGTGGGGCATTGACATATCCGGGCCTTTCCCGAAAGGTCCAGGTAAACTCAAGTTCCTAATAGTTGCCATTGATTACTTTACCAAATGGATAGAAGCAAAGCCGGTTGTGACCATCACAGGCAACCAGATCAAAAAATTCGTATGGGATAACATAGTATGCAGGTTTGGACTCCCAGGATAAATCATATCTGACAATGGAAAGCAATTCCGAGACAACCCATTCAAAGAGTGTGAAAAGCTATGTATCAAGCAACGCTTTGCCTCCGTCAAACATCCACAAGCTAATGGTCTAGTAGAAAGAGCAAACCGAAGCCTAGGGGAAGGGATCAAAGCCCGACTGGAAGAAAGAAGTAAAAATTGGTTGGAGGAAATATCACATGTTCTATGGGCACACCGCACGATGATTAAATCTAGCAATGGGGATACCCCGTTTACGCTAACATATGGAACGGAAGTTGTTATCCCTACTGAAATCGGTATACCCACATGGAGGAAAGCGGAAGTAGATATGGCACAAAATGACGAAGCTTTGGAAATCAACTTGGATCTCTTGGAAGAAAGAAGAGAACATCCGTGAAGCAAAAAGCAAAGCAAAAATGGAAAAATATTACAGCTCTAGAATCCGTAGCACAAGCTTTAAACCAGGGGACCTTATGTACCGCAACAACGACGCAAGCCATGCTAAAGAAGGAGGAAAATTGGGTCCCAAGTGGGAAAGACCATATGAGAACACGGAAGCACTAGGAAAGGGCGCATACAAGCTTAAGGACAGAGAAAGAAATCAGCTTCCGCGAAGATGGAATGTTTGTAACCTCAAGAAGTGTTATATTCATAAAATGTAAGCCACTTACCTATGCGGTATCCGCAATGGGTATAGGCATTTCAAATTATCTTATTTATTGTACTTTTTAAATTTAAGAATTTTAATAAAAAAAAATGAAGATTAGCTACCTTCACCAGTTTACCCTATCGAGTTTCTAATACTTTCTTTGGAAAGTCATTTATATATGTGAATAAGACGCGCACGCATCAAGGCATGACCCAAGAACGTTATTTCGCATAACAAAAAGAAAATGAATAACAAAGAAATTCATTAAAAGTACATAAGAGGTATTGCAAACCCGGTACTGGGAGAATAACCCAAAAGTATTCAAGCAAGACTATTAAAATAAACGTACTCGTACGATATTAAAACAATAGCAAAAAAACATTATAGCATCGGACAATGTCTAATAAGCCGCATCAAGGCTACATACAGCCGCGACACCAGAAATAAGTTTGTAACATACAAGCATTACAGACTGTCGTCACAAAAAGACCACACATGGTCGCGACATAAAACAGTTCAAACCTAACTCGTGGGATTATGTTCTGGAGTGGTCGGAATTCCTTCTTTCTCAAATTCAGCCAAAGGGAAGAAAGAAGCAGTATCCCCATCATTACCCTGAACTCCGGTGTCCATTATCTCATAGTCATCTGTTGAGTTAACACCAACAGATGCAGCAGGAGCAAAGGTTGTTGACAAAGCTGTAGTTGTCGCGGCGGCAGAAGGTTCACCATCCGGAATAGCAGCTGTACCTGTCAAAGCCTTTGCAGATAAAGGCTCAACTAGAGGAGTGAAGACATCAGCAAGAGCCGACCGATGGGAAGCAATGTTTTCCCTAATCTTCTCAACGCGCTCATGAGCAATATCTAGAGACAAAGATAAGGAAGACTCCCCAACGACTACATTAACCTCAGCTTTATGGATCGGAACAACAAGTTGTTCTGTGATAGGTTGCAGGCCAGCCATGCTAGGAATATCTGCAAGCGTACCTTCAAGACGGAGAAGATCCATGATATCTCCAATATTGGCATCTTTGTGATCCGCCAGGACGGCCAGCAAAGGGAACTCCAGGTCACGGAATCTTTGCAAGGCAGAATCATAATCCGCTTCCACACTAGGATTATAGGCAGCTACATCCAAAACACTCCTACCTTCCTTACAATGAACAATACCAGCAACAAGCCCGTCTTCCGTCCCCTTTTCGGTAGCCCGGCTGATGGCCGCTCCTAAAGCGCCAAGATAGTCGGGCAAGTTCAAACACTTGATGATAACAAGCTTTATGCCGTATGTCAAGAATCATCGTCGACCAGCTACAGCCGTAAGAAGGCGCGGATAAAATGCCTCTTCTAAATGTAAAGCCATTTCCGTAAGATCAGCCTCTAATTTGGCCACCTTGCCAACAATGTCATTCATCTGAGCATCCTGAATCTTCTCAAACTGGTCTCTCAAACTCTCTGATGTAACCTCCAATGTGTGTACTTATAACAAAGAAAGACATATAGCAAATCAGTTTAAAAATGGGGGGAAGAAAGGATGTGCAAAGTGTCCAAGTGTAACAATTCACAATTTTGAGGTCATTATTTAATTATTTAATTTTACTTAATATTTTTTATTTTAAGTAAATTCACTCTTACGAATAACTAGATAGGTTATTCCGCGTACTTCGGTAAACCTACATTTAAATCAAATCGACATCTGACAATACTCAGTATAACTATTTTTATGCACTTTGGTTTCTTAAAATCATATTTTAAATATCCCATTTTTTACTTTTCTATTTTTAATTAAACTTTGCACATTTTACGTTTTGCGCATTTTCAGTCTACATTTGCAATTTTTAAACAACAAATTATTACTCAACAAGCTCAAGGATCATCTAAAATATCAAAATAGGTTTTGTTGTCTTGTTTTAACATTTTTTTAAGTTTAGTATTTTTACGTTACCCGATTTTAAGTTTCGCGTCTTAAAAACTCCACGCTTTCAATTACCGGGATCAAACAACACAATACTAGCAAAATAAACTACACACCCTCCCTTCCCCCACTACCATAAATGACCCAAACCACAAAGACACTTGTCTTTGTGGTGTCTCACACCTTGGACACTTGTCCATGACCTTATGCATGTCCTTGTATGTAATCTTGAGATAAAACCACACACTTCATTCATTTAACCAAAAACTAGATCACATTCCTTTTCCCTCTATCTATGTGAACGAACCAAAACAGATCTCAATCACCAATTTCATCTAAATTTTCACTAAATTATTGATCATAGATTAAAGATCTTGAAGCCCTAGTCTTGTTCTTGATTTATTACACTCAAACAACACATAAATCTCATGAAATCTTGTGTTCCTTTACACTCTTGTAAGAAACCACCTCCATTTTCATTTCACTTCTATAAATACTTGTTTTCTATGTATTTTATATGTTCAATATGTTTATTATGCTTGGTTATACTTGGTACATATGCTAGATCACTAGAAAACCTAATAAGGACTAGACATGCAAAACTACTTTCTGACCAGGGGTAAAAATGGAATAAACTGATTTTATCTATGGACTTTGGACCTTAAATAAAAATATGTGGTTATAGATCAATATCTTACGGTCTTTTTTCCTGGTATTTCATTGAGTAACTCGTTTCGATGATTAAACTAAAAATGTTTTCGTGAAACATATCAAATTTTGAGTAACAGATTCTAAACGTAAAAAGCTCATTGATCTAATCAGTTTAATAACTTGGCCCATTTTATGAAATGTAGCTAACATCTTAACTTAAGCGTGGCCGCAAAAATGAGGTTAAGCGGGCTTTTAGAACTCTAGATATCGCATTTTTCCCGGGACTGTTGTGATGCTGTTAAAATCAGAATTGGGTAGTTAAGAGTAAATTGGTAATTTCACTAAGGTTATATAATTTTTGACTAAGTGGGACCTGCAAATCTGTTTAGTACACTCAAATAACTTTTCGGGGATATAAAGATCATAATTCTTCGACTTACGGTTTGCGAGTAATGAATTTTTGAATATAGACATTCTTATAAAATTTCTAACAGCTTTGGACTCAAAATATGTAAAAAGTTATTAACTTATAAAAATGACCCTTGGACTATTAGAAACTTTTCAAATAACACTACTTGGCCATTTTTACATAAAAACCGAAGTGGGAGGACCCACTATCGGAAATAGACCCGTAAATCCTTTCATAGACTAAAGAAACTTAAGAACGACTAATTTGAACTCATGACACATATTTTGAACCCTTAAATTTGATTTTGAATCATTTAATATATTTTGAACTCTTTGACTTAAATTGAACTTTTGAAGTAATTTGAACCCTTTTGACTTAATTTGAACCATTGGACTTAATCGAACCCTTATGACTTGTCTTGACATTGATTTATATATTATGTACCAAGCATAATTGAAATAATAATCTATAAGGCATATAGACATACTTACCTTATTATTTTAGAATCTGAGACGCGTATATGTCTAGGTTGCTCGTAGGACACTTGCGGTTTATTCATCACTACATTCACTTTGATTGTTCACTTGGCTTTTGGTGAGTTAATAGCCCCACTTAAACTCTTTAAACTGTTTATAAACCCATTGGGGGAGATACATGCTATTTTACAATTTGGACGCAAGTGCTTTAAATTGTATGCTTACCAGAAAGTATTAATGCCTAGGTACCTTTGTTGCCAGAAATAAGTCCCTAACATCATGAACCATTAATTACATACTGTGTAAACGCTAATATTATGAATATGCATATTGGGCTTGACGAGCCTGTCCGGGTGAGTAGCGCTCACTTGATAACTGTAGGTCAAACGGACACATAATATTGAGAAATTAGGTAATATGGCAAATTACCTTTTAGGGCATTATTAATATCATTCTATGATATTAGTTAACGTTTGAGTTCGTGAGCTTAGTGCAATATTTACTATTTACCCATAATTGTATTCGTTGCAATTATTACTTTAACTTGAAAATTTTGTGGTCCATTATTTATGTATATAAACCTATGAATTTCACTCAACCTTTGTGTTGACTTTTTAGCATGTTTTATCTCAGGTCCTTTAGGTATTTGGCAAGCATGAAGTCGCACGGAGAATGTTTTGATGACTTGCACTGTGTTATCATTTGATAAACTCTTGAAAACTTTTATGTTAATACAATGTTTTCTAAAACTACTTGGGACCTCTTGTAACTCTGATGTTTTATTTTTGATCGAATGATAAACTTTTAAAACGTCTCATTTAGAGTCGTTTTCTATGATTATAACTGTTGTACTAATAAGTAGCACCCCAAAGATATTACATTCTACTGCGATATTTTGGGGGTGTTACAGATTGGTACCAGAGCCATGGTTATAGAGAACTAGGTCGCATTTTTTTAGACCTAGACTATAACCGCTTTTTATATTTTGACTACTTTACTTTGCATTTCCTTACACTCTCCGTGCGCTTACACTTCATGAACACTTACTATATACACTATTACACTTGTCTATATAAATAATATTTATATACACACGTATTTATAAAAAGGACATTTATATATATTTGATTTACTTTCGATCACCATTTCTTTATATAAAAGATTCTTTATATAAACTTTTTACTAATTTTGACCTCATATGCCAATTGTAAAGCATTATGTCAGTACCAGCTTCCACAGTTCACTTACTCGATCCCTTACCAGAGATTCCCGACCTTGCACCACCCGTTCCCGAACAGGGATTTGACCCTGATGATGCCTTCCACCCGGAGGAGCACCAGGAAACTCCTAAACTAGATTATTATCATCAATAGCTTCTAATATCCTAGCCATGGGATGTGTGGCCATAATAATTACACTTGTGGTATTTTGTTGTATGCAAACCATAGCAAGTTATTTTAGCACATGTGGTATGGTTATGCTATGATATGATATCGGTTTATGTAAGCCGAGATTTTCCATCTTATATTCATGTGTGTTGTGATTGTATCTACACATGTTATGATTATATATTATGGCTGTCGTGATTCACCCTTATTATGATTGACTCTTATCGCGACTTATTTCAATCTCATCAAGGTTGAGTTAATCTCGTTGTATTATATACGACTTAATCCAATGAATTCTCTATCTTTTGTTGCTGCCATGTTATTATAACTCTCGACTATTTCACTCCCCATTCCTCCACCATCTTTTCAACCGCTTTAAGAAAATACATTACTACCCTGTTCTAAATTAATTTAATTATAACACGTAAAATATTTGGGTGATACCCTGTAGACTCATACATCCTATAAAATGATTTGCTAAGTACCATATAAATCTGTTTTGTTACCACCTAGTTCATAACTATTCTACAACAATTTTTTTTAGTTGTCATTTTGTAAACTGTATTACCCGTTTGAAAACTGTTTTGACCACCATTTTGTAAACACCTTACAGACAGTTTTGCTATTATCTTGTGAAACCATTACTATCACTTTATAAACCATTTCGCTAAAAAATCTGTACACTGTTTGTCACTATCCCATCAATCATTTTGTCACTCTCCTACAAACTAATTTACCACCTAATAAATCGCTTTGTCATCATTTTTCAACTATTTGTATTCATATTATAAACCAGTTGGTTACCTTGCTACCCCCTAATAAAATAATAAATCGTGTCACTATGAACACAAAAACTGTTTTGACCACCATTTTGTAAACCCCTTACAGACAGTTTTGCTATTATCTTGTGAAACCATTACTATCACTTTATAAACCATTTCGCTAAAAATTTTATACACTGTTTGTCACTATCCCATTAATCATTTTGTCACTCTCCTACAAACTAATTTACCACCTAATAAACCGCTTTGTCATCATTTTTCAACTATTTGTATTCATATTATAAAATAGTTGGTTACCTTACTACCCCCCTAATAAAATAATAAACCGTGTCGCTATGAATACAAAAACTGTTTTCAAATATCCCACAAACCATCTTGCCTTTGTCCTATGAACGGTCCTACCACTATATCATAAAAATCAAATTTATGACTTTACTACTATCTTATAAACAATGAATTGTTTTCCTATTAAACTAATTCACAAATTAATTTACAAACCATATTATTAGCATGTAATAAACCGATTCGCTACCTGACTACTATTTCATAAACCAACAAATGACTTCACTAGCATTTTGTAAACTATGTTACAACTATCCCACAAGTTTTACTAATACCTTATAAACTATTTTACTCCCCTGTGGACTGCTTTAGTCACTATCTATTAAAGCAATAAAACTGCCTTACTATTACTCTACAAACTATTTCGACGTTACTACACAAATTATTCTACAATCACCCCTGAACTATTTACTTTCTTGAAAAATATTTTATGTTGTAACCTTGCAAACAGAAGGGCCAATATTTTTCTAATAACTAAACTCAGCATTGCATCGTTGGACCTTAATTATACAAAGCCTGATCACCTATGTATAATTCAGGTAGGACCATGCTATGCTAAGAATGGTTGTCTTAAATTTTATCAAAGTCAAATTTTCTATTTCCATTCTCGAGAAATCACAAACTCACGTGAGTAGACAAAAGAAGTGCAACTTATGGGTATTCATACTAGTAAACACGGTAACCAGATAGACTTCTACCTAACCTTGTCACATAAATTAAGCCTTGTTTCGCATAACGTTCCAATTCGAGAGGTCAAGTTACACCACTAACCATCAGAGGGCAACCTACCAACGAACGTAGCCACAATCAACAGGATTACCTACGATTATGACCATAAGAATTCGTACGAAACTTAACCTTATAACATCTCGCTTTACTTCACATCTTCCAAATTCAAAAATTCCACCATCAAACAGACAACCTCTAAATTCGATAACTACCGAATGACTCATAACCCCAAGGGTGACTAAGACATACTTTCACTTTAAAAATCGGTGTCAATCATGATGACGATTACATTCAGTCCCTTAACCGAAACCATACCTTCCGCATTGAACCCTAAGTACACTACTGAATCAACCAACTGATTGCTAGTAGCAATCAACACCATTCTTCAAGACTTTACCTTTCGCGTTAAGTATTAAGTGTACCAACGAACTAGCCATCTGACTACTAATAGGAACCGATGTCATCTTTCGAGGTTGCACCCTAAACCTACTAGATACCCATAAGACATCGAACTAGTGCCCACAAAACTTGAGGCTTAGACATTTTTTTTTTAGTATGGCCTGGTTACTCAAATACCACAATCATCTACGATGAGAAACTAGTCCGCGTACCTTATGGTAATAAGATCTTAACAATACGAGGAGGATCCCTCGACGGAAGTAAACAATGAAGGGACCAATAAAACTTTTGACAAGGGTTAGGAACATACAATGGGTTGACTTATAACCTAACAAAATTCTTAAGACCTTACGGAGCAACCCAAGCAACTATCTTTCGGACAATTGCCTAATCCTTCAACTAATTCTTTGAGAATATTAGCCTAACTGGGACGTAAGAGTGATCTAAAACACCGTTGCTCACTAAACCAAACCTTAGAGCTGAATCAAGCATCTCTATCCACGACTAGGAATAACAATACACCATGACTTGACAATATTCCGTCAATGTACAATTCACACTCTCCACATTGTATATGTAATACCCGAAATTCTTAAACTTGCAAAAAGACCAATTTACCCTTGAATTTCAATTTTTACTTATTAATTATTTAAATACCAAATAAGTCCCAAACGTTTGGAAACGAATACCGTATGAAGTGAAATAAATTATACTTGAACATTTTTATCATTTTAAGTGTAAAATAATTGTAATATTTATATATTTATAAAGTAGCCGAATATATATTATACTTTATATTATATTTTCTATATTAAAACTAAACTAATTATAGGATAAATAACAAAAATAATACAAGATAAATTAGAAACAAATTTTTAGTGTTATCTTGAGTTTAGAACCGACCTATATCTTTTCCCCCTCCTCCATATATACGGTCCTATATAATTTCTTTTATTAAATCCCTAAAAGTCGACAAACACACACACCAAAATTCCATTCGACACACTCAAAGTTCCTGGAGCTGGTTTAGTAATTTTCGTGGGTGCTACTGAGTTCAAGGAAGCTTAGAAAAATAGGAGGTTGATTTTATAAGGCTTGGTTCGACTGTTTTGGATTTTCTTTGTTCGACTTTCTTTTACCGAGAGGTAAATATTTCCACAGCTCATTCGATCCATTCTGATCATATCTGGTATTTTTCTAACATTGTTCACATCCTATATGATCTGTATAAAATAGCTAAAATGTTCCATGCAAGCTTGTTCGATTGTTTGATAATTAACGAACCACAAGAACCCTAAATCGTATATAAATCTTAAATCGACTTACAGATTTTTCTGGGCAGTAAGCATAATTTTTCTTGATCTTATATGAGTCTAACAACACTAGAAAAATACAACTTGGATTTATAGAAGCTTGAATCACCTTTGTTGAATTATATTGAAAATCGGATTTAAGAAAAAGGGTTTAAAACAAAAATAGAAGTCGTGTGATCTAGGGTTTTATATTTTTGGGATGTACTTGAAGTATTAAATGTGTTTTTAAGGTTAGTTAATGATTGCCAATGATTGGGTAATTTAGGCTAGGGTTTATGTATGTTTAAGGTAATACCGATTGGGTTTTTAAAACTTAAGTGGGTGTTTTGTAACTTTTTAAACTTGAGGGATATTTTTGTAACATGTTTTGGGTCTGGGGTAAATTGTATAAAATATGGCAGAGGGGTCTTATGAGTAAGATTTGGGAATTAGAAGGTTTAAACGGTAATATACTTGAATATTAATTCGAATTGTAAACTTAATAACTAGAAGGACTTGTTTTGTAATTATGTAAAAGGGAAGGGTGATTCGTATAGATACTTATGTAAGGGTGTCATGTGTAATTTTTGATAATTAGAGGCCTAGTGTGTAAATATAAATACTGTAAGGGTTAAATTATATTTTAATAAACTATAGGGTTTAAATTGTAAATTAAATTATATTAAGGGTCTAATTTGTAAATTGATAACATTAAAGGGCTAGAGTGGTAATTTTGGATAACTTATGGGCTAAAAGAGTAATTTTATTATATTTTCACTTTAAACCTTATTCTTTTATATATTTACATTTAAAACCCTAAAGTATGGAAGTTTGTCATAATTAACCCTAAAATATTATAAGATGATAAAAGAAACCCTAATTCCATAATAATATTAAAGTAATGACTTAACCTAAAGTTATAATACTTAAAACCTATTAATTTTGAAAACTCACTAAATAAGGAAACTTTCTAAAAATGGAAACTTACTTAAAATGGAAAGATAACTAAGAATCCTTTGAACTTCTGTCTTCCACTCCTTTAGGTTCGTGAAGGGAGTAATTTGATCCTTGCCATTTGCTATTCTTGAGTTCTGCTAATAAGGTACAGATATTCTGCCCTTCTTGTAAGGTGCCTTCGTTATCTTGATCTCTTGTTTTGATTCGTTTAGGATTCCCCAAAGCCATTGCTATATTTTCCCTTGTATTGTGAACCTTAGATTTGAACCTTTGCTTTGAACCCTTGCCTTGATCTTTTGCCTTGAACCTTTTTCTTGAACCTTGCCTTGAACCCTGCTATGAACCTTGATATGAACCTTGCCATGAACCTGGACTTGAACCTTGATTACTTGATATTATAACTGAATGAGGAAAACCTTTTAAATTATTTATGAAATATTTTTATGAAAACTATTTTTAAAACTATCTTTATGAAAATTATTTTTGAAAACCATTTTAAAGATCATTTTTACGAAAACCATTATTGAAGGATTGTTTTTAAATGAACTTTTAAATTGAACCTTTACTATAAACCTTTGTTATGATCTCTTGTCTTGACCCTTGACCTGAACCTTGATAAACTTGGATTAGAAACTTGACTTGAATCTTGATACATTGATATGAACCCCTTGATATATGATTTGACTTGAACTTGAACTTGAAACATGATACTTGATACTTGACCTTGACACACAGTTTGAGACTATGAGCCATACTAGGCATGAGGGTTTCATGTCCTTGTCATTGATGCACTAATGACTTGACTTTTGGGTAGGAAAGTGATGACCTATCCCGTCCCTGCCATTGACTTGATATTTGACTTGTACACGTAGATGAAGACATTGTGGCAGCCTACAGGGGCGTATGGATGCATCCTAGATTTGTATTGTACATGACTTGACTTACTTGTATTGTTTAGTGACATGATGGGTGTGTGCGATACACGTTATTCACTCTTGGGAGCTCATGACTCCAACCCTTGGAGGTATCCCCTCATATTATACTTAGTATACCGAGGTCACCCCTCCGTATACATGTATACTTGTTTACTTGATTTGATTTGATCTGGGCTCGTAGTGGATTACTGTTACTGTTACCCTATAACCTATGCTTGATTTGACACTTGACTTGACTTGATTTGACTTGGGCTTGTGGTGGGTTATGGTTTCCTTTACACTTAGCTATTGTAAACATTTCTTGATAACCTTTTCATTTTCCTTCCTACTCTTGTTACACCTTGTAGTATTCCATTTACTTCACTACCCTTTATTACTGCTTTGTTATCGTTATATCTGTTCACTGAGCTTTCGTAGCTCAGCCGCATTTCCTTTTCCTGCGGCAGGTTTTAGTTTGGAAGCTGGGTTTGAGTGGAGAGTATTTGGGCATTAGAAGACTTTATTAGCTATTGAAGATGACTAGAAGAACCTTAAATTAGACGTAGAAGATATTGAATTGTAACCTTGTAGTTTCAGATTTTTCCTTGTAACCCTTGAATTCTATTGTATTATTAATGTCAAATGCTTGTGTTTGTTCTGATATGAAACCATCGTTGTGACATCTTTACCCTTATCGGGTTGGGGTGTTACAATTTATGGTATCAGAGACAGGTTGACGACTTGTAATACATTACCCTGTCCGGTGCATTTAGGACCATTAGGCTTCCACTGTAAGAACATAGGAGGACACCTTGAGGACTTGCTTTAGGATTTCTTGGTATGAACTTAAGTTTTGACCAGTGAGGAATAGGTAGACTATAAGGCATTGGTTTAAGTATTAGTGTTTCCGCATCACTCTGATTCGTGCCTTGCTATGACATTTGCTTTTGTTGACCTCTGAGACCGTAGAAGTACTAGGTGGATTAAGATAGGTTATTGTTGCGACTTGAGATAAAGTATGGTCATCATGAAGGCATATTTATGTGGTGCTGGTATTATGAACGTGATAATACTTACACCATATAACGTGCCCTCATTGTGGCCATAGGATATCTTGGGAAGTATCTAAGAAGTTTAGAATTTGATCCCCGATGGACTATCCGTAATTAGTGAGACTTTAGGTTCATCCTACCTGATCGTATACTCTGCCCTTGTTCATTAGATGTCTGGACAAGTTTAGACTCTCGTTTTGCGTTCTGTTGATTTCAGTTATAAATCTTGAGCTCTTGTAGAACTCTCTACTGTTGATACAGTTAAATTGATTTGAAATCTTGTTCGCATTCCGTATGAGTTTCCGTTCTATTGCCTTTCCGTTTCCTTGCAAATTTCGAGGACAAAATTTTTTTTTAGAGGGGAAGAAGTTGTAATACCCGAAATTCTTAAACTTGCAAAAAGACCAATTTACCCTTGAATTTCAATTTTTACTTATTAATCATTTAAATTCCAAATAAGCCCAAACGTTTGGAAACGAATACCGTATGAAGTGAAATAAATTATACTTGAACATTTTTATCATTTTAAGTGTAAAATAATTGTAATATTTATATATTTATAAAGTAGCCGAATATATATTATACTTTATATTATATTTTCTATATTAAAACTAAACTAATTATAGGATAAATAACAAAAATAATACAAGATAAATTAGAAACAGATTTTTAGTGTTATCTTGAGTTTAGAACCGACCTATATCTTTTCCCCCTCCTCCATATATACGGTCCTATATAATTTCTTTTATTAAATCCCTAAAAGTCGACAAACGCACACACCAAAATTCCATTCGACACACTCAAAGTTCCTGGAGCTGGTTTAGTAATTTTCGTGGGTGCTACTGAGTTCAAGGAAACTTAGAAAAATAGGAGGTTGATATTAGAAGGCTTGGTTCGACTGTTTTGGATTTTCTTTGTTCGACTTTCTTTTACCGAGAGGTAAATATTTCCACAGCTCATTCGATCCATTCTGATCATATCTGGTATTTTTCTAACATTTTTCACATCCTATATGATCTGTATAAAATAGCTAAAATGTTCCATGCAAGCTTGTTCGATTGTTTGATAATTAACGAACCACAAGAACCCTAAATCGTATATAAATCTTAAATCGACTTACAGATTTTTCTGGGCAGTAAGCATAATTTTTCTTGATCTTATATGAGTCTAACAACACTAAAAAAATACAACTTGGATTTATAGAAGCTTGAATCATCCTTTGTCGAATTATATTGAAAACCGGATTTAAGAAAAAGGGTTTAAAACAAAAATAGAAGTCGTGTGATCTAGGGTTTTATATTTTTGGGATGTACTTGAAGTATTAAATGTGTTTTTAAGGTTAGTTAATGATTGCCAATGATTGGGTAATTTAGGCTAGGGTTTATGTATGTTTAAGGTAATACCGATTGGGTTTTTAAAACTTAAGGGGGTGTTTTGTAACTTTTTAAACTTGAGGGATATTTTTGTAACATGTTTTAGGTCTGGGGTAAATTGTATAAAATATGGCAGAGGGGTCTTATGTGTAAGATTTAGGAATTAGAAGGTTTAAACGGTAATATACTTGAATATTAATTCGAATTGTAAACTTAATAACTAGAAGGACTTGTTTTGTAATTATGTAAAAGGGAAGGGTGATTCGTATAGATACTTATGTAAGGGTGTCATGTGTAACTTTTGATAATTAGAGGCCTAGTGTGTAAATATAAATACTGTAAGGGTTAAATTGTATTTTAATAAACTATAGGGTTTAAATTGTAAATTAAATTATATTAAGGGTCTAATTTGTAAATTGATAACATTAAAGGGCTAGAGTGGTAATTATGGATAACTTATGGGCTAAAAGAGTAATTTTATTATATTTTCACTTTAAACCTTATTCTTTTATATATTTACATTTAAAACCCTAAAGTATGGAAGTTTGTCATAATTAACCCTAAAATATTATAAGATGATAAAAGAAACCCTAATTCCATAATAATATTAAAGTAATGACTTAACCTAAAGTTATAATACTTAAAACCTACTAATTTTGGAAACTTACTAAATAAGGAAACTTTCTAAAAATGGAAACTTACTTAAAATGGAAAGATAACTAAGAATCCTTTGAACTTCTGTCTTCCACTCCTTTAGGTTCGTGAAGGGAGTAATTTGATCCTTGCCATTTGCTATTCTTGAGTTCTGCTAATAAGGTACAGATATTTTGCCCTTCTTGTAAGGTGCCTTCGTTATCATGATCTCTTATTTTGATTCGTTTAGGATTCCCCAAAGCCATTGCTATGTTTTCCTTGTATTGTGAACCTTAGATTTGAACCTTTGCTTTGAACCCTTGCCTTGATCTTTTGCCTTGAACCTTTTTCTTGAACCTTGCCTTGAACCCTGCTATGAACCTTGATATGAACCTTGCCATGAACCTGGACTTGAACCTTGATTACTTGATATTATAACTGAATGAGGAAAACCTTTTAAATTATTTATGAAATATTTTTATGAAAACTATTTTTAAAACTATCTTTATGAAAATTATTTTTGAAAACCATTTTAAAGATCATTTTTACGAAAACCATTATTGAAGGATTGTTTTTAAATGAACTTTTAAATTGAACCTTTACTATAAACCTTTGTTATGATCTCTTGTCTTGACCCTTGACCTGAACCTTGATAAACTTGGATTAGAAACTTGACTTGAATCTTGATACATTGATATGAACCCCTTGATATATGATTTGACTTGAACTTGAACTTGAAACATGATACTTGATACTTGACCTTGACACACAGTTTGAGACTATGAGCCATACTAGGCATGAGGGTTTCATGTCCTTGTCATTGATGCACTAATGACTTGACTTTTGGGTAGGAAAGTGATGACCTATCCCGTCCCTGCCATTGACTTGATATTTGACTTGTACACGTAGATGAAGACATTGTGGCAGCCTACAGGGGCGTATGGATGCATCCTAGATTTGTATTGTACATGACTTGACTTACTTGTATTGTTTAGTGACATGATGGGTGTGTGCGATACACGTCATTCACTCTTGGGAGCTCATGACTCCAACCCTTGGAGGTATCCCCTCATATTATACTTGGTATACCGAGGTCACCCCTCCGTATACATGTATACTTGTTTACTTGATTTGATTTGATCTGGTCTCGTAGTGGATTACTGTTACTGTTACCCTATAACCTATGCTTGATTTGACACTTGACTTGACTTGATTTGACTTGGGCTTGTGGTGGGTTATGGTTTCCTTTACACTTAGCTATTGTAAACATTTCTTGATAACCTTTTCATTTTCCTTCCTACTCTTGTTACACCTTGTAGTATTCCATTTACTTCACTACCCTTTATTACTGCTTTGTTATCGTTATATCTGTTCACTGAGCTTTCGTAGCTCAGTCGCATTTTCTTTTCCTGCGACAGGTTTTAGTTTTGAAGCTGGGTTTGAGTGGAGAGTACTTGGGCATTAGAAGACTTTATTAGCTATTGATGATGACTAGAAGAACCTTAAATTAGACGTAGAAGATATTGAATTGTAATCTTGTAGTTTCAGATTTTTCCTTGTAACCCTTGAATTCTATTGTATTATTAATGTCAAATGCTTGTGTTTGTTCTGATATGAAACCATCGTTGTGACATCTTTACCCTTATCGGGTTGGGGTGTTACAATTTATGGTATCAGAGACAGGTTGACGACTTGTAATACATTACCCTGTCCGGTGCATTTAGGACCATTAGGCTTCCACTGTAAGAACATAGGAAGACACCTTGAGGACTTGCTTTAGGATTTCTTGGTATGAACTTAAGTTTTGACCAGTGAGGAATAGGTAGACTATAAGGCATTGGTTTAAGTATTAGTGTTTCCGCATCACTCTGATTCGTGCCTTGCTATGACATTTGCTTTTGTTGACCTCTGAGACCGTAGAAGTACTAGGTGGATTAAGATAGGTTATTGTTGCGACTTGAGATAAAGTATGATCATCATGAAGGCATATTTATGTGGTGCTGGTATTATGAACGTGATAATACTTACACCATATAACGTGCCCTCATTGTGGCCATAGGATATCTTGGGTAGTATCTAAGAAGTTTAGAATTTGATCCCCGATGGACTATCTGTAATTAGTGAGACTTTAGGTTCATCCTACCTGATCGTATACTCTGCCCTTGTTCATTAGATGTCTGGACAAGTTTAGACTCTCGTTTTGCGTTCTGTTGATTTCAGTTATAAATCTTGAGCTCTTGTAGAACTCTCTACTGTTGATACAGTTAAATTGATTTGAAATCTTGTTCGCATTCCGTATGAGTTTCCATTCTATTGCCTTTCCGTTTCCTTAAAAATTTCGAAGACGAAATTTTTTTTTAGAGGGGAAGAAGTTGTAATACCCGAAATTCTTAAACTTGCAAAAAGACCAATTTACCCTTGAATTTCAATTTTTACTTATTAATCATTTAAATTCCAAATAAGTCCCAAACGTTTGGAAACGAATACCGTATGAAGTGAAATAAATTATACTTGAACATTTTTATCATTTTCAGTGTAAAATAATTGTAATATTTATATATTTATAAAGTAGCCGAATATATATTATACTTTATATTATATTTTCTATATTAAAACTAAACTAATTATAGGATAAATAACAAAAATAATACAAGATAAATTAGAAACAAATTTTTAGTGTTATCTTGAGTTTAGAACCGACCTATATCTTTTCCCCCTCCTCCATATATACGGTCCTATATAATTTCTTTTATTAAATCCCTAAAAGTCGACAAACACACACACCAAAATTCCATTCGACACACTCAAAGTTCCTGGAGCTGGTTTAGTAATTTTTGTGGGTGCTACTGAGTTCAAGGAAGCTTAGGAAAATAGGAGGTTGATATTAGAAGGCTTGGTTCGACTGTTTTGGATTTTCTTTGTTCGACTTTCTTTTACCGAGAGGTAAATATTTCCACAGCTCATTCGATCCATTCTGATCATATCTGGTATTTTTCTAACATTGTTCACATCCTATATGATCTGTATAAAATAGCTAAAATGTTCCATGCAAGCTTGTTCGATTGTTTGATAATTAACGAACCATAAGAACCCTAAATCGTATATAAATCTTAAATCGACTTACAGATTTTTCTGGGTAGTAAGCATAATTTTTCTTGATCTTATATGAGTCTAACAACACTAGAAAAATACAACTTGGATTTATAGAAGCTTGAATCATCCTTTGTCGAATTATATTGAAAACCGGATTTAAGAAAAAGGGTTTAAAACAAAAATAGAAGTCGTGTGATCTAGGGTTTTATATTTTTGGGATGTACTTGAAGTATTAAATGTGTTTTTAAGGTTAGTTAATGATTGCCAATGATTGGGTAATTTAGGCTAGGGTTTATGTATGTTTAAGGTAATACCGATTGGGTTTTTAAAACTTAAGGGGGTGTTTTGTAACTTTTTAAACTTGAGGGATATTTTTGTAACATGTTTTGGGTCTGGGGTAAATTGTATAAAATATGGTAGAGGGGTCTTATGTGTAAGATTTGGGAATTAGAAGGTTTAAACGGTAATATACTTAAATATTAATTCGAATTGTAAACTTAATAACTAGAAGGAATTGTTTTGTAATTATGTAAAAGGGAAGGGTGATTCGTATAGATACTTATGTAAGTGTGTCATGTGTAATTTTTGATAATTAGAGGCCTAGTGTGTAAATATAAATACTGTAAGGGTTAAATTGTATTTTAATAAACTATAGGGTTTAAATTGTAAATTAAATTATATTAAGGGTCTAATTTGTAAATTGATAACATTAAAGGGCTAGAGTGGTAATTATGGATAACTTATGGGCTAAAAGAGTAATTTTATTATATTTTCACTTTAAACCTTATTCTTTTATATATTTACATTTAAAACCCTAAAGTATGGAAGTTTGTCATAATTAACCCTAAAATATTATAAGATGATAAAAGAAACCCTAATTCCATAATAATATTAAAGTAATGACTTAACCTAAAGTTATAATACTTAAAACCTACTAATTTTGGAAACTCACTAAATAAGGAAACTTTCTAAAAATGGAAACTTACTTAAAATGGAAAGATAACTAAGAATCCTTTGAACTTCTGTCTTCCACTCCTTTAGGTTCGTGAAGGGAGTAATTTGATCCTTGCCATTTGCTATTCTTGAGTTCTGCTAATAAGGTACAGATATTCTGCCCTTCTTGTAAGGTGCCTTCGTTATCTTGATCTCTTGTTTTGATTCGTTTAGGATTCCCCAAAGCCATTGCTATGTTTTCCCTTGTATTGTGAACCTTAGATTTGAACCTTTGCTTTGAACCCTTGCCTTGATCTTTTGCCTTGAACCTTTTTCTTGAACCTTGCCTTGAACCCTGCTATAGACCTTGATATGAACCTTGCCATGAACCTGGACTTGAACCTTGATTACTTGATATTATAACTGAATGAGGAAAACCTTTTAAATTATTTATGAAATATTTTTATGAAAACTATTTTTAAAACTATCTTTATGAAAATTATTTTTGAAAACCATTTTAAAGATCATTTTTACGAAAACCATTATTGAAGGATTGTTTTTAAATGAACTTTTAAATTGAACCTTTACTATAAACCTTTGTTATGATCTCTTGTCTTGACCCTTGACCTGAACCTTGATAAACTTGGATTAGAAACTTGACTTGAATCTTGATACATTGATATGAACCCCTTGATATATGATTTGACTTGAACTTGAACTTGAAACATGATACTTGATACTCGACCTTGACCCACAGTTTGAGACTATGAGCCATACTAGGCATGAGGATTTCATGTCCTTGTCATTGATGCACTAATGACTTGACTTTTGGGTAGTGATGACGTATAGTCCGTATTCGGGTCACGAACTCGGCCCATACTTAAGTCCATCACGAATGGACTCTAGCCCGTCACGATATGGGCTATTGCAATAACGGTTTGGGCTCACGATGGCCCAAACCCAACGCTATTTATGGCTGCGATAATATATCTTTTATTTATGCGATATATATCGCCTAACCGCCCTACGCGGGATAGACCGAAGATTGGGGAACACGAAACCAATAAGGATTTCGTGTCCATATATAGAGGGCATCTCAACCCTCACAAAGGTACGATTTACACAACCCTAACTCTTCTACAAACCCTAAAACCGATTACTTACTCTCACGCCGGAGGATAATCGTAGGAGACAATCCCACGATAAGCCTAACGGTGTTCTTCTGTTTTCTTAGTGCGCAGGTCTCAAGCATTAAGATCGAATTGGTACGGAATCAAGGAACGCCCAACTTTTGTATCAACAAGTGGCGCCATCCGTGGGACCCTACACTAAGAGCTTTGCTAAAAACTAGAATGACGAAGCACGGAAAAGAGCGGACTCCGCATGCGAAGAAAATGCATGACGATTTACTAGGGAAGAAACAGCAAACTGATGCGGCCTCTAAGCAGGCCTCTGGGACAACCAGCACGCCTAGAAGCTTAGGAGCGTACTCAGATCTGCTCTTTACTCCAACAGAACCGCTCACTATGACTACCAATGCTACTACAACAAGTACTAGCGTGGTAGACCCACAGCGCACTCCTCTAGCCATGCCAGAAGTAAACTTCACCGAGCCACCAAATGCGCCTATCCGAAACAAGGATCTTGTTTTGGAACCGGACTCCATCGCGCTAGAAGGAGTCACGCCTGAACTAACGCCAAGTGACTTCGTATCTCAAAACTACGAAGCCTTGGCTGCGCTCATGCAAGAGGAGGCAAAGAAGAGGTCAAGCCAAAGTCTGCACGCCAGGCTCAACTTCGACCCTGAGTACGAAGCATCCCCACCGCGCTACCGAAAGGAAAGGCGCGAGAAGGATAGCCGCAAACAACCGGTGTTCGCCAGGATTGGAAGGAAGGTTGTGGACGATGAAGCAGCCGACTTTCAGCATCTAGAGGAGCATGAAGATGGGGAACGGCGCGCCAATGTCCACGCTAGGCTTGGCAGTCGCAGGGTCCAAGATAGGCTTGGGCGACGGTGCTCCCCAAGCGAAAGCCCCTCAAGCTCTGATTCTGAGGATAGTCGGCGCAAGCGCCGCAGAGGAGCAAGCTTAGATTCTGATGATAGTCGACACAAGCGTCACAAAAGAGTTCGCTCACCTTCAAGTGATTCCTCGGACAACGAGGACAAAGAAACTGGACACTGGAAATCAAGAGGGAAATACCGCGACTAGGAAGATGAAGACATGTCTCTTCCCTGGCGTCGCCAAAAGGTGGATGCGTTTACTAGACGCATCAGCGATTTTTCGGAGAATAAGAAAAGGCGCATGCCTGCTAATGTCAAAACATATGATGGGACAGGTGATCCTGATGATCACCTAAAAATTTTCGAATCAGCAGCCACTATCGAAAATTGGCCACAACCTGTGTGGTGCCATATGTTCAACTCTACATTAGTAGGAAATGGGCGCAACTGGTTTAGTAAGCTTCCACGCAGAAGCATCGATGGGTTTGAAGAGTTGCGCAAGGCGTTTCGTTTAAACTTTACTCAAAGGAAGAAGTGCGCCAAAAACCCTGTCGAACTCGCTAGGGTTAAACAGCGACAAGGGGAATCCACAAGCGCTTTCATGGAACGCTTTAAGGACGAATGCATGCAAGTCAAAGCGTGCCCAGAGATACTAAAAATATCGGGTTTTATGAATGCAATCAATAACCCAGATTTGATAAAAAAGTTAAATGATAAGGTTCCCCTAACTTTCGACGAACTCATGAAGCGCACAAGGTCCTTCGTCCAAGGAGAAGCAGCCGCTGCGGATAGCAAGAAAGGCTACTCGAACCATAGGTCACAAGAAGAGTCAAGGAGACGATCCAATGACCAGAGTGGCAATCGTAACAAAAGTTATCGCAACCAAGGAAGCGGAAGGGGAAACGACAAGTACACCCCATTGACAAAAACTCCAAAGGAGATATTCGCGACGGAAGGTGCGAACTTTCCAAGACCCCCACCTATGCGCACCCCTGAGGATCGGCGCGTAGGGAATGGATACTGCGAGTATCACGCACAGAAGGGCCATACCACTAATGAATGTGTCCAGTTACGCCAACTAATCGAGAAACTAGTGAAAGAAGGTAGGCTGGACCACCTCGTTAAAAATATTAAGGAGGGGAAAGACAAGCAGAGAACCGGAGGCAAGAAGGAAGCGCCTAAGGAAAAAGCTGATACTATCTTCATGATACAATCATGGCAGCGAAAGATTAGGCAAAAAGTGAGCCAGAAATTCTCTCACGAAAGCAAAATCTCCTTCCCCACCTTGACTGCGGACAACGCAGTGGCAGAACCACTTACCATTGAAATAAATGCGGGGGGTCACGACATCCACCGCATGTATGTCGATGGGGGCGCATCAGCGGATATAATGTATGAACATTGCTTTAAGAGATTGCGTCCTGAAATACAAAGACAGTTAAGTCCAGCCACGACTCCACTTACTGGCTTTACAGGAGAGAAGATATGGCCTATGGGGCAACTGCGCTTACTAGTTGCTGTCGGTAACAAGGAACACTCTACGACAGCCTGGATGAACTTTATGGTGATCACATCCCCTTCGCCATACAATGGCATCATTGGAAGGTCAGGAATCTCAGCGTTGCGCGCGGTACCATCCACAGCGCATGGGATGCTCAAATTCCCAGTAGAAGGTGGCATTGTCACCATTTACAACAACGCTGCGCCACCAGAAGAATGTAACACAATTACATGTGAGACGACGCACGTCCCAGAACAGAGCGCAGCTAAAGTTCCAAATTTGAAGGTCGCAATTCACCCTGATTACCAAGAGCAAGAAGTATCAATCGGAGGATCGCTGTCTGACGAAGGCAGAAAAGCTGTGTGCGCACTCTTACAGAGGAATCTGGATATCTTTTCCTGGGAACCAAAAGACATGACTGGCGTACCACGATCGATAGCAGAACACAAGTTACAAATCCGACAAGGATATTCACCAGTAAGGCAGAAAAAGCGCGGCCAGGCTCCAGAGCGCGCAAAAGCCATACTAGAAGAAGTACACAAACTTGTGGAGGCTGGCATCATGCGGGAAGTCTATTACCACGATTGGCTCTCCAACCCAGTAATGGTCAAAAAGAGCGATGGCAGTTGGCGAATGTGTGTGGACTTCACTGACCTCAATAAAGCATGTCCACAGGACTGCTACCCGCTACCAGAGATAGACTGGAAAGTGGAATCGTTGTGTGGATATCCCTTTAAGTGTTTCTTGGACGCATACAAAGGGTACCACCAAATCCAAATGGCCAAGGAAGACGAGGAAAAAACAGCTTTCCACACAAGCCAAGGGGTCTACTGTTACACAAAGATGCCTTTTGGTCTGAAGAACGCGGGCGCCACCTACCAGCGATCGGTAGATAACGCATTCGAAAAGCAAGTGGGCCGCAACTTAGAAGTTTATGTGGATGATCTTGTCATAAAAAGCCATAATGAGGACGAAGTGGTGCGCGATATAGAAGAAACATTTAGAACGCTACGGGCGATCAACATGAAGTTAAATCCCAAGAAGTGCACTTTCGGTGCTACAGAAGGAATGTTCTTGGGATATCTGATAGAACCAGATGGCATTAAGCCTTGCCCAGAAAAGACAGACGCTGTCCTCCAACTTCCTTCACCGCGCACGTTGAAAGAAGTTCAATCTCTAAATGGAAAGCTAGCCGGTTTGAACAGATTCCTGTCCAAATCAGCGGATAAGTCACTTCCTTTATTCTAAACACTCAAGAAGTGCACTAAAAAGGGAGACTTTCGGTGGACTGCGGAAGCGGAAGAAGCTTTCACCAAGCTTAAGCAACATATAGCAGCGCTTCCTAAGCTAGTCGCACCCCGACCAGGGGAGGAGTTAATCATCTACTTATCCACAACCCAGGGAGCGATCAGCGCAGTGCTGCTGACGGATAGGAATTCTGTACAAACACCAGTGTATTTTGTAAGTAAGGCACTCAAAAAGAAAGAGATCAACTACAGCTCAATGGAGAAGTTGGTTTTGGCGTTAGTATTTGCTGCCAAAAGACTGCGCCGATACTTTCAAGCGCACCCAATAGCAGTAATTACTGACCAACCTATCAAACAAGTTATCTCTAAACCTGACGCATCGGGCCGATTACAAAAATGGAGTGTGCTATTAGGAGAGTATAACATCTCTTACAGGCCACGCACTGCGGTTAAAGGGCAAATACTAGCAGACTTCATCATCAAAAAACCAGATACCGATGACGCACCCCCACCGAGCAAGGTAGAATTACAAGAACCATGGGTCTTGTTCACAGATGGATCTTCATGCGTGGATGGATCGGGCGCTGGCCTTATCCTCACTAATCCAGAAGGAATGGAATTCACTTACGCACTGCGTTTTGAATTCACAGCCACGAACAACGAGGCAGAATATGAAGCCCTAATCGCTGGATTACGCATTGCAAACCGAATGGGTGTACGTAACCTAGAAGCAAACGTGGACTCCCGATTGGTAGCCAACCATGTGTTGGGCGAGTATGTGGCTAAAGAGGATAACATGGTCCAATACCTCGACAAAACCAAATCGCTAATACAAGGCTTCAACAGGTTTACAATTAAGCAAGTTCCTAGAGGCGAGAATAAAAAAGCGGATGCGCTCAGTAAGATCGCATCCACTAGCTTCGCGCACCTGTCAAAACAAGTTTTAGTGGAGATCCTAAAGAATAAATCCATCTCGAAGATGGAGATATCCACGGTAATAGAGGAAGAGAATCCTACATGGATGACTCCTATTATTGACTTTATAAGCAAGGGCAACTTGCCCGCTGAGCAGAAGGACGCTAGAAGGATACGACGCGCAGCTCAGAGGTTCGAACTTAGAGATGGTATTCTATATCGACGCTCATTCCTACAACCATGGCTTAGATGTGTTGGACCTCTTCAGGCAGATTACGTACTCTGAGAGATCCACGCTGGTTCATGCAGTATGCATTCAGGACCACGGTCCGTCGTAGCGCGGGCATTGCGCTCAGGATACTATTGGCCTACTATGCATCGTGATGCGCGCGATGTGATAAAGAAATGCAACGACTGCCAAGTTCATAGACCCATCCCGCGCAGACCACAACAAGAGCTAACGCCTATCACTTCTCCATGGCCATTCTATAAGTGGGGTATCGACATCGCAGGTCCCTTCCCTGTCGCAGCAGGAGGACTTAAATTCCTCATCGTTGCAATAGACTACTTCACTAAATGGATTGAAGCAAAGGCAGTAGCGACGATCACAGGTAATCAAGTAAAACGCTTTGTTTGGGATAATATTGTATGCCGCTTTGGATTACCTAGGGAGATTGTTTCGGACAATGGAAAACAATTCCGCGATAACCCATTCAAAGACTGGTGCGCAGAGCTACATATCACACAACACTTCGCTTCAGTAAAACACCCACAAACCAATGGTTTAGTTGAGCGCGCAAATCGCAGTTTAGGCGAAGGGATTAAAGCGCGCCTGGACAAACACAAAGGAAGATGGGTGGACGAACTAACACATGTCTTATGGGCGCACCGCACAACAATCAAGGTTAGTAATGGAGAGACCCCTTTTTCCCTTGTCTACGGGACAGAAGCTATCATACCAGCTGAAATTGGGATGCCAACTATCCGCACCGCGGAAGTTAATGTCGCGACCAATGACGACGAACGACGAATAGATTTGGACCTGCTGGAAGAAAGGCGCGAGCGCGCTGCCATACGAGAGGCAAAAAACCAAGTCAAAGATGAAGGGATACTACGATGCTAAAGTTCGAAGCACCTCATTCAGACCTGGAGACTTTGTGTACCGCGCTAATGATGCAAGCCACGCAGAGGATACAGGTAAACTTGGACCAAAGTGGGAAGGACCCTATGAGGTCACTGAAGCACTAAGACAAGGCGCGTACAAGCTGCGCGACATGGAAGGCCGTGAGCTACAACGCACATGGAATATCTGCAATCTCAAGAGATGCTATCTTTAGGAAAGGTTACGACCCAATGCATGGACACACACGCACTTTAGTAAGTCCCAAAATAAATGTCAGTGTATTTACATTCTTTGTTTCATTTAGACAAATGTTTTCTTTATCTTTTTACAAAAACTTGCAAGTATTAATAAAATGTTGCGGTTTCTAGCTAACTCCGTGACACACTTTACTTTATTGCTCACATATAATTTATGTCTCAATATTGTTCATTATATTATCTTTTGCCTACATGGCGTGCATGCACTAATTAAAAACCCACGATGGTAAAAGGATGAGTAAACCTAACAAACGACTCGTTGAGTAAGAGGGTTGCAAACCCATCAACATCGGATCACGTATCCTTGTTAAACACCTTACTCTCAAGACATTGGAGTAAGTTCGATACGCATCTCACGACGGGTGCGCAATTATGCATACTGTGCGCGTTTAACAATCTAGGAGTTAAGACAACTAACCCCTTAGTATGGTCTTAGTAGCACGCTACAACCCATACACTTGTGCACCCCACGATGAGTACACAGCAACTTGTAAATTCCATAAACAATTATGTTATATACAACCATGTCATACACGACTATGTCATAAGTTTCATACAAGATAAGTATAAGTGATTATGAATCATTGTAAACTTTCTTCACATATGTTTATACAACCAATTTGACTCTTAGACATCTTTTATGCATAGATAAAATACCTAAGTACAAACGTTATAACCATAGCTAAATTTGATATAATATGCATACAATGGTATTATTCAAAATGAACGCTTCATTATACCAAGTTCACCAAAAGTACACATCCAACAAGCATAGGTACAACAAAAAAGTGGACATATCGCAAAATACCACTACACCAAAACTACCAAGACATGCTACGAGTACGCCTTAGCCCTGAGCTACCTGCCTGATCCGCCACACGACCAGCATCTGCAAGCATCTGTAACAACTCAACATCCTTGGGCGCTACTGTTGGTACGCTAACAGGCACCCCATCAGATCTAGGAATATGGGCTGCGCCAAGACCACACAAGATAGCCTTCCCCTTCTGACCCCTCTTCTTGGCAAGTCTCATCTCGTGAGCTTCCAAAGATGTCTTCAATGGAATCTCTTTCTCAAGAGCAAAAGGGTTTAGGATGTCACGAGGGCGAGCGAAAATGGGCACCTATAGCTGAGACACATCCGGCTTCAAAAAATAATCAAGCTGCTCCTCAGCATTCGCGGATGAATGTCTAGGCAAAGTCAAACCCTCCATAATCACACTAATAGGGAAGTCCTGGTCCCGCTCCAGCTGCGCTATATGAGGAAGCTCAAAAAGTTTTAACTTCTCCATAGCAGAAACAAGCTCGCCATTGGCATTCTCATTGTACCCAGGCACTTCTGAGGGAGACATTGCCAAAACCTTGGCCGCGCATAGTTCCTCTACTGCCTCCGCCCTACCACGCGCGAGAGCACATTGCACCACATTCCCGAAGGACTCCTTAACCTCTCGAGACTCCAGCGTGGTCATAGCAGCCAGACACAGACCATTGCTGATGAGCCACCTGCGCTCAGCTATAGTCGACACCAAATGAGGATACAACTCCTCATCATACTCTATGCTGAGCTTGCGCAGCTTATTCTCCTGACTATCCAGCAAACCCTGCACAGCCTTGCGGAATTCATCCAAATCGGACATAAGCTTCCCCTTATTCAGCTCCATATACCTCATGGCCCAAAGGCAGGAGGCCTTGTACTCTTTCGCCCCAGTGCGCTCTTTAGCCAGATCAGACATGAGCAACATCTTCTCATCAGCAATCTTCTGTTCATACATAGCGGATGTTCTCAATTCCGCCTGCGCCTCAGCCAACTGCGCCCTTAGAAGCTCAATTTCCTTATCCTTTTGAGCAACCAGGCTGCTCTCACCAGCATACTCAGCCTGTAGCTGCGCCACCAATGAAGCTTGGTGCGCAGCAGACAACGCCAACTCCTCAAGAAGGCTACTACTTGGCGCATCTCCAGCAGGTTTTTCTTCAAACACTGGACTCTCAGGCCCAAAATCACCAACATCAGCCTTGGGGGACGAACTTTCCACATGCGCATCATCATCAACAACAGCCTCAGCCCTACACGCAAACACAAAGTTACTCTATAATAATAATAGCGTAATAAAGGACTGAAGATCCAAAGACATAAATGCTTACGTGGGGGGAGGAGTCTTATGCGATGACGCATCCTCTTCGGCGGGACGCTCGACAACAAGCGCAGGGCGCTTACTGGATGTCCCTGCGCCATCATCACCAGACGCCCTCTTGCGTTTCCGCACCAAGCCCTCATCTCCAGACTCGTCCATCGCACTCCCTGATGAGTCTACATACAACAACTCAATAGGGATCTGCGTCTCAGCAGAGGGAAAGCTACGCAGAGGGGTTGCCATGGTGACACCTGCGGGGACCTCCCCCATCTCCTTGGTCTCCTCTGTTTCCTCCTGCGCAATCAACATTGTGCGCCCAGCAGTAGCCTGAAGCAATGGCTGCTCCCCATCTCTCAGTGGGCGCACCCCTACGATCACCTTTGTAGGCTTCGCCAAGCGAACAACATCAAACAAGTCCATCTCTGCGCAACAAAGCAACAAACAAATAGCAAATGCGTTAGTAAAACTACAAAGGAAAGAATGCTTACAACTACCAAGTGAAGGGGAAGGAAGAGACAAGCACCCACCCCGGCCGTCTTCATCCAAGAATGTTGGCACCTCTTCCGGACTACCAAAGTAGTTGTGACTGATGCCCATGTGCACCAAAAAATCTTCTGGATAAGGTTCAATAGGTATGCGATTGGTGTTTATCGTCTCCGCATCCGCCACATTATACAATCCGGGGTCCGGGCGCCCATCTCTCGGCAACAATTCTTGAGTAATGAACTCAAATACCCAGGGAAAAAATGCGCTATCAATCCAGAAAAAAATTTCCCTCCATACCCTTAGTGCGTCTAATTTCTTTGCATAACACTGCAGCGACCCCACGCGCTTAGCAAAAGTGACCCACCCGTTCAACCACGACGTGTGGTAAAACGCACGGAATAGATGCACAGTGGGTTCAATCGCCAACAGGCGACAATTTACCTCAAAATTGGTAACTTTCGCCGCACCTATACAGTGCAGTTGCGAGATGTGCAAGCGATAATGGTTTAAGATGTCGCACAGAAACAGGGAAATGGGAACACGCTGGTTCGCAAATTCGAAGAAGCGCGTATAAACCCCCACCTTCCCTTGCGGGAAATTCGCTATCGATGCATTTGCGGCCGGAACTACCGGATGCAATGCAAGAGGAATATAATAGTCTGAGGTGAACTGACGAAGTTCATCCTCAGATATATCGGAAGTAATCTCAGATAATTGAAGAACCATGATACCTATTATCGGCGCACGCGCTACTATCTTCGCTTTTGTCGATTTGTTTCTTGAAGGTTTAACAATGGCGAAAAAATGATGATTTCTTTTAACTGTGGTAACCACAGTCAAATGACGGCTAAAGTTTATATAGGGTACACATATTCGTGGATGTACGACATGTGTACCCCACTTGCTCTAATCGTACGGTTGGGAACCCAAAAGGTAAAGCACTTTTTCACCCACCACACACGATTTTCGAAGAAGATACTTGGACTAGGATTAACTCACTACTTTCGGCGGGAAATACTTAAAGCTTCCCCGCTACGCATTGAGGAATATATTTTTTTATGTTGTTAGTCTAGTATCCGCAATCACGCATTGCGCACACTAGACTGGGGGGACATGATGACGTATAGTCCGTATTCGGGTCACGAACCCGGCCCATACTTAAGTCCATCACGAATGGACTCTAGCCCGTCACGATATAGGCTATTGCAATAACGGTTTGGGCTCACGATGGCCCAAACCCAACGCTATTTATGGCTGCGATAATATATCTTTTATTTATGGGATATATATCGCCTAACCGCCCTACGCGGGATAGACCGAGGATTGGGGAACACGAAACCAATAAGGATTTCGTGTCCATATATAGAGGGCATCTCAACCCTCACAAAGGTACGATTTACACAACCCTAACTCTTCTACAAACCCTAAAACCGATTACTTACTCTCACGCCGGAGGATAATCGTGGGAGACAATCCCACGATAAGCCTAACGGTGTTCTTCTGTTTTCTTAGTGCGCAGGTCTCAAGCATTAAGATCGAATTGGTACGGAATCAAGGAACGCCCAACTTTTGTATCAACAAGTAGGAAAGTGATGACCTATCCCGTCCCTTCCATTGACTTGATATTTGACTTGTACACGTAGATGAAGACATTGTGGCAGCCTACAGGGGCGTATGGATGCATCCTAGATTTGTATTGTACATGACTTGACTTACTTGTATTGTTTAGTGACATGATGGGTGTGTGCGATACACGTCATTCACTCTTGGGAGCTCATGACTCCAACCCTTAGAGGTATCCCCTCATATTATACTTGGTATACCGAGGTCACCCCTCCGTATACATGTATACTTGTTTACTTGATTTGATTTGATCTGGGCTCGTAGTGGATTACTGTTACTGTTACCCTATAACCTATGCTTGATTTGACACTTGACTTGACTTGATTTGACTTGGGCTTGTGGTGGGTTATGGTTTCCTTTACACTTATCTATTGTAAACATTTCTTGATAACCTTTTCATTTTCCTTCCTACTCTTGTTACACCTTGTAGTATTCCATTTACTTCACTACCCTTTATTACTGCTTTTTTATCGTTATATCTGTTCACTGAGCTTTCGTAGCTCAGCCGCATTTCCTTTTCCTGCGGCAGGTTTTAGTTTGGAAGCTGGGTTTGAGTGGAGAGTACTTGGGCATTAGAAGACTTTATTAGCTATTGATGATGACTAGAAGAACCTTAAACTAGACGTAGAAGATATTGAATTGTAATCTTGTAGTTTCAGATTTTTCCTTGTAACCCTTGAATTCTATTGTATTATTAATGTCAAATGATTGTGTTTGTTCTGATATGAAACCATCGTTGTGACATCTTTACCCTTATCGGGTTGGGGTGTTACAGTATAATGAGATTTTCCCTTGTAAGTAATGGATACCTTGGATTGGACCATCAATGTACAATCACTCTTACGACGTTGTGTCCTCTAGGAATTCTAAATTATTCAGCTTCAAAAATCCATTTTGATATGACCTCACTCCCACACTAAGATGCCAAGAAGTCTCAACATGTCGAACGGCCATTGATACACAACTTTCATTTGTGACCAAGGAAAGCACCTCATGACTAAATTTCAGACCACTAGCACAATAATATAAGTCATGATACATCCCAATACTGCCCAAGTGAATTAAATACCATATCTATAAACTTCACCCGATATTTAGCCACCAAACACTATCAAGCATTGGAAACTAGACTCTGTCCTTAAACCTTTGAAAGCTTATATAGGTATGCATACCTGACTATACCTGCTTCCCTGATGTTTTCACTCTGTCCTTAAATACATTTATATTAACCATGAAACTCGTTGTGATATTTTTCTAAAATACTTATTCTAACGGTTAAAAATTTTCTAGTCAAACTTTACCGAACTTTTGTATGTTAAGAAACAACTAAACATTAATTTTTGTGAAATTGTCTTATTTACACCGTATTTAAAATTCATTCTACTAAACTTTAAATTTTTCAGGGTCGCATTATTTTACCCGACTATTAACCTCAGACAAAGAAATTGTGTCTCTTGAATTATTGATTTGGTCAAATTCGTGTAAACGCTTACTCAAAAAAAAATTCGGACAAAATTTTTATCGATGCCTCTAAGCAGGAGAACGCACAATCCCATAACAAATCTTAGGATCAAACATCGAAAACAACCGCTATACTCACATACTGCCTGACCTGCCTAAGATTGACAATAGCATGTGTGACTAATTTTAGTAATAGTTAGGAAAATCAATTGGCATTAATCGAATCCTCCTACAACTACAAGTTATCACGCCAGTATCAAGGCAGCGCCACTTGAAGCACTTTATGGTCGGAAGTGCCGATCACCTATTTGTTGGGCTAAAGTTGGAGATGTCCAACTCACGGGTCCAAAAATCATTCGTGAGACGACCGAGAAGATTGTACAAATCAGGAACAGACTGTAAGCTGCAAGAGATCGGCAGAAGAGTTATACCGATGTACGACGCAAACCTTTGGAGTTTAATGTGGGAGACAGAGTTATGTTCAAAGTTTCGCCAAGAAAGGGCGTGATTCATTTTGGAAAGCGTGGGAAACTAAGACCACGTTACATTGGGCCATTCAAGATCCTAGCTAGGGTTGGCCTAGTAGCATACAAGTTAGAACTACCAGAAGAACTTTAAGAAATTCACAACACTTTTCACGTTTCCAATCTGAAGAAATGTTTTTTCAGATGAGAGTCTTGTCATTCAATTGGATGAGCTTCGAATTAATGACAAACTGCACTTTATAGAAGAACCTGTAGAAATCATGGACCGAGAGGTTAAGCGGCTGAAGCAGAGCCGTATCCCTATTGTCAAGGTTCGCTGGAACTCTCAACGAGAACCAGAATACACTTGGGAAAGAGAAGCTCAGATGCGTCGAAAATCTCCACACCTTTTCACTATCACATCATCGACATCTAACTCGAACTGAATCCCGGGACGGGATTCCCTTTAAGGATTAGGTACTGTAACAATTCACAATTTTGAGGTCATTATTTAATTATTTAATTTTACTTAATATTTTTTATTTTAAGTAAATTCACTCTTACGAATAACTAGATAGGTTATTCCGCGTACTTCGATAAACGTACATTTAAATAAAACCGACACCTGAAAATACTTAGTATAACTTTATGCATTTTGGTTTCTTACAATCATATTTTAAATATCCCTTTTTTTACTTTTCTATTTTTAATTAAACTTTGCACATTTTACGTTTTGCGCATTTTCAGTCTACATTTGCAATTTTTAAACAACAAATAATCACCCAACAAGCTCAAGGATCACCTAAAATATCAAAATAGGTTTTGTTGTCAAGTTTTAACATTTTTGTAAGTTTAGTATTTTTACGTTACCCGATTTTAAGTTTCGCGTCTTAAAAACTCCACGTTTTCAATTACCGGGATCAAACAACACAATACTAGCAAAATAAACTACACACCCTCCCTTCCCCCACTACCATAAACGACCCAAACCGCAAAGACACTTGTCTTTGTGGTGTCTCACACCTTGGACACTTGTCCATGACCTTATGCATGTCCTTGTATGTAATCTTGAGATAAAACCACACACTTCATTAATTTAACCAAAAACTAGATCTCATTCTTTTTCCCTCTATCTATGTGAACGACCCAAAACAGATCTCAATCACCAATTTCATCTAAATTTTCACTAAATTATTGATCATAGATTAAAGATCTTGAAGCCCTAGTCTTGTTCTTGATTTATTACACTCAAACAACACATAAATCTCATGAAACCTTGTGTTCCTTTACACTCTTTTAAGAAACCACCTCCATTTTCATTTCACTTCTGTAAATACTTGTTTTCTATGTATTTTATATGTTCAATATGTTTATTATGCTTGGTTATACTTGGTACATATACTAGATCACTAGAAAACCTAATAAGGACTAGACATGCAAAACTACTTTCTGACCTGGGGTAAAAAATGGAATAAACTGATTTTATCAGTGGACTTTGGACCTTAAATAAAAATATTTGGTTATAGATCAATGTCTTACGGTCGTTTTTCCGGGTATTTCATTGAGTAACTCATTTCGATGATTAAACTAAAAATGTTTTCGTGAAACATGTCAAATTTTGAGTGACAGATTCTAAACGTAAAAACCTCATTGATCTATTCATTTTAATTACTTGGTCCAGTTTTATGAAATATAGCTAACACCTTAACTTAAACATGGCCGCAAAAATGGGGTTAAGCGGGCTCGTAGAACTCTAGATATCGAATTTTTCCCGGGACTGTTGTGATGCTGTTAAAATCAGAATTGGGTAGTTAAGGGTAAATTGGTAATTTCACTAAGGTTATATAATTTTTGACTCAGTGGGACCTACAAATCTGTTTAGTACACTCAAATAACTTTTCGGGGATATAAAGATCATAATTCTTCGACTTACGGTTTGCGAGTAATGAATTTTTGAATATAGACATTCTTATAAAATTTCTAACAGCTTTGGACTCAAAATGTGTAAAAAGTTATTAACTTATAAAAACGACCCTTTGACTATTAGAAACTTGTCAAATAACACTACTTGACCATTTTTACATAAAAACCGAAGTGGTAGGACCCACTATCTGAAATAGACCCGTAAATCCTTTCATAGACTAAAGAAACTTAAGAACGACTAATTTGAACTCATGACTAAAGAAACTTAAATTTGATTTTGAACTATTTAATATATTTTGAACTCTTTGACTTAAATTGAACTTTTGAAGTAATTTGAACCCTTTTGACTTAATTTGAACCATTGGACTTAATCGAACCCTTATGACTTGTCTTGACACTGATTTATATATTATGTACCAAGCATAATTGAAATAATAATCTATAAGGCATATAGACATACTTACCTTATTATTTTAGAATCTGAGACGCGTATATGTCTAGGTTGCTCATAGGACACTTGCGGTTTATTCATCACTACATTCACTTTGATTGTTCACTTGGCTTTTGGTGAGTTCATAGCCCCACTTAAACTCTTTAAACTGTTCATAAACCCATTGGGGGAGATACATGCTATTTTACAATTTTGACACAAGTGCTTTAAACTGTATGCTTACCAGAAAGTATTATTGCCTAGGTACCTTTGTTGCCAGAAATAAGTCCCTAACATCATGAACCATTAATTACATACTGAGTAAACGCTAATATTATGAATATGCATATTGGGCTTGACGAGCCTGTCCGGGTGAGTAGCGCTCACTTGATAACTGTAGATCAAACGGACACATAATATTGAGAAATTAGGTAATATGGCAAATTACCTTTTAGGGCATGATTAAAATCATTCTATGATATTAGTTAACGTTTGAGTTCGTGAGCTTACTGCAATATTTACTATTTACCCATAATTGTATTCGTTGAAATTATTACTCTAACTTGAAAATCTTGTGATCCATTATTTATATATAAACCTATGAATTTCACTTAACCTTTTTGTTGACTTTTTAGTATATTTTATCTCAGGTCCTTTAGGTATTTTGCAAGCATGAAGTCGCACGGAGAATGTTTTGATGGCTTGCACTGTGTTATCATTCGCTAAACTCTTGAAAACTTTTATATTAATACATTATATTTTCTAAAACTACTTGGGACCTCTTGTAACTTCGATGTTTTATTTTTGATTGAATGATAAAATTTTAAAACGTCTCATTTAGAGTCTTTCTCTATGATTATAGTTGTTGTACTAATATGTAACACCCCAATGATACTACATTCTGATGCGATATTTTGGGGGTGTTACACCAAGCTTAAAAGATATTTACCTGCCCCGCAAGAGTGTCGTTCTCAGACTTGGTGGTACTAACCACAGCATTCAGGTCCACACGCTCGCGGTTCTTGTCCTCCGTGGAAGATTGAAGTTCTGCCACCTTTGCTGTAAGAGAGTCCCGATCTCTCCCAATAAGAACGTTCTGATCCTTCAAAAAGCTCACTTCAGCAGCACGGGCATTCTCAGAAGATTCCAGAGTGGAAACTCGGCTACGAAGACGAATCGCCTCCCCGGCTTCAGCCTATGCCAACGCTAGTTTAGCCTTTAAATTGGAAATTTCTGTATCCTTCTCTTTCAACCGACCGGATAATTTCCTCCTCTCTGTGACATTATACTCAGCTCGCATCCTCACCTCGGCGCCTAAAACTATCTGGCGGGCCGCTCCGACAATAAATTCAGTAAAAAGTTGGTCATAATCCATATCACGCACTGTAGAAAAATGCTTAGGAGGAGCAAACTGATCGATCATCTCACGACACTCTCGAGGATCATCAAGATCGGAACCATAAGTCACGTTCCACTTGGGGACGTACGTCTTCTCAAGAAAATTGGAATCCACATCAACGGCAGCACGGATACCCCCACTCAAAATTTCACCTCTATAAAGATCTGAATAACCACCAGCATTAAGCTCGGTACCACTAGTTGATGGAGAAGCAGCAAGTAATGGAGAGGGCTCAGTAATTTTATCATTATCTTTTTTCTTCAAAGCTGAGGCAGAATTAGTAAAGGCAGGGGCAGTGGTGGCCACTGTCATCACCGGAACAAGAGTCCTAGTAAAAGAATCAACTTCAGATCCGTGAGTGCTAGAATAATGCGAAGAATCAGAGGAGATAACAAACCTTTCGGGAGAATCAATAGAATGGAATTGAGGCCCAGCAGAAGAGTCAGACTGAGCGTCTGTTTCATGCTCCGGTGTGATAGAAACGGAAGAGGTAATAAAAGGCATGGTAGGTAAAGCTTTAACCCCAGCCTCGCATTCCAAAACGCTCCCAGCCAGCAAACTTTCAATAACAGTCCTAGACTTACCACCAACGGCAGATTTGCTAGAATCTCCATGATCAACCCTTAGCCTTTTTGGAGGATGGTTCGGTGCGTCAGCACCATCCCCTTCCCTCCTCCTCTGTCTAGGTTTAGAGGCAGCAACACTCTCAGCCGTCGTGACAACAATCTCAGGAACTGGCTGAATATCCAACTTACCTCCATCACCAGCAGCGGAACCACTCGGTCCTGCACCACCACCAGTAGCAGTATCATCCTGATCCGCACCACCGCCTTCATCGCCAAAATCTCTCTCAATACTAGCCTCCAGCTCACCCTCTGGACGGGCAGGTGCAACAGGAAGAAGAGGAACCGTTCGCCCTACGGTAGAAGCAAGCAGTTTTGGTTCCCCTTCCACACGCTCCCTTTCAACAACCTTCACTTTAGCGTGATCCGCAACTTGGATAAAGGCGGACAAATCCATCGCTACAAAACAAAATAGGGCAATTGTTTTAAAAAAAATGATGATGATGAATAAATAGCAAAAAGTACCCACCCACTCCGTTGATGTCCAGAAATAAGAGATAAGTCTCCTCATTCAAAGTATAATAACGACTTATCCCAACCCAGCAGAGGAAGGGTTCCGGAAATTTCCGGAACGGAGCGGGATGGGCAACAAGGGTATCGTAATCTTGCTGATTATAAACACAAGGTTTAGGGAAAGGATCTTTAAAAACACCCTTTGCGGTATGCCACACAAAAATATCAGGGCAAGCAAAGGCATCAACCCAGAAAAAGTGGTCATTCCAATTCTTGACGGAGTCTAGAACTTTTGTGTAACAAACATCGGTACTGTCCGGACGCTTGCTAAAAGACAGCCACCCCTTGTTCATAGACTTTATATAAAAGCACCTGAACAGACCAACCGTCGGTACGATATTACGAACACGACACAAAATTTCAAAGTGAGAAACTTTCGCCGCCCCTATAACAGAAAGTTAGGATATGTTGATGCGGTAGTATCTAAGAATATCAACGAAAAACTTGGACAAAGGCAATCAGAAGTTGGCGTAATCAAAAAATCGGGTATAAACGCCTATCTTCCCCACAGGGTACTCGTGAATGGTTTGGTTTGGGCTAGGTAATTCTGGGTGCACCTCTTTGTGAATATGGAATTTACCGCAAAAATCGTTAAACACACCCTGAGTAAGTTTGGATTTAATTTCCATAATAGTAGCCATAGCGTAAAGAAAAGAGTCGAAACCTAACCTGAAGAACCCAAAAATCTCTTGGAAGTGCGACACAAGAAGGTCAGTTAAAAACTCAAAGAAGTTGTAACAATGGCGATGGTGAAAAACGGTGGAAAAGAAGAAGAAGAATAGTAAAACCAAAACGAGTATTTATACCCGTGGTATATTTTATTCTAGGTTAATACCGGATGACGACACGTGCCAAGCGACGTTTGAGTTAGTGGTGCAGATTGAAAGTAAAAGATAAGGATGACAGTAAGACAAAGGGTCCACCTAATCAAATCAACCAGAAAATGAAAGGCCAAGAGGCACCCACGTCCCCATACCTCAGAAGATGGAAGGTCGAGAAGCACCCACGTATCAATGATTCAGCTACCAAATATAACAAAACGTCGCGGATAAGCAGCGAACTGCGGAAGAGGTGGAACAATTACGGAACCGTAGTCTAGTAACATTCACCGCACGCTACTAACAAGGACGCACGCAATGAACGAACTAGACTGCGGGGACTTGATGACATATAATACAGATAGCAGGCCTACTGGGCCTGGACCGTATTTATACACATTTAGGCTCCTGCCCAACAAACAAACATACCGGGCCGCTAAGCCCAATAATGAACAAGTTTACGGCTCGGACATACAGAGACGCACGCAGATCATCTCAAGGGCACTTCCGTAGTCCCACAACGGATCAACCATGGGCCGCGGAAGATGATATGTGTCCGCAATCACGATTATAGCGGACCCTTACCCGACAAGGGTCACGCTCTGGCTACTAACCATAAAAAGCGAAATGCTAGGAACCCTAGTATTAAACGCACCTATAAATAAGAGGCTCTCACACACTTTATGAGGTATGACTTTCTCACACATAAATTCATACTACAAACATTCTCTAATAAACATGACTACTTACTCTCACGCCGGAGCTTAATCGTGAGGTCCATCACTACGGTAAGGCTAAGGGTTTACTTTAATTTATGTAGGGAATCATTCTATCACTTGAATTAATGCAAGCTTAACCCATCTGCAGCCCGCTCAAGTAGCCCAACACGCAACCTTAGCACAATTACATACCCTTCACACATTTTGCACTAACAAAACATATACAAAATCCGCTGAGATTTTTATTAAGATTTAGAATAGATATCGAAGATCATAAAGCAAAGGCCGTGTTGGCTCGTTCATTTTTAGTGGGAAAATCTTTCTAATTTGTGATCAAACCCTACTTTGGAGTATCTCTTTATTAAAAAATATAGCCTTAATGCTTTAAGTGTCATGCAAATCCACATCGACGTGACAACGTACAACATTTGTGCTTTAATAGAAAGATAATGGTTTCTCCATATTTGTCTACACATTAATATACGATATGTGTTTGCTGATCACTTAGTGATTACCTTACCTCATGTGTTGATGTATATCTTAAACTCATTAATATGTCGATTATTTGTTTGCATACGTTTGTGTGTACTGTCGACTGATGTGCAAGTATATCATACAAATGACTTGAGAATTTCTTTTTATTCAGAAATTATAGTTTTAGATATCAACTTAACGTTGAATACTAAATATCTAAGCGTTGTTATTTACGTATGACATAATTTTCGAGGTTTACATAAGTGAAATTGTGTCGATGAAAGGGGCATGAAGTTTTTATTTTTTTTAGATATTTTTTGCTAAAGTCGATCGACGTGACAATAATATAAGGACAAATAACGTAACCTGCTCACCTTTCGACTAAAAGCAAGAACACTTTGTTTATAGTAGAAGAAACAGTTGATATGAACTCGTCAATAAAGTGGTGTTTAATTTGTTTTATAAGTTAATATGTTTGATGAAATATTATTATTCAAATACTAAAAAAATGAGTTAGAAGTGAGTTGAACATTACACATGAATGGTGAGAAAGTCCAAATCAATACAACGAAGTGAATCATCAAATAGCGACATGAGTTGTGAAGATGCTTGTGTGACTCACTTCCAACTCTTATCAAACATTAAATATTCAACTGAATTTTAGTTTTATTTTTTTATAAATTTCAACAAGAAATTCAAGTATTTTTGAAGTTATAGTTCTCATGGTGCCGAAAAGAAAAGTGTTAATCAATAGGCGTGAAACGACATTTATCCTAAATTAGTGCACCTATGTTACATTACAAATACTATGTGAAAACTTAAACGATAATTTTCATAAATAGAACTCGGAATCTCGGATTACAATACCGATGTACGTTTGCATACTTTCAAAGATGCCAACAAAATAGAAAAGAAAAAAGAGGTTGCATATATCACAATTGGACTTGGCAATCTAGATTTAAACGGGTCTAGATGGGTTCATATCAAAAAATGATAACTTTGTACCCTGATGTGATGCTTGCATCCGAATTTAATAAAAAATGGTAACTTACACCTGATTATGAGTAAAATGGTACCTATATATAATGGAGCGTCGAGTTTTTTTACAGTTGTTGTAGCAGTGTTGGGCTCGCTTTTTGGTTGTGGGCTCCCGCTTTTTCCCTTTCGTTTGTTCCCTCGCTTCTTTTAGCCTTTTTCCGAACGCTAATAATGTGGTACCTACCTCATTTATTTACCCTTTTTCCGATCGCTAATAATGTAGTACCTACCTCATTTATTCTTGCAGAAACCCTACTTGACTGCCGGTATTGTTTACTTGCGGATCGGTTATGGTAGCTGCTCTTTTAGATGTCTTTTGCTTATGTAGCTGTTTTTTGTGGTAGTTGCTTTTTTTTGTGGTAGGTTATTTGTTCATCTTTTGCTTATGTACTTGCGGATCGGTTACGGTGTTTTTTTGTGGTGCTTGCGGACGGATCGGTTATGGTAGCTGATCTTTTAGATGTCTTTTGCTTATTTAGCTGGTTTTTTTGGTAGTTGCTGTTTTTTTGTGGTACGTTATTTGTTCATCTTTTAGTGTGCCTTATTTGTTCATCTTTTGCTTATGTAACTGCTTCTTTTGGCGTAATCTGCCGATATTTTGTTTCTTTATGGTTTATGATTTAGATCTATATTATGTATCCGTTTTAAGGTCTGATATTGGGATTTTAGATATATAGATGCTCTTTTAGACGTCTTTTGCTTATGTAACTGTTTTTTGTGGTGCTTGCTCTTTTTTGTCGTAGGTTATTTGTTCATCTTTTGCTTATGTAGCTACCTTTTGTGGTACTTGGTGTTTGTTTTTTGTGCCTTATTTGTTCGTCTTTTGCTTATGTGCCTGCTTCATCCGTTTTTAGGTCTGATATTAGAATTTTAGATCTATAGCTGTTTTTATGGTTTATGGTTTAGACCTTTAGATGTTTTGTGTGGCTAAAAAAGTTATGTTGAGATTGGTTTGTGTTACACTTTTATTTGGTTTAGTTTATAATTTCTTTATGTATGTTTATGCAGTTACTCTTTCATATTGTGATGCGTTTGTTGCGTCACTTGATATGTCACCTATACCTGTTATTAGTGGAAATAGCAGATATGAGTGCCATATCAAGTGGTGTAACCAACGTTTCATATTTTTTGGCGGGATTCAGTTTACTTATTTGCCTTTTTCTTCTGTGTTGGTTGCACAGTTGCCTTGCAAAGGTATTGGCGACGCAATTCTTGAATGTCATAGTATAAATACTGACTATGTAACTGGATCCGTTTCGCAACCGTCTTCAACTTAGAGTGGCTAATATATAATCAGGTGGTGGCGTGGCAATTACCGGACGGCATAGTGTAAACAATACCTAAGCAACCGGTCTTATTTTGCAACCACTACCTCTTTTCAGCTGTCTCTGTACAGCGCCTGGGATAATTTTCTCAGCTTACATTTTCTGAACTCATGTTGCTTGGCAAGGTAACCAAGATTGTGGTTGCAGCCATGCCGTGTGTTTGGTGTTCCTTGCAAAGGTTTCGCCAATACAGTTCTTAAATATCATGGTATGAATACTGATTATGTAACTGGATCCGTTTTGCGACTGCCCTCAATTTAGAGTGGCTACTGTTGCTACATTTGACATAACAGTGTTGGCCTCAGTTTCGAGCTGTGGCCTCACGCTTTTTCCCTTTCGTTTGTTTGCTCGCTTCTTTTAGCCTTTTTTCGATGGCTAACAAATGAGAGAATGCGCTGAAGAATGCGGTAACTACCTCATTTATTCTTGCATTCTCCTTTATATAATGGAACGTAGAGTTTTGTTACAATTGTTGTAGCAGTGTTGGGCTCGCTTTTGGGTTGTGGGCTCCCGATTTTTCCCTTTCGTTTGTTCCGTCGCTTCTTTTAGCCTTTTTCAAAACACTAACAAATGATAGAATGCACTGGAGATTTATACATGTCTCTTCCCTGTGGTTCTCTTGGTAGTTGTGCAGATCTTCTTCATGAACTTTCATCGGTTGCTGTAGCGGTTTAACTTTACCGGAGGGCAATACGTTTGTGGTTTGTGTATTTGCTTCTTATTATCTACATGTTGATGTCTTATTAGCTGCTCTTTTACATGCATTTTGCTTATGTAGCTGTTTTTTATGGTGCTTCCTCTTTTTTTGTTGTAGGTTATTTGTTCATCTTTTGCTTATGTGCCTGCCTATTTGACCGCCGATATTGTTCACTTACAAATCTTTTATGGTGGCTGCTCTTTTAGCTGTATTTTGCTTATGTAGCTATTCTTTGTCGTACTTGCTGTTTTTTGTGGTCACTTATTTGTTAATCTTTTGCTTATGTGGCTGCTTCTTTTGTCGTAATCTGTCGATATTTTGTTTGTTTATGGTTTATGATTTAGATTTATATTATGGATCCGTTTATCCGTTTTGCGCCTGCCCTCAACTTAGACTGGCAATTGTATAATTAGGTTGTGCCGTGACAACTACCAGACGGGATAGTATAAGCAATAGCTAAGCAACTGGCCTTATTTTGCAGCCACTACCTCTTTTCAGTTGTCTGTGTACAGTTACTGTGATAGTTTTCTCAGCTTACATTTTTTAATGCATGTTGCTTGGCAAGGTAACCAGGATTGTGGTTGCACCCATGTCGTGTCTTTAGTATTGACTCCGTGTGCTTTTCTCGGTATCTGTGCAGATGTTCTTTGTAAACTTTTGACAGTTGCTGTAAAAAGGTTGTGATTTTCATATCAAATAATGAACTCACATAGATGTTTGCGCAATAGGCTGTTATGAGTCTGTGAGTTTGATTTAAGAAGTGAATCCCTGGCACTTGGCAGGGCAAGCTTTTAGATTTGCAACCGTGCCAGGTGTATTTACTTCTTGCGATCACTTATTAATATCAATCCAATGATATAAAACTCATAACTTCTTCACAGATCTGAGCTAAAATGTTTAAGTTTGTCGCTTATTGGTTGTGATAGCCTATCATGAATCTGTCACTCTGATTAAAGAAGTTAATATGTGGCTCTTGGTAAGTCAATCTTTTAGATTTGCACCCGTGGCAGGTGTATTTACTTCTTGCAATCAGTTATTAATATCAATCCAATGATATCAAATTCTGAACTTCTCTACAGATCCAAGTCAGATAACGTAAAACTAAAGATTGTAAAAAAAAATAGACAGAATATCAGTGATGGATGTATGGCAACCAGTCACGGTTACTGCATATATGCAGCTATACCCAATTTCGTATGGTGTGTACATCCATCATTGATACTTTGTTGTTGTTTTTTGTGCTGCACAATTTTTTACGCTGAACTGTGTCACTGCATATAATTGCCTCCTTTCAACTACTACTGTATTTACATGGTATTTACACTCACCATTCATACTTTTTAAATCTTTTCGTAGTGATTTTCTTCATATACATAATTTATTTATATTTTTTTATTGTTCAGGTTTGTGTTCTTACATACGCCAATGACCAGAAGTTAAGGACCGGTTAAATTTCACAACCTGTTTTTATATTTACTGTATTCATGTACATAGTTTGATCATCTTTTTGTATTCTTCAGGTTACCTGCTCCATTTACATGGCTGTTCTCTGTGGTTTACATGCTGATATAAACTTTGCTTTGCCCCAGTTTCAATTCCTAATAGAATGCACTATATATATATATATATATATATATATATATATATATATATATATATATATATATATATAACATGTAAAATACATAAATACATACACACTTTTTTTTGGGTGCATATCTTTGTTATTCATTATTCTATTAAAAGGTTTACACTAACACATTATATATATATATATATATATATATATATATATATATGTGTGTGTGTGTGTGTGTGTGTGTGTGTATATATATATATATGTGTGTGTGTGTGTGTGTGTATGTGTGTGTGTGTGTGTGTGTGTATATATATATATATATATATATATATATATATATATATATATATATATATATATATATATATACATATATACTTTTTACTAGAAGAATTAATAACAAAGATATGTACCAAAAAAAAAGTGTGCATCTATTTAATACATGTTATATATAACAAAACACGGTCGCTGATAATTGACTGCAATTTTGGGAGATCAGTGCGAAGCGAAATAGTATAGTCTTAGAAATGATTTGGTGCAGATCACTTCTTTACACTATGCTATTTCGCTTCTCACTGATCTTCTAAAATTCAGCCATATTGTTGACCATGAGTTTTGGTCGGAGGAATGCATATCTCGCACAAAGTAAAAAAAAAGGCCAAAACACACGTAAGGGGAAAAAAGCGAGCCCACAGCCCAACACTGACTCCAACACTGTACGTCTCCTCCTATGTCTTGCTTCGAACACTAATTTTTCCTGAATACAAGTTATTGCTTTTTCTGACTTTCTAAAATGCCTTTTTCTGAATGGTTTGCAGCCACGGTGTTTAGGCGATGATGATAACTTTGTACATTCCCTTTTTCCAGCTGTGCGTTCGTTGGCAGGGCAACCACGCTATCGGTTACAGCCACAACGCACATTTCGTGCTGATTACAAACGTATATATCTGAGCCTTACTGACGTCAAAACGTCTAGCTCCTCGCTCAACTGCGGCTCCTGATCTGAGGTATGTTGGATTGATTTATCTAACGGTAACCATTTACTGTCCATCAATCGATTACTAATATCCTTTATTAAGTTAAAAGAAAAATAACAGTTAATATTCATCATGATTTATCATCGTTTTTCGCCCCAGGAATAGTACCAACTACTAATATGTGATCTTTTTCTATTTGCAGATATTAACATTTCAACTTACGCGGCAATCATAGATTTTTTTTTTTTTTTTTTTTTTTTTTTTTGCATATTCATAATTGTAGTGGCACAAATGGTTCTGGTAAAAAATATACTTCAATTCGGAAAGAGGGATGAGAAGCCGAAGAGAATGCTGTGACAAGTAATTTGATCCAAATTTCTTCTTCGCAGCATCCTCTTCCGTTTCCCATCTTTCTTTCGGACTTGAACCATATTCTTGACCAGAACCAATTGTGTCACTACACTTGCGCCTATGCAAAAAAAAAATTTCCTTTTACTGGCACATAACATCAACCTTTTGTATCCACCCTTTACCAGGTAAAGAAAATGTTTCCTCCTATCTCTTGCTTCGAACACTAATTTTTACTGAATACAAGTTATTGCTTTTTGTGACTTTCTAAAATGCCTTTTTCTGAATGGTTTGCAGCCACGGTGTTTAGGCGATGATGATAACTTTGTGCATTCCCATTTTTCCAGCTGTGCATTCGTTGGCAGGGCAACCACGCTATCGGTTGCAGCCACAGCGTACATTACAAGCTGATTACAAACGTACATATCTGAGCCTTACTGACATCAAAACGTGTGGCCCCTCGCTCAACTGCGACTCCTGATCTGAGGTATAATGGATTGATTTATCTAAAGGTAACCATTTGCTGTCCATCAATCGTAAGTTTATAGTCATTTTACCCAGATTTTTTCATTTATCAATATCTGTAACAGGTCATTCATTCAACAACACCGCTACGTGCAGCACATGAATACAGCCAGGATCATTAATCTGACCTTCACCTCGAATTCCTTTTGGTATTTTAATAGTCTATCAATATGTCTGGTGCAGACTATTGTCTAAAGACTATTTGAATAACAAAAGGGGTTTGAGGTGGAGATCAGATTTTTCACCTATATGTTGATAAAAAAAAAAACTAAACATAAGAAACAAACACTATTTGGTACTTTTTTTTTGTTGCTGATACTAACAATTCATGTCATATGTTTACAATTCTTGAAGAAAGCTGGGAAACCGGAGAGGATGGTGTCCCATGTAGTTTGGCACAAATTACTTCTTTGCACTATCCTCTTTTGTTTCCCATCTTTCTTCGATAATTGACCCATACTGCTGATCAGCATCTTTTCTCCACCTCCAGTTGTGGATATACGACAACAAGTTAACTTTCGGATGCACATGACATCAACTTTTAGTATCGCCAAAAAAAAAGTAATAGATGCCCTTTGTTTCTTATGGTAAAATTCTTTTTTTTTATCAAATGCCTCGCAATTAAACCATCTGTTGATAAGGCAAAACAAAGTAGCAGCCTGTCTGTTGCATATCTACATTACTTAATCGATGAATGCTTTAAGTTAATCAATTAGTCTGGAACTTAAACATAGTTACTCATTCTAAATTCTCATACAGTTCCTTTTGTTCTTTCAACAACCTAGCAGCTCGCTTGGTGCAAGCGGTTGCACAAAGGAAGTTGAAACAACAAATGGAACTGTAAGGGGATTTAGAAAGTTTAACTAACTTTTTGAATAAATAAATGAGGTAGGTACCGCATTATTAGCGGTCGGAAAAAGGCTAAAAGAATCGAGGGAACAAACGAAAGGGAAAAACCGGGAGCCCACAACCCAAAAGCGAGCCCAACACTGCTACAACAACTGTAGCAAAACTCGACGCTCCATTATATATAGGAGAATATTGTCACCCGATGGACTTGATGAGTTCTGAACCATCCCCATATTCCCATGATGATCGCATTCAATTCCTGTTCTTCAGGTTCGCAATGGGTTGCAGACTTTGGGTTGCAGCCGAAAAGTGCATTTAATGCTGATTATAACTTATTCTTTTTTCTGACTTTCTAAAAGCCCTTTTTCTCAATGGTTTGCAGCCACATTGTTTAGGCGATGATGATAACTTTGTACATCTCCATTTTCCCAGCTGCATGTTCGTTGGCAGGGCAACCACACTTTGAGTTGCAGCCACAACGTGCATTTAATGCTGATTATATATGTACATATCTGAGCCTTACTGAGATCAGAACATATAGCCCCTCGCTCAACTACGGCTGCTGATCCAAGGTATGTTGCATTTGTAGGATTTCGTGATACAATGTATATTTGGAATTTAGAAAGAGTCCAAATAACATAAATAAGCAAAAGCAAACTTTCAAGGAAAAAAGCAAGGACATCCAAAATGGAATGAATGAACTTTTTGCATTAAACGAGGCAACAAAAACTTAAGCTCTATTATAGGAAACCCCCTATCATGTGAGGGTCGCTTATTTTAGTCAAAATAAACAAGTTTTAAAAAAGACAGTACAGCCGGCGGCAGCAGACAAAAGTCAACACACCATAAGGGGAGGGTCAGGATAAGATTGGCCATATGGTAATGGTTTTGTGAGGAAGAGGGATATCTCTGACATGATGATAAAAGAGGACGGGCATGGTATTATGAGGAAAAAAGAGATGAGACATAAAGAGGAAAATATGAAGCAGACTATATAGCCCTTATTGGTGTAGATATTTTTGTGATAATTTTAGACGGCAGAGATTTCTTTATTAATTCAAATATTGGACGGTGTGGATGTATTTTTATACTTTCTATAATCTTGATAATTTCTATTTAAACACTTACCTTTTGAGCAATGCTTTAAAAAAAATTCAAAATATAAAGCATAGTTGGAGATGAGTTTTTATGCTTCATTCCTTAAAGATGGAGAAATTGGTCATTTGCATACTGATGATGTACCCTCCGAACGGGTCGAAGGACTCCTCTTCGAGCCTGTAGAAAGCCCTCCCTTCGGAGGCCCAGGTTAATCTCCTAACACGTTTCATTGGCGTAAAACCATTTGTCTACGAAGTGGTTACCATGTGGGAATCCGCCAATCGAAGCCCTAAACCCTTCGGGGTATCCCTCTCGAAGGGACTACAACGGACAATCCTCTTGACCTGGTCATACCCACGTCTCCTCTTCCTTTAGGCCTTCCCGCCAAAATAGAGATCGTGGGCTACAAAGCCCTAGCGGTTACCACAAATCATGGGACACCCCCATGATCTCCGAACAAAGTGCAACCGCCCATTAAGTCCTATTTCTCTCCTATAAATAGCTTAGTCGGGCCAAGACGATGTAAGTTAACTTCACTCTCTCAATTTACGACGTACTTATCATCACACATACTTACTCGCACGCCGGAGGTGGTTCGCAGGGTCCAACCCCTGCGCAATCACTTAACGTAGTGTCTTGGTATTTCTTATTTCAGGATTAAGAACAAGCTTGGCGCAACTTCAACACCCCATAATTCCTTTGATCACCATCGAAGGCCTGGTAGTGCATTTTATTGTACAATCGGTGGCGCCATCCGTGGGACCGCTACAATTGGTCTCGTCATTTCCAAGCTTATAACCAACCAACTACTTTCACTATTATTCCGGCATGGATCAAAGGAGAGAAGATACTCCCCCACCAGGTTTCTCCACTTTGGCACCAATACCAATCAACGACTCTAACAACCTTCCCCCCATAACCGCTTCTACATTCACAACACGTTCTCACCCAGAAATAACACCCAACCATCATGCTTCGACATCAGCCAATCCGGAGCCTATTATTAGCATAGACTTTGTCGAAGCCAACCACGAAGTGTTGGAATCTCTCTTAAGGGCTCGCAAAAGGCAACTCCGGAATGTTGGAATGCGAAGGGAGTTGGAATACTCAAGTGAAGAGTATGATGAAGAAATGGAGATGGAACCTAGGCCTCCGACCCAAGGAGCAACTCTATCGGCCTTAAGGATTGGGTCTCCGGTCAGTCGAAGGCTAAGCAGAAGGTCCGTTGGTTTCGAAGGAGTCCCCGAGAGGGCTCCGACAAGGAGAGAAGGGGCGGTTACCGAAGGCTCTAATGGTAGGAGCCAACGAAAGGAAGAAGTGGGGGTGACTTTGCCTCCATTGCTAGCAGCTCATCTTGGAAGGACTGAAGCTGGGGTCCCGTTGCAGCCTTCTCACGCATCAGGCGTAGAAGGCAATCCGCCTACAATTAATATGGGAAGAAATCTTCCTCCCAATGGTATGTACCCCTCGTTCCAAACTCAGTCTTATCCTCAAAATTTATATCCTCCAGTAAATGGACAGCCTAATAACCCAAGCCTCCCTCAAACTTATGGGAGCATACCCTTCGGGCATCCTATGGCGTACCCTCTGTATGCCATGGGAAACGGTTATCCGTTTGCCATGAATACACCTTATCAGTCCTACCCAAGTCAAACTCCTATGGGAATGCCCCCAAACAACAATCCCTATAATATTGTTCCCATGTATGCACCACCTTATAACTGTCTATACTCAGACCCTATGGGTTCAGCTACACCCTTTGTTAGGTGGATAGAAGATTACCCATTGCCTGATGGGTTGAAAATGCCTTCGCACATTGGGACTTATGATGGGAAGGGGGATCCGGACAATTTCTTACATTTGTTCGAAGGGGCTATCAAAATGAAAAAATGGGTTATGCCGGTGGCCTGTCATATGTTTACATACACCCTACGGGATTCTGCTCGTATTTGGTGGAATGGGCAAAAGCCCGGTAGCATCGTCAACCTTGATGATCTCAAGGCTAAGTTCCGGTCACACTTCAGTCAGCAAAATAAGTTCACAAGGACTCATTTAACGGTGCACAACATCAAACAAAAGGAAAACGAAAGCACAAGGGCCTTCGTTACTAGGTACACCGATGAGACTTTGCAGATTTTGGGTCTTCATGAAGATCAGTGCATTTCGGGTTTCGTACATGGTCTTCGAAATAGGAGTTTGGTGGAATTCTTGTCCACTGACCTTTCGACAACTTACAAAGGGTTAATGGAAAAGACGTATACTTGGATCGAAGCGAAAGAGGTATCCACTAATGGGGCTCCGATAGATAGAGACAGCAACAACAAGTTTTCGAAGCATTCTTCGTGGGAAGGGTCAAAGAACAAGAACAGAGATAGGTTTTCTCCGTACAACAAAGGCCCCAGCCACGGTTTGTTAAGCAGTCTAACCAAGTCTCCAAAAGAAATACTTGCTACGGAGAGGGCTGCTAAGGCCTTTGAAGCACCCCCTCGTATGACAAGTAAGGGCATTTATGAATTTGGAATTTAGAAAGAGTCCAAATAACATAAATAAGCAAAAGCAAACTTTCAAGGAAAAAGCAAGGACATCCAAAATGGAATGAATGAACTTTTTGCATTAAACGAGGCAACAAAAACTTAAGCTCTATTATAGGAAACCCCCTATCATGTGAGGGTCGCTTATTTTAGTCAAAATAAACAAGTTTTAAAAAAGACAGTACAGCCGGCGGCAGCAGACAAAAGTCAACACCCCATAAGGGGAGGGTCAGGATAAGATTGGCCATATGGTAATGGTTTTGTGAGGAAGAGGGATATCTCTGACATGATGATAAAAGAGGACGGGCATGATATTATGAGGAAAAAAGAGATGAGACATAAAGAGGAAAATATGAAGTAGACTATATAGCCCTTATTGGTGTAGATATTTTTGTGATAATTTTAGACGGCAGAGATTTCTTTATTAATTCAAATATTGGACGGTGTGGATGTATTTTTATACTTTCTATAATCTTGATAATTTCTATTTAAACACTTACCTTTTGAGCAATGCTTTAAAAAAAATTCAAAATATAAAGCATAGTTGGAGATGAGTTTTTATGCTTCATTCCTTAAAGATGGAGAAATTGGTCATTTGCATACTGATGATGTACCCTCCGAACGGGTCGAAGGACTCCTCTTCGACCCTGTAGAAAGCCCTCCCTTCGGAGGCCCAGGTTAATCTCCTAACACGTTTCATTGGCGTAAAACCATTTGTCTACGAAGTGGTTACCATGTGGGAATCCGCCAATCGAAGCCCTAAGCCCTTCGGGGTATCCCTCTCGAAGGGACTACAACGGACAATCCTCTTGACCTGGTCATACCCACGTCTCCTCTTCCTTTAGGCCTTCCCGCCAAAATAGAGATCGTGGGCTACAAAGCCCTAGCGGTTACCACAAATCATGGGACACCCCCATGATCTCCGAACAAAGTGAAACCGCCCATTAAGTCCTATTTCTCTCCTATAAATAGCTTAGTCGGTCCAAGACGATGTAAGTTAACATCACTCTCTCAATTTACGACGTACTTATCATCACACATACTTACTCGCACGCCGGAGGTGGTTCGCAGGGTCCAACCCCTGCGCAATCACTTAACGTAGTGTCTTGGTATTTCTTATTTCAGGATTAAGAACAAGCTTGGCGCAACTTCAACACCCCATAATTCCTTTGATCACCATCGAAGGCCTGGTAGTGCATTTTATTGTACAATCGGTGGTGCCATCCGTGGGACCGCTACAATTGGTCTCGTCATTTCCAAGCTTATAACCAACCAACTACTTTCACTATTATTCCGGCATGGATCAAGGGAGAGAAGATACTCCCCCACCGGGTTTCTCCACTTTGGCACCAATACCAATCAACGACTCTAACAACCTTCCCCCCATAACCGCTTCTACATTCACAACACGTTCTCACCCAGAAATAACACCCAACCATCATGCTTCGACATCAGCCAATCCGGAGCCTATTATTAGCCCAGACTTTGTCGAAGCCAACCACGAAGTGTTGGAATCTCTCTTAAGGGCTCGCAAAAGGCAACTCCGGAATGTTGGAATGCGAAGGGAGTTGGAATACTCAAGCGAAGAGTATGATGAAGAAATGGAGATGGAACCTAGGCCTCCGACCCAAGGAGCAACTCTATCGGCCTTAAGGATTGGGTCTCCGGTCAGTCGAAGGCTAAGCAGAAGGTCCGTTGGTTTCGAAGGAGTCCCCGAGAGGGCTCCGACAAGGAGAGAAGGGGCGGTTACCGAAGGCTCTAATGGTAGGAGCCAACGAAGGGAAGAAGTGGGGGTGACTTTGCCTCCATTGCTAGCAGCTCATCTTGGAAGGACTGAAGCTGGGGTCCCGTTGCAGCCTTCTCACGCATCAGGCGTAGAAGGTAATCCGCCTACAATTAATATGGGAAGAAATCTTCCTCCCAATGGTATGTACCCCTCGTTCCAAACTCAGTCTTATCCTCAAAATTTATATCCTCCAGTAAATGGACAGCCTAATAACCCAAGCCTCCCTCAAACTTATGGGAGCATACCCTTCGGGCATCCTATGGCGTACCCTCTGTATGCCATGGGAAACGGTTATCCGTTTGCCATGAATACACCTTATCAGTCCTACCCAAGTCAAACTCCTATGGGAATGCCCCCAAACAACAATCCCTATAATACTGTTCCCATGTATGCACCACCTTATAACTGTCTATACTCAGACCCTATGGGTTCAGCTACACCCTTTGTTAGGTGGATAGAAGATTACCCATTGCCTGATGGGTTGAAAATGCCTTCGCACATTGGGACTTATGATGTGAAGGGGGATCCGGACAATTTCTTACATTTGTTCGAAGGGGCTATCAAAATGCAAAAATGGGTTATGCCGGTGGCCTGTCATATGTTTACATACACCCTACGGGATTCTGCTCGTATTTGGTGGAATGGGCAAAAGCCCGGTAGCATCGTCAACCTTGATGATCTCAAGGCTAAGTTCCGGTCACACTTCAGTCAGCAAAATAAGTTCACAAGGACTCATTTAACGGTGCACAACATCAAACAAAAGGAAAACGAAAGCACAAGGGCCTTCGTTACTTGGTACACCGATGAGACTTTGCAGATTTTGGGTCTTCATGAAGATCAGTGCATTTCGGGTTTCGTACATGGTCTTCGAAATAGGAGTTTGGTGGAATTCTTGTCCGCTGACCTTTCGACAACTTACAAAGGGTTAATGGAAAAGACGTATACTTGGATCGAAGCGAAAGAGGTATCCACTAATGGGGCTCCGATAGACAGAGACAGCAACAACAAGTTTTCGAAGCATTCTTCGTGGGAAGGGTCAAAGAACAAGAACAGAGATAGGTTTTCTCCGTACAACAAAGGCCCCAGCCACGGTTTGTTAAGCAGTCTAACCAAGTCTCCAAAAGAAATACTTGCTACGGAGAGGGCTGCTAAGGCCTTCGAAGCACCCCCTCGTATGACAAGTAAGGGCAAAAACAGGGATACCAGCAAGTATTGTCACTTTCACGAAGATTATGGTCATGATACGAACAGTTGTAGAGAGTTAAAGAAACAGATAGAAGAAGCTGTGAAGTCCGGGCAATTGGCACACTTGGTGAAGGGTATAAAGAAGAGAAAGGAAAAGATGACCAACACTCAATTGGCTAAAGATACTACTCCTCTCGAAGCCCCAATACTCATGGTTCGTTGGGACGAAGCCAGCTTAAAAAGAAAGGTAACAGAGCAGGAGGGTAATGAAGTAGGGGGGTAACTTTTCCTCCTCTTGCGGGCCAAGTCCCTTCAAACGATCCGGTAGTCATCAAAGTCCTCATTTCCAACCGAGAAGTGAATAGAGCCTATATGGACTGTGGAAGCTCCTGCAAAATCATTTATGAGCATTGTTTTCTTAAGCTCAAGCCTTCGATCAGGTCGCAGCGGGTTGATTCGAAGATACCTTTGGTAGGATTTTCTGGTGAGCATTCGTGGCCTCTGGGAGAAGTTCCGTTGGAAATAACAATTGGAGAAGGCAAGCTCTCAAGGACCGAAACCCTCATGTTCGCTATCGTAAGGTCCAACTCTCCTTACAACTTGTTGATAGGAAGGACCGCCATGCAAAAGATGGGTATCGTAGTCTCCACTATACATGCAGCGGTAAAGTTTCATACACCTTATGGGATAGGAACCGTGTTCTGCAGTTACAGTCAAGGACAAGTGGGAGACAGTGGCAAAAAGATTAGGGAAAGTCCGGAAGAGCCTCCGAAGGCTATTCTAAGTTGTACAGATGCCGAAGAGCGTATTGTGATAAATGAGCTCTATCCAGAGCAAACGGTGGTAATCGAAAAGCAACTCCCTGCTAACTTCAAAGCAGACCTGGAGAAGCTACTCAAAGCCAACAAAGATGTGTTCGCATGGACATATTCAGACATGACAGGAGTTCCCAGGACTCTTATGATCGATGGCAAGCCCTTCGGCACAGAACATAAGCTTAACGAGTTCAAGCACATCGAACCAATTAAACAGAAGCGACGAAGCCTGGCACCAGAAAGAAATGCAGCTGCTTGGAAAGAGGTGGATGAACTTGTGCGAGCAAGAATTCTCAGGGAAGTAAAATACCAAACTTGGGTTGCCAACCCAGTCATGGTAAAGAAAAATGATGGAGGGTGGCGTATGTGCGTTGATTTCACCGACATCAATAAAGCTTGCCCGAAGGACTGCTACCCTCTACCAGAAATTGATTGGAAGGTCGAATCTCTCTCGGGGTTCCGTTTGAAATGTTTTCTAGACGCCTACAAAGGGTATCACCAAATACAAATGGTGGAGGAAGATGAAGAAAACATAGCCTTCTACGCAGGAAAGGGTGTCTATTGCTACAAGAAAATGCCCTTCGGTCTGAAGAACGCAGGGGCAACTTACCAACGGTTAGTAGATAAAGCCTTCCACAAGCAAATCGGGAGGAACTTGGAAGCCTACGTTGATGACATGGTAATAAAAAGCAGAACCAAAGAGGACCTCCTCTCCGACATCCAAGAGACTTTCGATCAACTACGGGCAATTAATATAAAGCTTAACCCCAAAAAGTGTTCCTTTGGCATGGAGGAAGGACAATTCTTGGGGCATCTGATCACTAAACAAGGGATTAAAGCTAACCCTTCGAAGGTTAAAGCCATTACTGACCTTCAAGCTCCGAAGTCACTAAAAGAAGCTCAAAGCCTCAATGGGAAGCTTGCGGCACTTAGCAGGTTCCTGTCGAAAGGGGCAGATCGGTCTCTACCATTATTCAAAACACTTAAGGGGTGTACAGATAAAAAGACTTTCCAATGGAGTTGTGAGGCGGAAGCAGCCTTCGAAAAGCTAAACGAATTCATGGAAATCTTACCAACACTTACAGCCCCAATCAAAGGCGAAGTGTTATTCATGTACATTGCGGCATCATTCGAAAGCATCAGTGCGGTGCTCTTAGCCGAAAGGGAGAAGAAACAAGTCCCAATATACTTCGTTAGCAGGGTTCTGCAAGGAGCTGAGTTAAATTATCCGGAGTTGGAAAAGCTAATCCTAGCCTTGGTTTATGCTGCAAGACGCCTTCGAAGATACTTTCAAGCTCATCCCATCACGGTATTGACTGACAAGCCTATTAGGCAGATACTGTCGAAGCCTGAGAAATCAGAAAGGGTAGCTAAATGGGCTATCGAATTGGGAGAACATGAGATAAAGTACAAGGGTCGAAACTCCGTCAAAGGTTAAGTACTTGCAGACTTTCTTGCTGAAACACCTTCCGGACCTAGCTAAGACAAAGAAATTCCTAAAGAAAAGCCCCCAAAGACGAAGGAGGGGTGGAAATTGTACACAGATGGAGCCTCAAGTTCCGATGGTTCAGGAGCAGGTTTAATGTTGGTTAGTCCGGAAGGAAAGGAGTATACTTATGCATTACGTTTTGAGTTCGGAGCTACCAACAATGAAGCCGAGTATGAAGTTTTGTTAGCCAGTCTTCGACTCGCAAAGGACATGGAGGTTCGTAACCTCTCTGTTTTTGTAGACTCGCAGCTAGTCGCCAACCAAATTAAAGGCTCATACGAAGCAAGGCAGCCCACCATCTAACAATATTTGGAAAAAGCTAAAGAACTTATTCAAGGGTTCGAATCTTATGATATAGCACACGTTCGCAGAAATCAGAACAAGAAAGCAGATGCCTTAAGTAAGCTGGCTTCGATGGCATTTGCTCATCTGACAAAAGAAGTGTTGGTAGAAGTATTGACTGATAGGTTAATCAAACAAGGCGAAGTGTCTGACATCATACTCGAGGAAGGCACCAATTGGATTACTCCGATTAGGGAGTATTTGATCAGTGGTATTCTGCCGGAAGATCCTAAGCTTGCTCGAAAGGTGAGGATCAAAGCTCCCCAATATAGGCTCATTGGGGATAACCTTTATAGGAGATCCTTCCTATCTCCATGGCTTCGTTGTGTGGGACCAAAACAGGCTTCGAATATCATATATGAGGTTCACGAAGGTTCATGCGGGTTGCACGCAGGCCCGCGTTCCGTTGTTTCGAAGGTAATGAAGCTAGGGTATTATTGGCCATCTATGCATAGAGACGCAATAGAGATAATACAAAAGTGCGAAGCTTGTCAGATCCACTCCAAAGTTCCAAGAATGCGAAAGCACGACCTGACATCTGTCACCTCAGCATGGCCCTTCTGTCAATGGGGAATCGATATAGTCGGACCCCTACCAGTAGCTCCGGGAGGGGTAAAGTTATTGGTCATAGCCATAGATTACTTCACCAAGTGGATCGAAGCAAAGCCCTTGGCGTCAGTGACAGGAAGTCATATGGAAAAAATTCGTGTGGGAACACATAATCTGTCGTTTTGGTGTCCCTCACATTATCATCTCCGACAATGGAAAGCAGTTCGCTGAAGGGGTGTTCGCAACCTTCTGCGAAGGCCTAAAGATCAAACAGTCATTCACTTCCGTTTATCATCCCCAAGGTAATGGACAAGTAAAAGTCACAAACATGGATATTATTAATGGAATTGAGAAGAGGTTAGGACGAAGCCATCATGGGTGGGTAGACGAACTACCCCAAGTTCTGTGGGCACATAGGACGCACCCCAAGTCAAGCCATGGGGAGACTCCTTTTAGCCTTACTTATGGAACGGAGGCTGTTATACCCTCCGAAATAAGCATCGAAACGGAACGTATTGTGAACTTTGAAGAAAAGAAAAATGAAGAAAGGCTTCGGGAAAATCTCGATCTTCTCGAAGAGAGAAGAGAAGTAGCTTCAATTAGAGAGGCCATCTATAAACAGAAGCTTGAAAAGTACTATAAAAACCGAGTTCGACCCTCCACGTTCAAGCCAGGTGAATATGTCCTTCGTTTAAACAGCGCAAGCAAGGCTGAGTACGAAGGAAAACTAGGGCCAACATGGGAAGGACCCTACGTTATATCGGAAGCCTACGGCAACAGTGCTTACAAGCTCGCAACGCTTAAGGGAGAGGTCATGGATAGAACTTGGAATGGTACCAATCTTCGTAAGTTTTACATATAAAACTTGCTACCTTTAAAACAATCAGTTTGTTTTTCAACTTCATGTAACGCATTCTTCTCATTTGGGAAAAAAGCATTAATGGTAGGCGTCTTAGTGTTCATTTCTTAAAATGATGTAATCCTCCCTACCCACTTAATGATATAAAGTATTTCCCTCAAAATCTCTTGTTTCGTTATTTACAACAAAGATTTGCTCAGCCAAGTACTTTACAAGTTTCAATGTCGAAGGATGAAGCAAGACACATGTCTTGTATACAGATAACATCCATTGCAATTCACATTAACTTTTCCTATAAAGTCTTAGGGTATTCTAAGCCCTTCGTATCTTAAGGATAAAGACGGAGTGGGTCGCGACCCTCTGTCGCAGTCAAATTATACGATTGTGGAAAATCTTGGTTTAAAATACACACAATAAGGTTATAACCTTAGGTTGTATATGTACATTTATAATAAGCGTACGAGAAGAAAAGCATGACATTCATAACGGATTATTATCCCTACTTAACATTGATATGACCACAAATGGTCAAAGCAAAAACAGTTTAAACAATTGTCTAACGCATGGGTCGAAGCCCATACCGCAACAAAGATAAATTGTCTTAAAAAAATGAACATTAAACATGTTGGGACATTATGCATAGAGATCCTTTCAAGGTAGAACAGAAGCGGATTTCTTTGTTGAAGACGAAGGCTGGACCTTCATCGGCTTCTTCGCCAGAAGTTCTTCGGTTGGAGCTAACGGATCTTTGGTTACCTCGGCAAGGAAGGGGTACTGTGTTGAAGTAAACGCATCGCCAGCCTCATTAAATTCTTGCTCAGAATCTGGGCGATAGTAGGGTACCTCCAACAAAACCACATGTTTCTTCGTCTGGGCGATTTCTTCCAAAGCGGTACAGGTACCATAAAAGATGGCTGCGTTCACTAGTTTCCCAATAACTTCCCCCACCTCATCACTACGGTACAATTCTATTGCCACATGAGGAACAACCTTCGAAACTACCTCAGCTCGGTCTTTCTTCAAGTTTTGACACTGGAATTTCAGGCTATCGATTTTCTCGCAAAGCTTGACCTCCTGCTCAACCAGCCTAGACCTTTCGGCTTCCAGATTTGTACATTTGGATTCGAGCATTTCAATTTGGGCTCTATAAATGGAAACCTTAGACTCCTCAACCTTCAACCTATCGCACCTTGCTTGGGATTCCTTCAATTGCCCTTCGAGTCTGTCAATCTTGGCTCGCATATCTTGTACAAAAGGATTCTTCTCAAAGTTCTCCATCACTTCTTTGCACCTAGCCTCCAATTTATCATATTCATGATCCCTAGCTTTTTGTTTGGCTAAGATAGCATCCATTTTCACCCTCACATTCAACACCGTTTGCACCAATTCCCTTGTTCTAGAATTAAGATGATTATCCAAAACAACCTGCCTAGTATAACTTTTAGAATGAAAGTTGCAAAGCTCTTCCATAGACATGTTATCCAAGATTCCCCTCCAACTAGCAGGTGTCATTTTTTCAACCAATTGGCGACACGCACGTGAATTGGGTAGTTCATTAACATCAGGAAGACTTGCGAAAAACAGAAACACAAGTTATATGAGGAAGGAAATTTATTACGTATGCAATATAACTTACTAGGAGTATCATCTTCAGGAATCGTCAGAGGGGTAGGTATAAAGGTTTTAGAATGAGAGCCTTTGGGCTTCAACATTCTTGTTGGAGGAGTAGAAAGGGATAACTTCCTCTTCAGAAGAGTCCTTACAGACATGGCAGCCTTTGCTTTCTTACTTTTCTTCTTATCTAAAAGACCGGAGGACCTTATGAGCCTCGTTTGGAATTCCTTGATAAGAGGATCATCGGAATCTGCAACAGTTTCCACAAAATGTGGAGTCTTGTCATTATCAATTGATGTGGATGGAGAGCCTACTCCGTGGCTCACATTCTCTGGCTCTTTGGGGACAAAACTAACTTCTCCAGTACTACGGGCTACAACGAAGTTCCTGAATGCCATCCCTACATACAAACAGAAAAGAGATAAATATCATCAGATAAGTTATTTACTTTATTTGAACAGGCATATACATACTTTTCCCATTGCAGATTATCTCAGGTTGCAACTTAGAACCTTCCCAATGATCTATAATGCCCGCCAAAAATAGTATCGGCTCAGGAAACGTTTGCACATCAAATGGGTGGCGTGCAAGACATTGATACAGGGGATAGCTTCTTACGAAGTGTGGCAAAGGATCATCAAAGCGTTTCTCGTCAAACCGAAAGTCTTTATCTAGCAAAGCTGGATATTCGGGAGGTATGATCGTATCTTGCACATAGAAAAACAGACCTTTTCATTTTCTTATATTGGCAAAAGGTTTAGTTATTAAGCAAGGTACATCGGGCTCACTCCTTTTGGCCAAAGTTAACCAATCGCCACCAGGACAAAGGTTTATAAAACCTCTAAGCACATTCAGTGTTGGCTCATACCCATAAGCTTTGCATACAACAATGTAAGTAGTCAACTTGGCTAAGCCAAAAGGGTTCAACCTGGATATATGTACTTGGTAGTATTGTAAAAACTCTAATATTAAGGGGTGGATCGGAATCCTAAAGTTAGATTTTGTGAATGCATGCACATAAAGTCCCACATACCCCGTTGGAGCATCAAAAATATTTTGGTTTTCGTTTGGTAGCATAACTTTAACTTCTTTGGGCATAGGGTATTTTCTTAGAAACTCTATTAAAGCCTGTTCCGATAAGGTACATTTTTGCTGCCTGATAATCCTTTTCGCTGCCATACTCATCTTGTATTAAGAACAATGAGAGCAAAAGACAATGACTGGGATGGAAAACTTACCTTTAAGCTCAATTGAAGCACAAAGCACAGGGATGTGTACGTGTATTTTGGGCACAAAAGAAAACGTGACCTATGGCTAGATTTATGAAGGGTTTATGTTTATTCTTTGTAGCTTTATCCTAGCCATCCACGTGCAGTTATAATCTGAGTCATACGCTGATTCTAGATTGTTTTTAAATTTTTTGAAAAGACGTTTGTGTTTACCGATATTTTAGCTGCTGTAGCATAGGGTGGTAGCTGCAGATTTATTAGCCGCATTTATTGCGCAGAGTTTGTTTAAGCACTTATCCTTACTCGTACGAATTTGTGACGAAAGGGATAGCGTGTATCAGGTTTTTGAGTCGAATGCAATTTATACTTGTACGTATATATCACTTTCGACTGGGGGGCTTGATGATGTACCCTCCGAACGGGTCGAAGGACTCCCCTTCGAGCCTGTCTCCCTTCGGAGGCCCAGGTTAATCTCCTAACACGTTTCATTGGCGTAAAACCATTCGTCTACGAAGTGGTTACCATGTGGGAATCCGCCAATCGAAGCCCTAAGCCCTTCGGGGTATCCCTCTCGAAGGGACTACAACGGAGAACCCTCTTGACTTGGTCATACCCACGTCTCCTCTTCCTTTAGGCCTTCCCGCCAAAATAGAGATTGTGGGCTACAAAGCCCTAGCGGTTACCACAAATCATGGGACGCCCCCATGATCTCCGAACAAAGTGCAACCGCCCACTAAGTCCTATTTCTCTCCTATAAATAGCTTAGTCGGGCCAAGACGATGTAAGTTAACTTCACTCTCTCAATTTACGACCTACTTATCATCACACATACTTACTCGCACGCCGGAGGTGGTTCGTAGGGTCCAACTCCTGCGCAATTACTTAACGTAGTGTCTTGGTATTTCTTATTTCAGGATTAAGAACAAGCTTGGCGCAACTTCAACACCCCATAATTCCTTTGATCACCATCGAATGCCTGGTAGTGCATTTTATTGTACAATCACATACCATGGTTGAAGAAAGCCTAATAGCAAATTAATAATGAACGCATGAATAAAAGTTAGGTTAAGTGTAATGGTGTCTGGCGCACCACCTTTGGTCACCACCACCTTGCGTATACACCATTACCACCCTCCTTGATCGCCAACATCAATTTTGTGCATCACCAAATAGCTTGCCATTTTTTTTAGTGTTTGTGGGGTAAATTCATAGAGTATGTTTTTATAAAATAAGTTATTTTTATATTTTTTATTTGATGATGATCATTACAACTGTCTAATGATTGGTTTGATGATCTAGTGTTGATATGAGGCTAAGCGCAGTAATAACAAAAAGAGTCGGTCGACCGATTGAAAATGAAGGTCGCCCTTATTGTGTAATGAAGTTCGAGTGATGGTCCTGGTACATTTTCATAAAATAACTTTTAAACCTAACGGGTCGTTCCCAACCGACCCACTTTGACCAAAAAATATGCCATTAATTGACCCTTTCATATAATTAGTAATTTTTTTGTGTACAATAATTAATACAACAATCCAAGAATAGTACTGAGAATCGACAAAAAGTTTTCGCATTTACAACTTAACATCCTCACCTTACTTTGTTTGTGTCTAATACTTGGTAACAGCGTTTCCGTCACGTATTTGCAGAAAAGTTTAGTATTACATTAAATCACAAGTGTCGCCCACATTTTTTGTCCATAGAATTTTTTTCATATAACTGATGATTAGAAAAGAACTATATAAATCGAAGAACACCATTAAATTAACTACTTATATTTATAGATAAAAGTTTCAAACATCACTATATCCATACAGGCATATCTAATGCCTTTCCAAAATTTGCCCTAAGGCTTCTACACATCTAAAACATAAATATCATAAACCATAAACATTAGAACAAAAGATACCAAAGTAGTAAGATCTGCAACACACTAATCTTCATCATCATGAAGATCCATAACAAAGATGTGATGATCCTTCTCAGCCCTCCCTTCTCTTGCAATATCAAGAACAACAATCAAACCGGCTAACATCCTAGCCTCCCTATCTGCTGTTTCATCCATTGCTTCGATCACATCTCCAGCTACTTGATGAAACGGACTCAGAGTTTTGGTCTCAGCAGTCAACGACCCGCGATTCTCAGCAGCAGTGCGAAGTTCATCACATATTTCACCGATGCGCTGAATACGCACCTCAAGCTCAGCCCTCTCTTGACCAAATAAACACCTAAAACAATCTTGAAGCCGATCCGATCCGCAAGCTTCTTTCAGCTGTTCAATATGTGTAGAAGAGAGGCCATTATATGATTCACTTTTAAGATAATTGATGCAATATTCTTAGCTTTTAGTGGAAGATAGAAAAATATGATGAAGAGTTTAATCATTATATAGCCGCCTGACAAAAGAAATGATTGAATGAAAATGTAGCAGTATCGATTCTACTTCTTCTCCTGCAATAAATGCATTCAGATGCATAAACTAAACTAGAACACTGTATCTGTAGGTTATATTTCCCATGCAGATACACCTTTTTCAAAATTAAATTTTCCCAAATACAAAAAAAAAAAAAAAAAAAAAAAAAAAAAAAAAAAAAAAAAAAAAAAAACTAAAAAAAAAAAAATGTAACCACATATTAAATTTTTCTAAATAAAAACCACCCTTTAAAAAAAAATTTAACCATATATTAAATTTTTCAAAATAATGCAAAAAAATAATATCATATTGTTATACACAACATTTAAATATTATTGAATACATAAATATTATATTCTTATTATTTTTTATCTGCTTAAAATATTGGCAAAATAACATGCTCGCCCGCAACGCGGCGATCGTCGCCAATCTCGTGATGATAAGATTGGCCATATGGTAATGGTTTTGTGAGGAAGAGGGATATCTCTGACATGATGATAAAAGAGGACGGGCATGATAATATGAGGAAAAAAGAGATGAGACATAAAGAGGAAAATATTAAGTAGACTATATAGCCCTTATTGGTGTAGATATTTTTGTGATAATTTTAGACGGCAGAGATTTCTTTATTAATTCAAATATTGGACGGTGAGGATGTATTTTTATACTTTCTATAATCTTGATAATTTCTATTTAAACACTTACCTTTTGAGCAATGCTTTAAAAAAATTTCAAAATATAAAGCATAGTTGGAGATGAGTTTTTATGCTTCATTCCTTAAAGATGGAGAAATTGGTCATTTGCATACCATGGTTGAAGAAAGCCTAATAGCAAATTAATAATGAACGCATGAATAAAAGTTAGGTTAAGTGTAATGGTGTCTGGCGCACCACCTTTGGTCACCACCACCACACGTATACACCAATACCACCCTCCTTGATCGCCAACATCAATTTTGTGCATCACCAAATAGCTTGCCATTTTTTTTGGTGTTTGTGGGGTAAATTCATAGAGTATGTTTTTATAAAATAAGTTATTTTTATATTTTTTATTTGATGATGATCATTACAACTGTCTAATGATTGGTTTGATGATCTAGTGTTGATATGAGGCTAAGCGCAGTAATAACAAAAAGAGTCGGTCGACCGATTGAAAATGAAGGTCGCCCTTATTGTGTAATGAAGGTCGAGTGACGGTCCTGGTACATTTCGGTTGAGATCATGACTGATGTCGTGGGTTTGTTTTGTGTGTGTTTGTGTTTGTTTAAATTAAATTAAAATGTATTTTGATGTGGTATGTTTTTTGTAATGTAGATCGTTTTAATGTGATAAAAAGTTACGTTATCAAAGAAAGAAAGCTGACATAAAGTCAGATAAAATAAAGATCACCAATGGTCACTACCGCTACCCCGTACTAGCAGAGAAACAGATAGTGGCACACGAGCCAAGGAGTGAAAATAATTTTCTCATAATTATTTGGTGCATTGCTGTCCTATCACACTTGCCCTAGATTAACGGGCAGACAAGTCCCGGGCAGTGCGCTGACATTGACCCTCAAGACAGAACCTTATGCCGTGGGACCCACTTTAAGTTAAACAACTTTCTATACTCTCACGAGTGGCAACTGTGGGTCACCACGTGTTTTTGCACAAATTGGTTTTTTATTTTGTTTACTGGATTTACAGTAGCCGCCCCTTTGTTTAGTTAAGTTGTACAAACCACCCTATTAGAATGTTGCAATTATCACCCTTCATATCTTTTGAATTTACCTTCTCTTCTCAAAATTATAGCTTTTTTTTTTTTTTTCTTTAACATAAAAATTATAACCCACATATGGTTAAAAAAGTGCAATCTAAATCGTGGTATAAAATATATATATATCTTTTAATTTTATAGAACATTTTGTTAATGTCCAACGTGATTATTGAACTTTTAAAAAACTATTTAAATAAGTTGACATTAAAACAAAATAGTAAACTTATAAGCGTTATTTTAAGTCAATGTATCAAGTATGTTTAAACATGACTGTCGAGTTAGCAATTCTATTGAAATATACGATCGAATGAGAGGATCATTTGGATGTAAGTGGATAGATAAAGGGTTGTTAGCAGTTAACAATTCTCCGATGGCCCATGCTTTGTCATGTCCATGGTGGGATATTTTTATAATTATCGAAAATGACAGTCGCGTGGAAATTGAGGCATTCATTTCTTTGTTTTCATTGGTTTTTATTTCCAATCAACCACATTCATGCATGATTTTGATGAAGGGTCCCTTTGATGAATATTTACAGTATACATTTGTACGGGGTTATACTATACAAGCTCTCCCTATGATGTCAAATCATAGGGGATAAATGAAATTTTTTTTTAATTTTGCAGTATAACACAGTTTTCTGTCAGTTTCTGTTTCGTATTTCTGACAGTTTTTAGCATTTGACATATTAAACTTTATATTTTCTGTTCCGTACTTTCAGGTTTATAGTTTTTTGATATAAATAAAATTATAAAAAAAAAAATTAAAATCAAAAAAAAAAGGGGGGGGGGGGGGGGGGGATAACAAAAAAAGGGGGGCTTGTATAACTTGTCCCTTTGTACGGGGTTTGTTCAGAAGAGCATTGTTTTATTACTCCCTCCGTCTCAATTTAATTGTTAATATTTTCTTTTATAGATGTCTCAAATTAATTATCCATTTTCTTTATTTAGTAAAAACTAGAGAATCTAGTGGAGGAATATTCTATTTTAATGGTTGAAAATTAAAGTGGCCCCACTTTTATTAAACTTTGTATTTTCTCTCTCCTGAAAAATAAATTGAGACGGAGGGAGTATTATTCTCTTCTTAAAATTATTGTCAAAAACCAAAAATCACGTATTTTAATAAAGTAAGTCATTTTAGTTTTTAATCACTCAAATATAATATTCACCCACTAAGTTCTCTAGTTTTTACTCATAAAAAAAGGGAACAATTACTTTGAGACATTTCAAAAGTAAAATATAGACTATAATTTTAAGACGGAGGACGTATAAAATAGTTGTATCTACTCCAAATATGTTCATAAAAAGACTTACAAAAATGCTCAATAGATTCACCGTTCACGAGAAGTTTTTGCACCAATATTGACAAATTGCGGAGGTGCATTTCATCAATGCCGAAATGCCTTCTTTTCTGATAGAATCAACATTCTAACGAAATAATTCACAATGATTAGTTACACCTTCAACTATGATTGTGAATAGTTCTCGACTCATTCAAAACCTCTTCCGGAATGTATATGCAACGTACATCGGCTTCTCACTAAAATAATTGGCGATTAAACGATCATGAGCGCCATAACGATCTCTACTTACGATGTTTCTTGTAAATTGCGAACTTTCACCTCTTTGTTTATTCTTAATAAACAACGTCATACTTCTTAAAAATGCCAAGTTCATATTAACTTATTCTTCCTGCAATGAGTTTGTGAAAATAAATGATTCGGAGTTGATTTGGAAAATAAGGAATGATAAATATTTTCTTTGAGTTGTGTAGATATTGAAAAAGATGATGTTTGAAGTTACGAATAAACATGATGTGGTATGAGAAAAGAGGGTGCAAAGTGTTGGGTGGTGGCATCACCGAACTTCAGCCAAAATAATTCAACCGCGCGCGGTGAGTGTTTTAGTGTTACAGGGACCACGCGCGGTGGTGCCAACCACCAGGTGGTCGACCACCACCATAGCACCTAACCTAACAAGTACTGAAGTGCCATAAGACTAGACATACCAATATCCTCACCTCTACGCAGGAGTGTTCACGGGACGGTTCGGTTCGGTTAGTTGGAAGATTTAAACTATCAATCATGGGGCGGGTAATTCATCTTACTACCCGAAATCGAACCACACTAGTTGGGTAACCGGACACACGGGTACCCGAAATTAGCGGATATCCGCGGCTTGGTTCACAGGTAACCATTTTGAACGTTTAAACGAGTTTAACCGTATCAATAGCATGAGCTAAAAGATAAAATGTTATATAATCGATACTTGTACAATTATTTGAATATTTAGATTAAAACCTTCTTGTATATTATACACGGTTCGGTTCAGTTAACCGCAAATATCTAAATATAAAAACCGAAACAGAACCGTGGTAAGCGGGTTTTTTTCGTTTTCGGTTTCGGTTTCTTCGGTTTCAGGTTTTTTCGGATTCGGATTAAGCGGTTCAGCTTGGTTTGTCGGGTTTTTTGAACACCCTACCTCCACATCAGTGCTACATCACCACTACAATCACATTTCTGCTTCAATTGTCATCACCATTAAAAATATCCGCTTTGTATAAACGTACCCTACAAATACCTCACAGACACAAACAAAAAAAAAAACATAATGGTGAGGATAATCACCATTAAGTGTAGAAAATAGAGGTGATGAAAGTGATGTTGATGGTGCGTCATGCATCTGGAATTGTGACCCCTCACCATGTGACTTGCTTAAAATTAACAAATGTATGGTTAAAACTTAAATATATACAAAGTAATTGTATGGTTAAAAAAATTAAATCACATAATCCAAGTGTCAATAATGTTATAGAAACCGGGTTTTAAACATGTGTTCAAGCAACTTTTTAATTTAAGTGTTTTGTTAACCACAACCATGAGATTGTGTTTAAACATACATTAATTAAAAAATTTGCATTAAATGAAGTAATATATTCTATAATTATACATATTTTTTATTTTAAACATAGAATGTGACGTTAAACATGGAATGCTTAGTGTTCATTTAATGCAAATTTTTTAATTAAGGTATGTTTAAACACAACCCCAAATGTTGTGGTTAACAAAACCCTTTATGTAAATATACCTGAAGCTGTTATTATATGCTTCCATGTGATAATTATTGATTACCCGGTTTCTTGATTCCCACTAGTAAATACATTACGCATGTCGATCAAAATGTATTAAATACCAAGTTGATAGAGTTTGTGTGCATTGTCATGTCTACAACTTGCTACTTTAGAAGTAACGTATTAGTATTGTTAGTTTTGGCTTCCGTTACACGCTTTCTTAATCTGTTTATTAGCATATATACTAAAGGGAGTGGGGCTACCCAACTAAGGGGCGACTCGCGACACGTGGCGCTGAGTCAGTAAGTTGGGTAGCCTCCAAAAAGAGGGGGAGTGAGGCTACTCAGGAGGGTGGGGCGACTCCTGACACGTGGCACTTCTAATGATTGATTTTTTGATTGATTTTTCAACTTTTTTTTTTTTTTTTTTTTTTTCAACTTTTTTTTTTTTTTTTCATATTATATAAATAATATTAAAATTAAAAATTATTCAATATTAACTTATTAATAATATTAAAAATTAAAAATTATTCTTAAACTAAAAATACATTTTATATAAATAATAACTAAAAATACATATTAAAAATTATTCTTAAACTAAAATTACATATTAAATACTAATAAAACATAAATATTACATAATTGTTATACCTAATAATACTAAAAATTATTCTTCATCACTAACAAATTCGTCGACTTCTGGAGGTGCGTTTTGTTCATTCGGGCCACGATTATCCCATAAATGATCCACCAAATCCGCCTTAAGCATATTGTGTGTTTCGCGGCTTCTAACGACATTTGAATTCTCAATGCGTTGCTGCATTGGAGTTTCTTGAGTCCAATACTCGGGGTTTAATGTCTGATCGTGCTCGTTGAAATCTTGACAAAATGCCTTGTCCTCATCCTCCAAAATCATGTTATGGAGAATAATACAAGTATACATGACGGCATGCATTTTCTCCTTGTCCCAATATCTTGATGGAAAACTAACAACTTTCCACCTCTTTTTCAAAACCCCGAACGCTCTCTCAATATCCTTCCGTGCCGACTCTTGTTTCTTCTTAAAGTATTTTCTTTTTTCATCAACTGGGTCGGTGAAAGTCTTCACAAAGGTAGTGTATTCCGGGTATATGCCATCACTCAAATAATACCCGGCTCTGTAATAATTACCATTTGCATAAAAAGCAGCTACAAATTGAAAATGAAAACGTCTTAGTAAAACATAAAAAGTTATAAAATACATAATTCATTTATTAAAAAATATAATAACCTGTTGGCGCCAACCCAGATATAATTTCTTCAAGTATAGGTGAAGACTCAAACACGTTGATGTCGTTGTTTGATCCTTGCTGACCAAAATAAGCGTTCCAAATCCATAAATCGGTAGACGCAACCGCCTGAAGTATCAACGACGGTTTCCCAATATCCCCTCGTGTGTGTGTGCCCCGCCATGCGGTCGGACATAACTCCCAGGGCCAGTGCATGCAATCAATACTACCAATCATGCCCGGAAAACCATGAACCTGCTCATGCACCTCGTAAATACGTTGTAGATCCGTCCAAGTCGGTCTACGTAGATACGTCGGCCCATACATCTCAATAATACCTATTAATAGTTAAAAAGTAACAATTAAAAAAACACTAACTTCCCGTGAAGTCTAACTAATAATTCTAACTAATAATAATACTACTAATAATTCAAAAAAATACTAACTAATAATTCTAACTAATAATAATACTACTAGTAATTCTAACTAATAATAATACCTTGACAAAATTTAGTCAACGTATCCCGTGAAGTCCTCGCTGACATTTCCAGGTTCTCGTCAAATGAATCGACGCTCGATCCGTATGCTAGTTGACGAAGCGCGGAAGTACATTTTTGTATTGAGGTGAAACCTAACTTCCCACGACAATCATAATTTTGTTGAAAATACGGGTACTCTTCTTCCAAATCATTTGCTATCTTCAAAAAAAGCCGCTTACTCATACGAAAGCGTCGTCGAAATACCCGCGCATCGAATACCGGTTGATCAACAAAGTAAAAACGCATCAACCTCTCGTTTGCCTCCTCTCGACGACGATTCACATACGCCCTTCTTCTTATAACGGAGTCATCATCTTCTACCCGCTCTTTCACGTCTTCAATAAATGTATTAACGGTGTTATAAATGGCACCTTCAATCGCCTCATATAGTTCCGAAGAATCGGAACTTGATGATGAGGATGACGAATCTTCAAAATCTTCCATAAAATATTTTTTTACGTTATGGTGGGCTTTTTTTTTTAAAAATAAGAGTGTTGTGTGTGTGTGTTTTTTTTTTATAAAATATATGTTGTGTGTTTTTTTTAAATGAAGATGGATGGTATATAAAAAAAAAAAAAAAAAAAAAAAAAGAAAGTGAGCCGTTTACAAACGGCTAGTTTCCTCGAAGATACAAAACGAACCGGCGACCCATATATATCGCCTGAGGCCAAGTCGCCGGGGGAGGGGGGGGGGGGGGGGCGGTGTAGCCGGCGATCCGGCGGCCACCCAAGGCCTTATCGCCTGGAAGTCGCTCCACTCCGCTTAATCTGTTTATTAGCATATATACTCAAAATATTACTATTAGATTTGCCAATTTGCAGCACATGCTAGTGTAACTTGTATGGTATATCTTGAGTCACCTCAAGAGTAAAAGCAGCAACCATGCTACAAGAGGTAGTGTACACATAACTACCAGTGACAAAATTGCAATGGATAAAAGTGTCATCGAGATAGTTTTACACTTTATAACTTAAATTTTACATCTAAGATTATTTAACAATCATGAAGATATATCAAAATACGATGTATGCATCAATAATACTTGCATTAATTAGAAAAAAATTGGAGCACATGAAACTTTTGTAGAGTGAAGGTGTTAAAACAGATTGTGGTGTTTGAAATCAAATTAATTGACTTAATATGGAAATACTAAATTTATTGAGTCATGTGAAAAGTTGTTTGTTTTTCACTTAATCAAAAGAAATGACTTAAAATAAAAAGTGACAAAAGTGAAGGTCTGTAAATTAAGTCATCTGTTAATTAACACGACTTAATGAAAAAAAAAAAACAAACAGCCCTTAGTGTCATAGTTCAAGACGAATATCTTTAGAGTAATTAACACAAAATTTAGCATCTTGAATCTTGGGGGGAGATCATATATTTAAAACATGGGATTTTCTAAAATGTGCCCCGAGGGCACATGTTTGAGTTCAATATAAAAGTAAAGTTCGAGATTATTAAATTCAAATTTACATTTAATTATGATAAATTATAATTGTATTTAATGAGAATTAAATGCATTTTTTGATATAAAGGGAAAGTTCGTGTTTAATAAACATATCTTAACATGTGCTTGAGGGCACATGTTAGAAAAACCCTTAAAACATTACATAAAATTTGAGGCTTTAATGCTTGCATATCGTAATGTTTAAAGTACAGTTAATTTAAATTTTAGAACATACAAATGATACCTACCAAAAATGTCTATAAACAAGAGATTTAGTTTTTACAAGACCAAATCTTTTTCGCACATTTCAAAGATTTTAGTGTATTTTTATTCTAGATATTGTTGATATCATACATCTTATGTTTCTTCCCATACGTAAATTCCAATTTAAACATGTGTTCAAGCAACGTTTTAATTTAAGTGTTTTGTTGAGATTGTGTTTAAACATACCTTAATTAAAAATTTTGCATTAAATGAAGTAGTATATTTCATAATTATACATATTTTTTCATTTTAAACATGAAATGTGATGTTAAACATGGAATGTTTAGTGTTCATTTAATGCAAAATTTTTAATTAATGTAGGTTTAAACACAACCCCAAAGTTTGTGGTTAACAAAACCTTTTATGTAAATATACATGAAGCTGTTATTATATGCTTCCATGTGATAATTATTGATTACCCGGTTTCTTGATTCCCACTAGTAAATACATTACGCATGTCGATCAAAATGTATTAAATACCAAGTTGATAGAGTTTGTGTGCATTGTCATGTCTACAACTTGCTACTTTAGAAGTAACATATTACAGTAGTATTGTTAGTTTTGGCTTCCGTTACACGCTTTCTTAATCTGTTTATTAGCATATATATACTCAAAATATTACTATTAGATTTGCCAATTTGCAGCACATGATAGTGTAACTTGTATGTAGGGATGACAAAAAAAACCGAACCCGACGGGGAAGCCTGAAACCCGAACTAATTGGGGCGGGGCGTGACATGCTAATCGGGTTATGGGGCGGGTTTGGGGATTTTAATTGGGTTTAGGGCGGGGAGCGGGGAATCATCGCCCCGCCCCGCCCCACCTGATTAATATATACACATATACAAATATATCTATAATTACTTATATAGTATTTTAGTAGTATTTACGTAATAAAAAATATTACTCTAATATTGTTAGTTTTTTTATATATGTAAGAATGCAAAATTGTGATTGTACAAACTGGTTTAGTATCATATTTTTAAGTTTTAATGTTTGGCAGAATAATTTATCATTATTTATGTATAATACTATCGTTGAAAACTTAATAAAGATTGTTTGTAATTGATTATTAATAAGTTCGTTATTGCTAACGGTCTAAAAATAACAATAAATGTGAAATGGTGCGGCTTTTTTCGAGAATTGCACCCAAATAGGACATCCCGATAAGATCTCGATTAATACGGGGCGGGTTTGGGGGACCATCACGCCCTAACGGGGCGCCCCGATTAGATACCCAATGGGAACCGGGGCGGGTTTGGGGAGAACTCTGGTAATCGAGTTTGGGGATGGGGATGGCCGCTCCGCCCCAAACCCGCCACGTTTCCATCCCTACATATCTTCAGTCACCTCAAGAGTAAAATCAGCAACCATGTTACAAGAGGTAGTGTACACATAACTAACAAGGATTAACTTGCTCGTTCATTTCCTCGTGCATTGTGTGCGGGTTTAAACATATATTGTATAGTAAGTTTTATGATATTCAATCATACATATATAATTGTTTATAATTCGTTCTATACATGGTACCAGTGACAAAATTGCAATGGATAAAAGTGTCATCGAGATAGTTTTACACATTATAACTTAAATTTTACATCTAAGATTATTTAACAATCATGAAGATATATCAAAATACGATGTATGCATCAATAATACTTGCATTAATTAGAAAAAAATTGGAGCATATGAAACTTTAGTATAGTGAAGTTGTTAAAACAGATTGTGGTGTTTGAAATCAACTTAATTAACTTAATATGGAAAAACTTAGGGGCCGCTTGGTTCAAAGGGTGAGGAATGCAAAGGGAATACAATGCAATGCATTCCCTTACCCCCCAAATTGTTGGGTAATGCCCCATTACCCACTAGTGGGTAATGGGCCATTGCATTCCCTTAAACCAACCATCATTAATGATTATATACCCATTACCCACCCCCACTATCCCCCCAACCAAGCGGCCCCTTAATTTATTGAGTCATGTGAAAAGTTGTTTGTTTTTCACTTAATCAAAAGAAATGACTTAAAATAAAAAGTGACAAAAGTGAAGGTCTACAAATTAAGTCATCTGTTAATTAACATGACTTAATAAAAAAAATTAAACAAACAGCCATTAGTGTCATAGTTCAAGACGAATATCTTTAGAGTAATTAACACAAAATTTAGCATCTTGAATCTTGACGGGAGATCATATATTTAAAACCAATGTTTTAAAAACCGGACCGGACCGGCCGGTTCGACCGGCCTCCGGCTGGTCGGCCGGTTTAAAAAACCCCGGTTTTTATAAGTCCCGTTTACTGTAGCGAACCGGCCGGTTTTGGCCGGTTTTTCCGGTTCAACCGGTTTTGACTTTTTTTTTTTTTTTTTTTTTTTTTTGATTTTTTTTGTTGGGCGGTTCGGCCGGTTCGACCGGTGACGGAAGCATGGCCGGTTCAACTAAAAAACCGGTTTTTAAAACATTGTTTAAAACATTACATAAAATTTGAGGCTTTAATGCTTGCATATCGTAATATTTAAAGTACAGTTAATTTAAATTTTAGAACATACAAATGATACCTACCAAAAATGTCTATAAACAAGAGATTTAGTTTTTACAAGACCAAATCTTTTTCGCACATTTCAAAGATTTTAGTGTATTTTTATTCTAGATATTGTTGATATCATACATCTTATGTTTCTTCCCATACGTAAATTCCAATTCTAATTCCAGTATTAAATTAGACCATAAACAAAGTAACCACTTGCGTGTATGAATTGTCTGCCGCAAAATAAAAACTACGAGTAGAAAATTTAACTAAAGGGACCAAAAAGTAAATCAAGTACAAGCCAATGATTCAGCACCTCGTATTTTGGAACAAAGCATTTGTAATCAGCTACGCGGAGTTTACTACAACGGGTGGGACCAGACACCTGTCACTAAATAATTGGCTTAGAGTCAAGGTGTACCATGTTCCAACCCACACTAGATCATTGCTCCCTACACAAGACTTTCTATAAATAAACATTTCTCCACAGCATGAATTCCTTCCCCCACTCTCTCTTCTCTTCTCTTATCATAAGCACCAAGGAGTATTTTAGCAACAGCCTGTCCTTAAGAGTATGAAATCTAGTAGGCTATCATCTTATGCAAGGGGTGAAGAGCCTCATTTTCTTGAAGCTTGTACTCTTTGCACAAAACCACTAGGTCATAATAGTGACATCTTCATGTATAGGTATTATTCATTCATGAGTTGTTTTGTACTGTTTTTCTTGTACAATTTTAGCCAATTAAATTGATTTTCTAAAGTTAACATGACATTTTATTGATACATAGTCTAATAATTCTATTTGGTTTAGTTAAAGTTGACATGTAATTTGAGGCAAGAAAAGATATCATGGCTTACAAGACTTGTATATATATACCATGTTAATTTTTTGTTATACTATGTGCAAAATTTAATTGTACTATTACTAATGTGTATATATCTTTGTTTTTTCAGAGGGAACAATCCATTTTGCAGCCAAGAGTGTAGGCAAGAACAAATTGATATTGATGAGGCAACAGAGAAAAGATGGAAAGTATCTAAGAAATCAAAAGAAACAAGCAAGAAATCAAAAGAAACTAGTGTACAAACAGCAGCAACTCTTGTTGTTGCATAAATAGACTTGAACAATTAAAAAAAAAAAGTATGTATAATTAAATTAAAATCCCTTTTTGAAATCAAGAAATGTGATGAAGGGGATCTTAAGGAATTTGGGTTTGACTTTGTGTATATATGATGATGACTGATGATGATGGGATTTGATGATCAATGATGGAGGATGAGAAAAGGGTTATGTAAGACAAATTTTTGTTGTTTAAACACGAACTTTCTTGAGTAAAATATGAACCTTGTATCTGTTTGTTGGGTATGTTACGTTATGTTACTAGGTGTCATATGATCAATAGTATTAAAATATTTACAGTAATATTTTGTGAGTATTTGTAATGAGTGATTATTTGCACACATGATGTTTGATTTTGCACACTATAATATATAATTCGTACAATATAACAGTTTAATGCATATATTAAAGTGTTTTGATAAAAAAATTAAGCGCGCAAATAATCTCCCGTTTAAAATAGTTTGCACTAAATCACTTTTGTGAACCAAGTCAATTGTGTCAACAATGTTGTATTTGAAATGATTGTAAATTGTCATTATTGCAAAGCATTTATTTCATTTTAATTTAAAAGTACAATCATATCAAATACAATATTATCTCTTATGTTTTTTGAACATGAGAGGATCCTTGTCAGTGAGAAAGACATGCTTAGGGTGGTGGCAACCATACCTCCCAAAAAAACTCATACCTCCCAACCCACCAATAATATCATTCCACCTCACTCACACTTTTTCCATACCTCCCAACCCTTTTTTAGTGGCAATGGTCATTTTTTCATACCTCCCAACCCTTTTTTGTTTTTTACCTCCAACGTTCACTAGAATTAAATGGCTAACATTCAAACCGCGGAAGTGATTTTCACCGCTAGACCAAACCTCCGAAGCAAACCTATGGGGTGGCGGCGGTGTTCCCCGAAGGTTTGGGCCAAACCAATGGCCAAACCGCCATGGCTGCCAGTACCCTTAGAATGCTGACAAGTTTATTTAGGCAATGCTATTGGTCTAGAAACAATCAATTATGATGATAGAAAATGACATTTAATATATAAAGTACAGAGCACAAGTTAACTTGTTATATTAGTCTCTCCGTCTTGAAATTATTGTCTACATTTTTTCTTTTTTGTGTTGTCTCAAAATAATTGTCAACTTTTCATTTTAAGTAAGAAAAAGAGAATTTAGTGAAGGAATATTCTATTTGAGTGGTTGAGATTTATAATGGTATCACTTTTATTAAACTTGGTATTTTTGTCTCCTGACTATAATTTTGAGACGGAAGGAGTAACATTTGTTGTGGTGCAAATGTTTAACATTGCGTCTTGCTACCTAAGAGCACTTCCAACCATCACTCAGGGTTAAAGTTTAACACACTGCCACGCCAGCTTTAACCTTTTCAACTTTAACTAAAAAAAAAAACACCCACAATCATAACTCACCCTTAACTCACCTTAACACACCAAGTTCCAATGGTTAACACACCAAAAATGCACCCTTAACTTTGCGTTAAGGGGTTAACGCATGTGCGTTAACGTACCCTTAACGCAGACACTCTCAATGGTTAACGCACCTTAATGCAGTGGAAGTAAAGGTTTAACGCACATGGTGCGTTAACCATTGAATGTGCTCTAAGAGCTTTCGTATGCAAATAGTTAAAAGACATTTTAATATCTTTTTTAGATATTTATATTATTCTAACAATGTTAGGAATTCAAACGAACAAACGTGGAAGCTTTATTCAAATTATCAAACCAAATTCGAAGATACCAACACAAAAACTAATTCAAAAGGTACCTAACACAAATTAAAAAATTCAAAGAATTATAATACCAATAATCCCTATTTATAGGCAAAACTAACCGTCATAGATTAGTTACCAAATTCCAAACAAACTTGTAGGAAAAGTCACACAAATTACTAAATTTACCAAATAACCCCTAAAGTTTAAGTCACTTTTCTAACAATCTCCACCGTGACTTAAACTCCTCCACCTGCTTCAAATCAAATTCAAAGTTCCAAACGCTAGTGATACTAGCCAAATTCAAATCAAACGATCAATTCCAAAAGTAATCTGAAGCAAAATCGATCCAAAGCAAATGCCGATGACTTAAAAACGAGCAAACAAAAGTTAACAGACAAATTCAAAACGGTCAACCAAAAAAACAAATCGGCTAAAACGATATTCAACAAAGACAATCAAATTCGAGTAACCAACTTCAAAAACCCGACAAACGAAGATCCCAAATTTTCCAAACTAACAATTTTCCAACGATCGAATAAATTCCAAACAACCTAATAATAATTAAGTCTTCAAACACCAAATCGATCTTCAAATTCCAAATATCAAATTCAAATTCCAATGACCCAATTATATAATAAGAATTACGGTCCAAATTCAAACTTATTATTCAAGTATCAGCAACAGTTGGAACAAGCAGCAGCTCAACCTCGCTTGTCCTGTAACCCGATCTATCGTGAACCTGAGATTGCCGAAGACCGCTTGCTGAACGACTATTTCAATCACGGTTGTAAGTATCCGCACTAGAATTTTCGAAGAAGATTTCGTATGAGCCGGAAACTATTACTAGAAATAGTCAAAGGTATTGAATCTTATACTTCCGATCCTATTCCATGTCATTTTGCATTTTTTGAGCAAGCACCCGATTGTACGGGTCGAATGAGTATATGTAACACCCCCATCCGAGAACGGGTCAAATGTCACATTTATGGTATCAAACAAAACATACGCAAGCGGAAGACTTTAATAATACAATGTTTACTAAGGTATTCTAAAGAAAAGATAAAGTACTAAATCTGAACATAACAACTTCCAAACTAAAATACAAACTAAGTCCAAAAGAAAAACTCTTAATCCAACTCTAATCCATGGGGAGCTATCAACAGTGCAGTCCACTAAGAGCTCCTAAGCGCTTCACTCAAAACCCAGCTTCCCTCTTAAAACCTGCCACAGAAAAAGAAAATACGGTTGAGCTTAAAAAACCCAGTGAACAAATACATATAATGAAAGGTAATAAGCAAACGAATGAATGAAACGAAACTAAGGAAACCTGCTGAACAATATAACATAAGTCATGAGAAAATAAATGAATGAATAAGGAAATCAGAAATAACAAAGGAATGCCCACGAGCCCTAAACAGATATGTCTAGACATGATACATGAATAGACCCAAAACAGATTAACATAATCATAATCATAATCATAGCAAAGTCATAGCAAAATGTACATGGAGTAACTAGCTCACAATGTACCAGAAGTGAAATGGGGTGTATGGCACACACACAATCCATTCACTAAATAACTGAACTGAACAAAGTACCTAGGATGCATCCATACGCTCCCTGCAAAACAGATATACATATACAAGTTCGAGACTGTGCATACGTACGTTAATATAATAATAATAAGTATGGCGGCCATGGTTGCTATATAGCATAAGTGGGAACGCTGTGGACTAAATCTCACCTCCACAGATAGTGTCAATACCATTGGTGCATCAATGGCACGGCCATGGACTCCCCATGACTGGCTACAAATATGGGCAAAATAATAGGCATAATACATGCAATATAATGATAAGGGATAATTATAAATTATCCAACTCAGATAATAGCTATATGAATAGAATATAACATGAAACGAATAATCAAACGAATAACTAAACAGATACGGATCAAAGCATAACAAATATCAGGAAACAATGAGTCATGAGAAATCTTTAAGGAATAGATAGAGTTCAAATAGGTTAAGTAATTGTGAAAATCATTTAAACACTGTTTTCATAAACGTATTCTTTTAACAGCAGTTTTCATAAAAGTCATTAAACCTTCATATAAAAGTGGTATCGCCTCGGTTTCATAGCAATCATTTTAAAGCAGCTTTTCTCAAAACATTATCATGATATATTTAAAAAAGGTTTTCACACGAAGTTATAATATTAAATGGGTTACAAAGTATCAAAGGATTCTAATACGGACATTGAAGTCAGAAGAGGGAACGGATGAATCAAACCATATCAAACAGAATAACCAAACGAATATCAAATGAATCATAACCTAGAATAGCAAATATCAATGAATCAAAAGTCATGAGATACCCTTACTAAAAAAGGGTGGAATATCTGTACCTTATGCAAAGCAAGGAAAGCAAACGAACGAATGAACACAAGGAAACAACATCACGTCTTCTTCAACGAATCTACACGGATTATGGTTCATATTATACTTATTAGCTCATTTAATGTCATAACGGATTCTTAATTACTCATTACCATTCATTACTGTGATTAAGGTTTCGATAATGAGATTAGGTTAACACACATTTAAAAGTATCCATTTTAATGTGCGAAAGTAATTAGGGTTAAAGCATATTTAATGGTGTTAGAACTAACCAAAACTCTAACTTATAACATATTTCAGATTTTATCACGTTCAAGCCCCTTGGTTTATGAATTTAAAACCATACTTATATACTTACTGAGGTGCTTAATTAATTATCATAGATACTTATACATGTTAGGTAATTACCGTAATTTTTCCAGATTTTATCTCAAAATGCAAAGTATCTAAACAAAAATCCTTTTCCCAGACCTGTCCAGAAAGTGCACTGCAGGTATACCCCGAAAGTTTGTATTTCATTAACCCATTTTAACCTTTCAGAAAAATCCACAAAAATTCCAGTAGCTAATATACATCTTAAATATTCCCCTGCAAGAATTTGGGCTTCTCAGGCTTAATATTCTATGAAATAAAAATCATAAGGACCGACTGATTTTTCAAACCCAAAATACAGTTTGGACACTTGAACTCCCAAAAATCAAAAGACTACTCTCCCGACCTCCAAAAATTATGAAATTTGATATCCAGATAGCATACATCCTAAATTTAGTTTTAGCCTCAAAAAATCTTGCAAAAACACGTTTGCATCATTAACTTATGACCCTTGCAACACGACCCAAAATCTGGTCAGCATATAAGTGAGACAGAAACAACACAACCTAACCCTTTTTAGATCCGATTTGCATACACATTATTATAGGTTTAATTAGCCAACAACACACATGTTTTACACCCTACAAGTCGACACACACATTACTCACAAAAACACAAAAATAACAACACCAAAACAGTTCACATGAAATCACAAAACGAACCCTAGCCCTCGTATTCATTTTGTACACCTCTCATTAATTAGGTTTTATGGTTTACCAGATTTAGTAGCACGTAGTTAATGATCAGATTAGGGTTTCAAGACCAGATTCTAGCGCTCGTTATAATACTTGGGTCGACACACATGTTTAGCAAAACTCATGATTTTATGTGGCGATTCTTTCATATGTGTAACTATTCGAATGATAACCTGCATATCACAACTCTTCTAATCGTTTATATGGCGACAATTCTTTTACACATATAATTGTCTATTAACGAGACCTAGGAGTGACACAACAAGATTTAGATTAAGTTTCATAAACATATTACGTTTTAGGTTAACGAGTTAATCGACAAGGATGAGAGTGATACCTTAGGCAGATTAACGAGATAATCAAAGGAAAGAACACACGAGCACCACACAAGTTGCTTTGGCTGGAACTAAAGGGAAATCAAATGAGGAAAAGAGCCACGAGGCCAAGGCTGCTATTCAGATCGACACAAGCATGCAAGATTCTGACCAACGATCACCACAGCAACAATAGTAACGAACAACAATAAGTCTTGGTCTTGAGTGAGAATAATCACTCGGAATTCTTTGTGTTTTGAAGCTTTGGGTCGTATGAAAAGAAAAAGAGGAACCGAATCATAGAGATAAGGAAGGAGCGTGTATCAAATTTTAGAAACCATTTAATACTGATTGGTTTTGTTTTAAAGATGGGTCATGATTTTAGGCTATGAATGGGGGAGGGAATCGGTTTTGAGTTTAGGATAGGATTTCATTTTATTATTTTTTTTTAAATTTTTTTTAACAAATTAATATGTAAATTGACTTAGGTTATTTCATGTAATGTAATATTAACTCATAACATATAGTTTTTAGGCATTTAATAATTATTATTACAAAACTTAGATTAAAATTCAATTTAGATGGAAAAATACAAAATCAGAATTTAGGGTTTTACAACTCTTCCCATCTAAAAAGGAAATTTCGTTCGCGAAATTGAAATGAATTGATTAAACGGAAACGTACCAGATTACGAAAGGAAATGAAAATGATTTTACCAAACGGAAAGGTTGTGTTAATACAAATATCGTCCCAAAAAACGTTATTTATATTTTACGATCTTTACTTAGTTTTGTTAATGACAAATACAAGTTATATCTTTTAGCAAATCATAAACACAAGTTAAAGTCCTTTTAGAACACATTTACATTTCACAAGATCACTAAAATTTACATTTTATACATTTACATGTTTATTTCTTAAAATGGAAACTTTATTTTTCAAAAGTTAGGATGACATCATGGCATGCATCATATACACAATCTTGGTAAGATTTTGTGATATTTTGTTTAGATCTTCAAGCCAAAGAGTTGACATTTGAAGATATGGAAAGATATGGCATGATTTGGAAAGATTTGGAAATCTATTAGCTGTCCTGCACTGGCGGATCCAAGTGCATACATGGACGGATCCAAATTTTGGGATTCGTCGGATCCGCCAGCTGTTCACTCAGTTTGCCTATAAATAGCAAGCTGATCATTTAGACAATTCATTACTCATATAGCTTAAATACATAATTCATTTACTAACCCATATAATTCATTCATTCATTTGATCTTTCCTTTTGTAGCAAAGGGATCAAACATACAAGGATCAACGTTCTGTCGTTATCCGTCTAGTTTAGTCACTGTGTGATCTTGTACTAGTTTGCATATCATTGTTTGTATCATTTACATCAGTAGAGTGAGGTTAGTGTTTTAGTCCTTAAAACACAAAAAGTGTTGGGAGTGGTTATACCCTTGCAAAAAACCAAACGGGAGTGGTTGTACCCTTATGAAAGAACCAACGGGAGTGGTTGTACTCTTGTAAAGAACCCGGTGTTTAGCTTAGTACCGGATAAAGATTAAGCGACGTGTAAAGGTTTTCCCCGCCTAGAAGGGAGCTTGTTTCTTAGTGAAGAAAAACTCTCGAATTAGAAGCTCGAGGAGTGGAGTAGGGCAAGGAAGAGAGTCCTTGTAGACGAACCACTATAAACAACAGTGTTGTGTGGTTTGATCTCTCCTCTTTTTACTTATTTACTTATATTACTTGTTTGTGTGCTTGATTGTTTACTTTACTTTGAAATCACGATAAGTAACAAAGCGAATCAAATTTTAAACGGTAAAACTATTCAACCCCCCTTCTAGTTTTCCACAATTGGTACCAGAGCGGTGTTACTCAAGATTTTCAAAATATATTGTATTTTAAAAACTTGAAATGATCAATGGATTTTGAAAACTTTAAAGAAGGGCAATCTATGCAAAGACCACCACTATTTGAACCAAATTGTTTCATATATTGGAAAAATCGCTTTGAGACATATGTGAAGTCAAAGGACATAGATCTGTGGTATATTATTGTAGAGGGTGATTACAAGCCCATAAGTAATGATATTTCAGGTGGTCGGGATTTGGGTAACTCTTTTATTCGTCACAGTGATGAACAAAAGAGGTTGATTGCCAAAAACAATGAAGCCAAAATGATGCTTTACAATGCCTTACCTAAGAAAGAATATGAAAGAGTTTTTATGTGTAAAACGGCTAAAGATATTTGGCAATCACTAATTATCACTCATCAAGGGAACTCACAAGTCAAAGATAACAAAATTGATTTTCTTGTTCAACAATATGAACAATTTGTTATCTCTGAAGATGAGATCATTGATAGTGCATTTGCTAGGTTTAATACTATTATTACATCTCTTAAAGCACTTGATGAATCTTTTTCTAGTAAGAATTTTGTCAGAAAATTTCTAAGAGCACTCCACCCGAAGTGGAGAGCAAAGGTGACAGCTATTGAAGAATCAAAGGATCTTTCAAGTATGACACTGGATGAGCTCATAGGAAACCTCAAAGTTCACGAAATGGTGATGGAAAAAGACTCAGAAATAGTTAAATGCAAGAAGGAGAAAATGAAGTCCATTTCCTTGAAAGCTAAAGTTGAGTCAAGTGATGAAGAGTCTTGTTCTAGTAGCGAAGACGAAGAATATGCCATGGCCGTAAGAGATTTCAAGAAATTTTTCAGGAGACGAGGAAAGTTCGTTAGACCACCTCGTGAAGAAAAGAAATCCTTCCGAAAAGACCGTGATGATAGGAAAGGAAAAGTAGACAGAAAGTGTTATAGATGTGGTGATTCTAGTCACTTAATAGGAGAATGTCCTAAGCCTCCAAAGAACAAGTCTCAAAGAGCCTTTGTCAGTGGAGCTTGGAGTGATAGTTAAGGAGATGATGACGAGCCTAAGAACGACGAAATTGCTTTCATGGCTCACGACACAAAAAAGGTACATTCTGACTCATCATACTCTTCTATAGATGATGAAACCTTAGAAGTAGAATATAACAAACTGTGTGATATAACTTTAAAAATCATAAACAAAAATAAGTTCTTAAAAACCAAAACGACACTTCTAGAAAACAAAGTTTATTGGCTTAAAGAAAAAGAGATACGAATGGAAAAAGGTAAGAATGCTAAAGAAACGTGTGTGTCGTGTCAGGAACTTAAATTAGAACTAGAAACATTAAAAACCACACAGGAAGATCTCATCAAACAAAATTCCAAGTTTAAAAAGTTTGATAAAAACATAAATTGTGCAGATGAAATAATGAAGATACAAAAACTACCTCATAATAAAACCGGACTAGGTTTTATGAAACTAGGAACTTTAAGTGACTTTAAGAAATAAACTGTGAAAGAAAAATAATCTATTCCAACTAAGTCAGAAGCCCACGGATCCGACGGATCCAAAGTTTTGGATCCGCCAGTAGTACCAAAAGGATCCGCCGGTACAAGTTGTGAACAGAAGGTTCTAAAAACTGACCGTACTGAATTCGTTAGAGTCACTAGAAAACCTAGTACTAGTATAACTAATAACAAACAAAAACCAGCAGTTTCTATAGGAAGAGGTCAAGCTAGAAATGAGTACAGAGTTAAAACGGTTCAACAGAGACCTCAAACTAGTTTTCCCAAACACCCCTTTCCAAAAAGTAATGTTAACCCACAACACACTTACCAAAGTAATAAACTTTCATGGTCCTAATTACATGCCGTGGAACAATTGTCCACCATTTCCTTACATGAACCATGATAATGTCATGTTTAACCCAAACGGACCCATGAGATATTGGGGACCAAACGCTTGAGCTTTTCTTGAACTTAGGTGTGCTTAAAAGTTGAATTAGAACCTGATGAGTGGATCAAAGATAGTGGGTGCTCAAGGCACATGACGGGAAACAAAAGCCTTTTCTCAACCTACCAAGTGTACGACGGAGGTAATGTCACATTCGGTAGCAAACTTAAAAGTAAAATCATCGGAAAAGGTACGATCTCTCATGACTCTCTCTCTATTGATGATGTTGCTCATGTAGATAATTTGGGTTTTAACTTGCTTAGTATAAGTCAATTATGCTGCAAAAAGTATAACGTCCTTTTCAGTGAAAATGGAAGTAAAATACTTAAGGATGGCATAACTGTAGGAAAAGGTGTTTTGAAGAATAACGTTTACGTTATGAAACTCGACAAAACACCTAAAGACAAGCTTTGTCTTACCTCCTTGGATGAAAACTCAACTCTATGGCATCGACGCTTAGGTCACTCCAATATGAGGTTAATTCAATCCTTATCATCTAAGGAACTCGTTAGGAACCTGCCCAAGTTGAAATATGACCAACACTTTTGTGATGCTTGCAAAATAGGAAAACAAGTTCATAATAGCCATAAGGCTAAAAACATGGTGTCTACATCTAGGTGTCTAGAATTATTACATATGGATTTGTTTGGTCCATCCGCTATACAAAGTTACGGGGGAAACTTCTATACTTTGGTAATAGTAGATGATTACTCTAGGTATACTTGGACTAAGTTTCTAAAAATTAAAAACGAAGCATTTGATAAATTTGAAATCTGAAGTAAGAAAATTCAAAATCAAATAGGAAGTAACATAGTATCAATTAGAACTGACCATGGTCGTGAATTCGACAACGAAATCCAATTCGGAGCTTTTTGTAATGCCAATGGTATAACTCATAATTTCTCGGCTCCTCGATCCCCTCAATCTAACGGTGTGGTAGAACGTAAAAATAGGACAATTCAAGAAATGAGTAGAACCATGTTAAATGAACAAAACATACCTCAAAAGTTTTGGTGTCACGCTGTAGATACTTCTACATATATTCTAAATCGAGTTCTAATTAGACCATTCTTGACAAAAACTCCATATGAGTTATACAGAGGCAAAAAGCCTACTTTAGGATATTTTAGAGTGTTTGGAAGCAAGTGCTTCATTTTAAACACAAAGGATTATCTCACCAAGTTCGACCCAAAGTCGTATGAAGGTGTATTTCTAGGATACTCACAAACTAGTAAAGCATATATAGTTTTGAACAAAGAAACCTCAAGAGCCGAGGAATCGTTGAACGTAACATTCGACGAAAGTCCACCTCCCTCTAAGACATCACCTTTGGTAGATGATGACTTAGTTGAAAGTCAAATGGTTGAAAATATAGAAAATGTTGAAAATGATAAAGAAGATGAACCAGTAAAAAGTGAGTTAGTCAACATCAAAGAAACAAAAAGTCATCCATTAGAAAACGTCATAGGAAAACTTAATGAAAGAACATTAAGATCTAAAGCTCAAAATGAAAGTAATTTCTTTTGTTTTGTTTCAACAATTGAGCCTAAAAATATAAATGAGGCTATAAAAGATTAATCATGGGTTATTGCTATGCAAGAGGAATTAAATCAATTTGTTAGAAATGACGTTTGGACACTAGTTCCACAACCTAAAAATCAAACCATAATAGGTACAAAATGGGTGTTTAGAAATAAAATGGATGAAAATGACATAGTATCTAGAAACAAAGCTAGGCTAGTAGCACAAGGCTACAATCAACAAGAAGGTATAGATTACGATGAAACATTTGCACCCGTAGCTAGACTTGAGTCTATTAGGATACTACTTGCACATGCATGTGCACATGATTTTAAATTATTTCAAATGGATGTCAAAAGTGCATTTTTAAACGGATTTATAAATGAAGAAGTATATGTTGCACAACCTCCCGGCTTTGCCGATTTTGAAAAACCAAATCATGTTTAAAAACTTAAGAAAGCTTTATACGGACTTAAGCAAGCACTAAAAGCTTGGTATGATCGACTTAAGACCTTACTAGTTGACCATAAGTATACCATGGGCCTCGTAGACAATACTCTCTTCACCAAGAAAAAAGGATCACATATTATCATCGTCCAGATATATGTGGATGACATTATATTCGGCTCAACTTGTCAAGAGTTATGCGACGATTTCTCCAAAATCATGCATGATGAGTTTGAAATGAGTATGATGGGGGAACTAAACTTTTTATTAGGTCTCAAAATAAAACAATTAGAAGATGTGATATTCTTAAACCAATCAAAGTATATCAAAGATATGCTTAAGAAATTTGGTATTGAAGACTCAAAACCTATGAAAACTCCCATGTCCTCAGAAACCAAACTCACAAAGGATGAAGAAAATGAATCCGTAGATAGTACTAAATATAGAGGAATGATTAGTAGTTTGCTCTATCTTACGGCTAGTAGGCCGAACATTATGTTTAGTGTTTTTCTATGTGCACATTTTCAAGAAGATCCCAAAATATCTCATCTTGAAGCCGTTAAACGGATATTTAGATACATTAAAGGCACTACACATTTAGGATTATGGTATCCCAAAGGGACAGGTGTAGAAACCATAGTGTATGTCGACTCAGACCATGCCGGTGACTATGTTGATAGGAAAAGTACTAGTGGTATTTGTACTTTTGTAGGACATTGTCTCACCGCATGGTTTGCTAAGAAACAAACAGCCCTCGCCATATCAACAACTGAAGCCGAGTACGTGTCAGCAGGAAAAGCTTGCCAACAAGCACTGTGGATGAAACAAGCTCTCGTCGACTATGGAATTGAACTAAACGACATTCCCATTCTTTGCGACAACAAAGGAGCTATCGATCTTAGTAAAAACCCAGTCCAACATGCTAGAACCAAACACATAGAAATACGTCACCACTTCCTTCGTGACAATGTTCAGAAGGGAAACATCTCAATTGAGAAAGTTTCTTCAGAAGACAACATTGCTGATATTCTCACAAAACCTCTCAAGAGAGAACCTTTCAACTATCTTAGACTTGGTTTAGGATTAATGGAACCTAGTGAATAGATTAAACATTAGCTCAAACCTTAGATTAACCAAACACGGCAAAAACCCAATCTGTGTTCTGATCCTGCGGATCCAAACGACAATAAGGGCGGAACCCTTGTTTGGGATCCGCTAGATCCGTCATCTGCTAAGGCAGTTTTTATATATTAAACTAATACCATGTACTATTCATCACTCTCTCCAAAACATATCACCCACTGGAATACGACCCATAATTCACCAAACCCACAATTTAGGCTATCTTCTTCAACCAATTTGTGCTCAAATCATCACTGTAAGTATCCTTAACATGTTTACACTCCTGATCTGCGTATAGGATTTCTATTTCATGCACAAAACCAAAACTTGGGGTTATGCATAATTCTTGAAAAATCATGAAGCATATATACTAAATTGCATAACAAATCGTGTTTTTTATAGTTTGGAATTGCATCTTGTAGTACATTGTCATTATTCATCAAAAACCCCATGAGAAATTTTTGCTAAAAATCTTCTCACGACCAGGAAAAACGGTTTTTGAACATTGTTCATACAAATACAAAAACGTTATGTTTTAAGCATCACTTGCATAATGTCTCTTGAATGCTAAAGGGAATACATAATTAATATGTATTTTCGGTTACATTCAATCGTAGCTACATTGAAGAAGGAGCGTTTGGGTTATCTCTCGTTTTATCATAAAACTTGCATAAACATAATTTTCATGCATCAAAAGGAGTCGAAATAACCGCACCTCCACATTGTCCCCATGTAGGCACACGCTAGACCTTTATACATATCTTCGATAATTTTAACTAAACTATATATATTTTTCGTGTCTAGGATAACTATGCCTCCCGCAACCAACTAAGGTCACAAAAAGACCATCCATTACCTTCCCAAACACCCCAATACCAAGGGTCTTACTGAAGCCCAAGTCAATATATTCAAAGCTTTAGAAAACCGATACATCCATGAGGGTAGGGTTGTAGACTCCTCATTCTATGAAGATACCAATCTCCGCGAGCAATTAGCCGCAATTCATTTCGATGGCCTCTTAGACATTGATGAACCTATCATTCCTAGGTTCATTCTTGAATTTTATACAACCATAGGTCTTAGTTCCAACGACGATGGTCTCATGAACATTCACTTTAGGATCAATGGAACCCAATTCAATATTCCCTTAGATCAATTTGGAGATGTCTTAGGAGTTCCAAATTATGGAACATGTGTCTACTCCGATAAGTGGTCATTAACAATCTTAGAGTCTAACCTTGAGAGAACGGCACCATATGCCACACCTTTGACCGCCAAAGAAACCATTAGGGAGCATCTCTTCTTACCTAGGAGCAACCCAACTAGGTTGCATCGAGGTCGTCATGTACCTAGAGATCCTTTAGCCATGGAACTAAATGAACTTAGGCCCCGAGTTTAGGAAGTTAGAAGATGTTTTGAGAGCTAATGTCATTAGCACCGTTGGGAACCGAGACCATATCAATGAATGTCTTTGTTACATGACGTATTGTGTGTCCACTCATCAACCGTTCAACCTTGCATACTATATCGCCAAGCGAATGGCCGATTTTCCGATACAAGGTACCACGGCAATGCCCTACGGGATGCTCTTGACTCGTCTCTATAGAGCTTTTGCACCCATTCCTAGAAATGCCTTAGGATTTGTTCTCGATTATGATGAGATTCCACACACCTTTGTTCCCTTAAGCGATTTTAGGGTAGCGGTTGACAAAGGCAAACGTCCTTGCCATCAAACATCATCATCATCATCATCAATGAGTGACGATGACGGCTTGCCAAACTCTAGAATCACTCCACCGGAGTACTTGAGTCAACTTCCTCCAATCCCGAATGAATCCGAGGAGCATTGTCAAACAAAGGGAATGATGAATAATCTGGGGCGTTGGATCATGAAACTTTACAAGGGTTACAAGAAATTGAGCAAGAAGTTCAAGTGAGAGGAGTGTTTGGGTCTAGACGTTTTCAAACAATGATGTGTTAAATTTATGTGTATCTTGAGATATTATATTAGTACTTGATGTATATGTGAACTAACTCAGATTTGCAGGTCGATAACACTTAGTGTTATCAATTTTCCGAGAATAAGCCACTGTTTGGCTTAACTCCATTTAAGGTAAGAAATTAATATCTGATTAATCCATGTCTATACGTGTGTTAGAACCTATATATTTAGCATATTTGCACTACATATTAGCTACTACATATGTTTTAGGAGAGTTTTCGGGTTTTGACCATCTCACGCAAAATATGACATTCATTCTGTTAAGAAACTGAATATCCATATGGCGGATTTGGCGGATCCCACTTTTTGGATCCGCCTCATGTATCTCTTGGATCCGCCAGTCCAGAACCCATGGATCTGACGGCTCCCAAACTTTGGCTCCACCTTTGTTTTCGATTGGATCCGTGGGTACCAACAGTAACTTTTTCAAAAAATTCCCGACTCATCCTGACACTTAGATTTTGGTTTGTAGCTTCTTTAGATTATACTCACTGATCATTAAACTCTCTAGAATGATTTAGGAACCCTTAGAACCCTAAGAACTCAATTTCCCACCAAAATTTGAATTTTCAAATTTTACATATGAGTTACCTTTCTAATACAAGCAAGGAACCCTTTTGAGGGATCCGTCAAATCCGTGGAAACATCTTATCAACAGATTTTCCACCATCTCCTTGCATTTACTGCAAATCCCCCTCATATCACTCAACTCCATTTCAATAGATTGACCTTAGGATGTGACAAGCTTAATTTTTTGTTCCAAATCATTAGGAACCAACATTCTCCAATGGATTTACATCCAATCCAAACACACAGACCAACAAACCTTCTGCCTATAAATTAGTACCTTAGGATCATCACTAAACTCACTCACTCACTCACCATTTCCTCTACTTTCTCTCCTGTACATCTTAGCTACATTACTTCACCATGACTAAATCTAACAACTCTTTCACCTCTAGACCTCCAAAACGAACTGCCCGCATTAGTGTTAAACCACGTTGCTTCATAAACTTAGCAAACTCATCATCAGAGGAATCATCTCCTCTAAATATCTCATCACCTATTGCAAGTGAGAATTTTCTCACACTCTCCACTCCAACACCACCAAATGTAGTCATTCATACTCCACCACCAACAATTACTCCAATAGCTACCACTCCACCACCCGCTACAACTCTCACCAAGATCCACTCTCCATTCCATTGATGAAGAGTTTTGGATTAATCAACCCAACACCCAAGCCGAGATCAACGAGGAACTAAACCGCCTCTATGCATTCTCAAACATGGTTGACTCCCATCTCCACGAGGCTATGGACTTACAATCCACCTTTTTAGCCTCCATTACGGGTCCAACAAACAATCCACCACCACCTAAATCCAACAATCCACCACCACCACAAAACCATGAGACTACTCTTCCTCCCGGTTTTTCAAGCCATGATTGCTCGCATTGCGAGAGAACCGCTCATTTGGCCCAAAGGACCAACATTTTGGTCAATGATCTCCAAAATGAAATGAGGTTCATATTGAACCACATTCTCGAGCGTCTCAATGCAATCTCTCATCCTCCTCAATAGGAGCTTTGTTAGTTTCCTCTTAAAGGAACTTTTAGGGTGTTGTTTTAGAATTTTTCTTATTAGTATTTCTTTTCCTTGTTTAAATGTAACATCATTTTTTCCAAGTAATAAATGTTATGTCTTTATGCTTGTGGGTGATCAACATTAAGCTTATTATCTCATTTTAGAATACTAACATCATAGTATGGTTGTTTTAACTTAACATATTGCCTTGATCAAATGTACATTAGGTACTAAATTTTGATCAGACACTTCATTTTGACTTTTTAAAGTCAAATGTGCTAAAACTTTTTATTTGGTTGACAATTACATAGGCATTTTACTTCCATGAAGTAACTAACATTTCTTTTGTAGCATCTCCTATCCTTGAAATGTATACATTGATACTCTAGCAATGGGGAGTATACATCGAGGGGGAGCATCTCATAGTCTAACGATTTGTTTTGTAGGATCATACATCATCATACATCATATTCTTGTTACTCCATTTAGGGGGAGTATAAATCAAGGGGGAGCTTTAAAGTTCTCAAAATCGCATTCCGCTACACATATCTTCTTTTTGTTTCGACAAAAAGGGGGAGAAAGGATTAAATTTGCATTACTGTGAAACATCACAGTACATACATTTATACTTGAAATTCTTTTCAAAACTTGCATAAAACAAACTTAATCTATATTTTAAAAAAGACTCATACTTCATTTATTCATTTGCTTAAAAATACACCTTATGTTTTGTCATCAACAAAAAGGGGGAGATTGTTAATACAAATATCGTCCCAAAAACGTTATTTATATTTTACGATCTTTACTTAGTTTTGTTAATGACAAATACAAGTTATATCTTTTAGCAAATCATAAATACAAGTTAAAGTCCTTTTAGAACACATTTACATTTCACAAGATCACTAGAATTTACATTTTATACATTTACATGTTTATTTCCTAAAATGGAAACTTTATTTTTCAAAAGTTAGGATGACATCATGGTATGCATCATATACACAATCTTGGTAAGATTTTGTGATATTTTGTTTAGATCTTCAAGCCAAAGAGTTGACATTTGAAGATATGGAAAGATATGGCAAGATTTGGAAAGATTTGGAAATCTATTAGCTGTCCTGCACTGGCGGATCCAAGTGCATACAAGGACGGATCCAAATTTTGGGATCCGTCGGATCCGCCAGCTGTTCACTCAGTTTTCCTATAAATAGCAAGCTGATCATTTGGACAATTCATCACTCATATAGCTTAAATACATACTCATTCATTTACTAACCCATATCATTCATTCATTCATTCATTTGATCTTTCCTTTTGTAGCAAAGGGATCAAACATACAAGGATCAACATTTTGTCGTTATCCATCTAGTTTAGTCACTGTGTGATCTTGTACTAGTTTGCATATCATTGTTTGTATCATTTACATCAGTAGAGTGAGGTTAGTGTTTTAATCCTTAAAACACAAAGAGTGTTGGGAGTGGTTGTACCCTTGTAAAGAACCAAACGGGAGTGGTTGTACCCTTGTGAAAGAACCAATGGGAGTGGTTGTACCCTTGTAAAGAACCCGGTGTTTAGCTTAGTACCGGATAAAGATTAAGCGACGTGTAAAGGTTTTCCCCGCCTAGAAGGGAGCTTGTTTCTTAGTGAAGAAAAACTATCGAATTAGAGGCTCGAGGAGTGGAGTAGGGCAAGGAAGAGAGTCCTTGTAGCCGAACCACTATAAACAACAGGGTTGTGTGGTTTGATCCTTCCTCTCTTTACTTAATTACTTATATTACTTGTTTGTGTGCTTGATTGTTTACTTTACTTTTAAATCACGATAAGTAACAAAGCGAATCAAATTTTAAACGGTAAAACTATTAAACCCCCTTCTAGTTTTCCACAGGTTGTTTCTCATGACTCGATCATGACGGTCCAAAATAGCCTCACATTCTCTCAACAGAACAAATCATAACAAATCTGATCCAACGGATTCGAAACCACATGTGAAGGATGATAACAGAGACATCTCGAATGAGATACATGAACTAAGCATGATATGAACATGAGACAAATACAGAGGTAATGCTAAACGGTAGGAATTTTCACAATCCTATTCTAAAATTCCGACGAATCAAGGAAACTTACAAACGATCAACCAAGTAATTATCAAATTATCGAACGTATAAAATGCATAAGGTTAAGGGTAGAATATCCATAATGATAAGAAAGAACTTAAGGACTAAGGAATCACTGAATAAATCTCTATATTATGTCAGAACGTCTAACCCTTCTGTATGGAGATACCCCAAGAACACACAACCCCCGGTCTAAAATTCCAAAGTTCCTCTACCATTGTAACTATTCTTGCAGTCACTATAATCAACTTCGAATCTTCAATAAGCAGCTATCTATCCCCCTTCCAACAAAAGATGTTCTATACTTCCATCCCTACCAAAGTACAGGATCCTAACATATCCTCTAAAGTCTGAATAGTTCATTCCTTCTGTCTATTTATCTGAGGGTGAAAAGAAATCTTAACTTGAGACTGATTCCTCAAGCCTTCTGTAGTTCCCCTTGAAATCGTGAAGTAAAACGCGAATCTCTGATAGGATCACTGCTGCCAACTCCAAGTTATATGTCGGATATTTAGCCTTCTACGGTTCTAGTTGTCTTGATGCATAAGCGATATCCTTCCCGTGCTGCAAAAGTGTATAACCAAGTCTCTTCTTGAAATCATTCCCAAAATTGGTACCCACCTAGAAGCTAATTCCTGTTTCAACTCTTCAAGCTCAGTTCTTGTTCCTCATCCCAACTAAACTTCTCCTCTCTTCTTATACGCTTCATCAATGATAACGCCAGTTGTGAACATCTTCCACAATCTTCTACAAGACTCAAAGGTTCTAACCCCAGTAAATGTCGTCGGTCTTGACCATTTAGTGATAATCCTAATCTTCGCATGATCCAAATGATACCATCTGCTAAGAACGTCTCTTGTCCCAACCACAATATCACCCTTCGAGAATTTTGTTTAAAGCTTCTTCTAACGCAACATTTTTTACACAATACAAAAATGATCCTCATGTTTCTCCTTCATCTCTGAATACACCAAGATGTTCGCAGGATCCAAATGATACCATCTGCTAAGAACGTCTCTTGTCCCAACCACAATATCACCCTTCGAGAATTTTGTTTAAAGCTTCTTCTAACGCAACATTTTTTACACAATACAAAAATGATCCTCATGTTTCTCCTTCATCTCTGAATACACCAAGATGTTAAACACATCATGGTAATTAGAATCCTCAGAATGGTCGAACAGGCATCTAAATGATTAACAAACGAATCAGAGTTTAAGGGCGGAATCAGAAAATATATAGTGTAAGGCATAACCATAATATTCTCAAGGCATTCTAAACTTACTTGGTCACTAAACTCATGCTGAGCAATATGATAAGCTTCTCAAATCTCTAGAAAGAATGATCTTAAAGGGGCTTAACTAAAAGGTAGGGGTACGAATCAGAGTGATGTGGAAGCAATAGACCTAACAAATGTCTTATCACATAGTCTACCCAATCCTTACCGGTCATATCACAAGTTCCTCCAGAGTGGAAATCCTAAGGAAAATTCTCAAAGGTTGTTTCAAAAGCTCCTATAGTGCAAACCTAAGGGCCTAATATTCACATATCATGATTTAATGTACTACAAGTCGAAACCTTTGCTCTGATACCATAATTGTAACACCTCCATCCGAAAACGGGTCAAATCTCACATTTATGGCATCAAACAGAACATACGCAAGCGGAAGACTTTAATAATACAATGTTTACAAATGTATTCTAAGGAAAAGATAAAGTACTAAATATGAACATAACAACTTCCAAACTAAACTACAAACTAAGTCCAAAAGAAAAACTCTAAATCCAACTCTAATCCATGGGGAGCTATCAACAGTGCAGTCCACTAAGAGCTTCTAAGCGCTCTTCACTCAAAACCCAGCTTCCATCTTAAAACCTGTCGCAGGAAAAGAAAATACGGCTGAGCTTAAAAAGCCCAGTGAACAGATACATATAATGAAAGGTAATAAGCAAACGATTGAACGAAACGAAACTAAGGAAACCTGCTGAACAATATACCATAAGTCATGAGAAAATAAATGAATGAATAAGGAAATCATAACTAACAAAGGAATGCCCACGAGCCCTAACCAAATATGTCTAGACATGATACATGAATAGACCCAAAACAGATAAACATAACCATAGCAAAGTCATAGCAAAGTGTACATGGAGTAGCTAGCTCACAATGTACCAGAAGTGAAATGGGGTGTATGGCACACACACAATCCATTCACTAAATAACTGAACTGAACAAAGTACCTAGGATGCATCCATACGCTCCTTGTAAAACAGATATACATATACAAGTTCGAGACTGTGCATACGTACGTTAATATAATAATAATAAGTATGGAGGCCATGGTTGCTATATAGCATAAGTGGGAACGCTGTGGACTAAATCCCACCTCCACAGATAGTGTCAATACCATTGGTGCATCAATGGCACAACCATGGACTCCCCATGACTGGCTACAAATATGGGCAACATCATAAACATAGTACATGCAATCTAATGATAAGGAATAATTATAAATTATCCAACTCAGATAATAGCAATATGAATAGAATATAGCATGAAACGAATAATCAAACGAATAACTAAACAGATACGCATCAAAGCATAACAAATATCAGGAAACAATGAGTCATGAGAAATCTTTAAGGAATAGATAGAGTACAAATAGGTTAAGTAACTGTGAAAATCATGAAAACACCGTTTTCATAAACGAATTCTTTTAACAGCAGTTTTCATAAAATTCATTAAACCTTCATATAAAAGTTGTATCTCCTCGGTTTCATAGCAATCATTTTAAAGAAGCTTTTCTCAAAACATTATCATGATATATTTAAGAAAGGTTTTCACACGAAGTTATAATACTAAATGGGTTACAAAGTATCAAAAGATTCTAATACGGATATTGAAGTCAGAAGAGAGAACGTATGAATCAAACCATATCAAACAGAATAACCAAACGAATATCAAATGAATCATAACTCAAAATAGCAAATATCAAGGAATCAAAAGTCATGAGATACCCTTACTGAAAAAGGGTGGAATATTTGTACCTTATGCAAAGCAAGGAAAGCAAACGAATGAATGAACACAAGGAAACAACGTCACGTCTTCTTCAACGAATCTACAGGGATTAGGGTTCATATTATACTTATTAGCTCTTTTAATGTCATAACGGATTCTTAATTACTCATTACTGTGATTAAGGTTTTGATAATGAAATTAGGTTAACACACATTTAAAAGTTTCCATTTTAATGTGCGAAAGTAATTAGGGTCAAAGATATTTAATGGTGTTAGAACTAACCAAAACCATAAATTATAACATATTTCAGATTTTATCACGTTCAAGCCCCTTTGTTTATGAATTTAAAACCATACTTATATACTTACTGATATATACTTATACATGTTAGGTAATTACTGTAATTTTTCCAGATTTTATCTCAAAATGCAAGTATCCAAACAAAAATCCTTTTCCCAGACTGTAGGATCGATACATGTATTGATTATGTGGATTCAAGAGGTCTTGGATTATGGAAGAACAAATCCATGTTTGAGTTAGAGAGAGAGAGTAGAGAGGGAACTTGAGAGAGAAACTGGAAATCTATTAGATTAAGAATGAAGGAAGTTCCAACCCTCTCCCTAGGTGGAGAGGGGTATTTATAGTTACATACATAAGTGCCCCTAGTGGGCTGTAGAGTGAGCTGACAGTGGGTAAAGACCCGACCCACTCCACAAATACTATAATAACTAAACTAATATTACGTTAACTAAACAAATACTAATAAGCCTACGAGCTACATAAATGCTAAATAGATACTCGGGGTGACCGAGTCTTCACATGAATATTTATATTCCTAACAATCTTCCCCTAAGGGAGGTCACCCCGGAAATAATATTTTGAATTCTAGCATTCTATCATGTGTGTTTGACTTTGTAGCTCGTAGTCTTTGATTCTTCAATTTCATCGATCTTTGTGCCTTCAGCAGTGAACTTTTGATGACTGATCGGTTGTCTTGGATGATTTTTGAGTATTCTTCGAGGTTATCATCCAATATATGTCTTCAAGTCATCTTGCAGCATCGTCTTCACGTGATGTTTTAATCTTTGAGCCTTCTTTGAGATCATCAGCCACCGAAAATCTCTAAGCTCATCCATTGTAGTGATATTGCCTCCATGTGATTTGTTGTAACCGTTGGACTCGCATGCTCACACTTTTCTGAATCATGATAGCTATCATCAGAGTTGCAGAAGCTGTGTTGTAGGTCTTTCATCTATCATAATGTCTTTGATAATGAATTGGAAGTGTGAGCATGGAGTGTGGATTGACACGTCTCTACTGGAATCAGGAACCACCATCACCATCTTTATATGAATCTGAAATAAAACAGTTAGCACTAAAGTTGGAGAACGAATATGGCTTTGTCATTCGTTTGATGTGGTTGGATTAACCTTCGGTCCTGTGAAGACCGACCTGTGATCAGGTAGAATCCCCTTTAAAGAAGATTCTCCTTGACAGGAATTTCCAGCTTGCAGTAATGAGTCTTCCAACAAATTAATGTCAGAATCATCATACTAAGCATGTTCTCATACTGGAACATCTCAAAGCAGATAGCACGGTAGAGTGAATCAGTGAATTAAATACCTACTGATTGACGAGAAATTGATTAGAAAAATCACTCGCGTGTCACTAGATAAACATTTTATGCAACACGACGAGGGTTTTATACCTTGAATCACATTTCTGTCAAAAACACTTTTGCTTGAAAATTTTCACAATCAATGTGCTCGAAAACTCGGTTGGTGAGCACATTGAAAGGTTTTTCAAAAGCATCCATCAATCCATTTCCTGGAACAAGTTTGATTCGAAAGAGAATCGCCCCATCGTTTCTTTCCAGTTGTCACAAGTTTGATCCATGAAGGATCTCACATGTCACCCACCAAGAGCTTGTTTGATGTTGGCTCTAGAAGGATTTTCATCTTCATTGTGAATACTTTACATATCACTCGGATGTTCTGGCAATACCACGAGGATAATGCGTAGGACTCTTCATATATATTTTCTTGCTGTTCACGGTGTATGAAACAGCAAGCATATTGAAAGTGTGTCCTAATGAGATTTATTGATTATCTCTTGGCTCTAGACTCAATAGTGCGTTTTTATTTAGTGATCGGAGGCTGGAGAAGACTTCTACCTTTTCAATATCGTCAAACTCGGAGTGAGAGAAACGATAACAATGTATTGATCTCCGTGACAAGTGAAACAAGAATCCTTTGAGGGACCTTGAGTGGCTAGGAAAGGTTGTGCAGCGTATCACTGGGTCCATGATACTTTGTCTTAAATGCCAGCAATCAACTAAGTGATTCTGATAGCATATGTATTGACCCGGTTTCTGCCTAAAGTGTAAGGAGGGCTTCTTTCTTTTCACCCTTTATCTTTACATTTCTTTTTCATTCTTCAACCCCTTCAGCGCTTACCGAGACTTCATTACTAGCACCTTGTTGGGTTTGTTCCAGTACTAGCTCCATCTCAGTCGGCACTCTTCCCTTATTCACACTTTTCTCCATCATACCTAATGACTTCTACACTAACTAGTGGATTGTCCCTGGGTAGATCCCTCCGGCTCTGGCGGGATCGTGGGAACTTATACCATCATAAATCATTTGCTCCCCCTCAATATGTGCATCGATATACGAAAAGGTTTAGCACATATGGGAGAGCCTACACTTGAGTTCCAAAAGATCACATTTTTATCAGAATTTCATATTTAAATCACATTCTCTCCCCCGATCAAAAATTTCAAACCATTTGAGATTTGTGATCCCAATTGATTTAAATATGTTTAGAAAATTTGGGAGAAAATGTGGTCAGGTTTTAATATACATTCTGATTATGAAGCATACAATGCTCCCCCTTAAACTAGAGAGAGTGTCACTGCTGATGTTTCACAATGCTTAAAAAGGTGTCAGAAATTTGAACAAATACTCTCCCCCTCAATTAATGACCCGTTTTCTATTTAAAGAGCTGTAGTCATTCAATTGAGTGTGAAGTATTTGTGAAAATTTAAGTCCAGTTACCACCTTGTGAAACACCAAAACTCTCCTGAAGAATCATAGAACAGAAGGAGTTTGAGGTGTAAAGAAGACTTCTCTTCTTATACAAGAAATGATGCACTGAAACGTACATCAGATCGAAGAAACATGGATATAAAGTAATCCATGCCCAGGTGAACATCACCCAGTTGGAGGAACAGCTGTCTTTTTGGCGACATGCTTTCCCCATAGTAAAGAACGGGTTGCAGTCTGAAGTAACTGCAAGCCATTGAGACATGTTTTAACCGGTTAGTTTAACTTCTGCTCGAGCTTCATTTAAAGACCCGTGTCATTATTGAATGACATTTCTAGGACCGTAAATGTTATCGATAAACAGAAGACATGCCTATAACGACTATTTTTGGTATTTTTTGTGTTTTTCTGATTTTTATGGTTTTTATAGGTTTTATATTTTTCTCTTTTATTTTTGGTTTAAAGTATATACAAAGAATATATGTACAAGGATATATGAAGCAGATCCATTACTCCTCAGTCTCTTCCTGAAGGCTTTTGAGTGTTTCTGGCTTCAGACTCTTCTCAGCTGCCATCACTTTATTTGCTGAAGAACAATGTCCGCAAATCTAATTAGGGATTAAGTCTGGCATTTCACTCTCCCCTAATTAGTGCTCTCCCCCAAACTGACCACCTTTCTGATGACTGCCCATAATATGAAGAAGTCTTTTGATAACCAAATGCATGTCGTCCTTAGTCTTCTAGCACACAGCGAAGAATGTAGAATAGACTGTAGACTCGACCTTCTTCAAGATTGTCCATTTGGGGGAACAGAATATCAACATCTTCATCTCACCAAATGCATTCCAGTAATCTTACATATAACCCATCAGCCCGTAACGTACACATGAAATGATAACACCAAAGTAACAAGTTGAAACACTGATCATCTTTAATTTGAATCATAGATGTTAAGCCCGATCACGTAAACTTGTTGTGCGTTCTTGATTTACACATTTCTCTCCCCTGATGGTTATGATTAATCAGCCCGTGACGTACACAGGAAATGAAGATACCAAAGTAACAAGTTGAAACACTGATCATCTTTAATTTGTTTCGTAAGATGTTAAACCCGATCATGTGAACTTGTTGTGCGTCCTTGGTGTACACATTTCTCTCCCCTGATGGTTACGATTAATCGGAATCATCATAATGATGTGTACATGAAGCATAATGATGTGTACATGAAGCATTAACTAGAAGCCCTTTATTACTGATTATATCAGCCCGTGAGAAGATGTCGATTAGTCGTATGGCCATTTCTCAAACATCAATCAACATGTAGTTTATTCACCCTTCTCCCCCTCAAAAATTGCATGTGACTGCCATTTTTGATTGAACGAGTGAATAAGAATACCATCAATGGTAAGTAGATCCACTTAATAACTGACATTTTGTTTATTCACCCTTCTCCCCCTCAAAAATTGCATATGACTGCCATTTTTGATTGAACGAGTGAATAAGAATACAATCAACGATAAGTAAATCCACTTGATGATGAGAATTGTCATAAACAAGAAGATTTCTCTTCTTCCGAAGATAAAGCGCACTTAAGCGTACGCCTTTCTTTTCTTTGATGAACGGGGCCTGAAGAGTTATCAACAGACGCCGTTATGTTGACATTGAGGCCCGAGGCTTGAACTGCAGTGTTCAAACGTCATTGTCGATGAAGAACGAGGCCTGAACTGATGTGAACAGACGTCATCTCTCTCTTTTCTACTTCTCTCATCTAACTCGTTACCAACCCCATTATCATTCTGTCGGCTTGATGTCGTGACTACTGATGGAGAAAAACCCAATATGATGAACTTGAGACTGAAGTAACATAACCCGAACTTGTGACTTAAACTTGCACTAATGTATGACAAAGAGCGGTGTAGAGAGTTCGTGCAACTTCGAATCCCTAAGTACTCTATACTCTTCAACCAACCAACCATCAAGTATAAGACGTACATCACCTCTTAGATATCCACAACTTCGTGTGACACTGAGCTCTACAACGTTACTCCTTAAAGTGATAGTTATTTTGTGGTAATAGAGAGGAAGAATCACAAAAAATAACTAGATATCCAAGTCTTCGTCATTGTAAAGGTTAAACGCTCGAACAAGGATCTCGAAGAATCTTCATCCAACCAACCCCGATATCTTCAGATACTAAGTACACACACCCGTGAAATTTCACTCCAACCTCAAATAAATAATAATGAATTAGCGCCGTAGTCACATCTTTGTGGTTTAAATGCCCATATCTAGCCGTTTTTTATGTTTTAAATGAACTTTGAAAAATGTTTTATCCCTATCTTTGTCAAAAGCACATAACCCATCATCACAGGATTTTACAAATCTATGATTTAAACCGAGAAATAGATTCTTTCGCGGGATTTTACAAAACCAAGAAGAAACCGTGAGACAATGATGAATTGAATGTGTTATGACAAATTTGATTCTTGTGAATAACTGTTTGAGGGAACATGCAAGAGATCAGCAACAATTCTTCTCCAATATGTGGAATACTTCACAAACCATATTAAGTAAAGTAGTATAAACTACTTCCCCCTGGAAGTTGACCTTATAACATCAAAGTACACCTTTCTCCCCCATGATGGTTTCGAACTTTCGGAAGCATCATTGACGTGTACGGCCATATACACGAGAAGTTCTTGTCTTAAGCAAACATCTTGAAAAATCATAAATGACATTGAAGATTCTTGAAAGATTTTGCTTAGACTGTGAAGTATTATTGACGTTCTGTTGCGTCGAATATCCCATGAGAATTGCTGTTACCACTTGCTCAAATGATGAAGCGAAAAGTGTACCGCTTTTAAGGGGTCATTTAAGCCTTAAATCGTATTAATTTGATCAAATATCGCCCTAAATCGTTCCTTTTGTCATTTTAGGTACTTTTGAGGAGAAATCTGGAAAAGGAGGCATTTTGGACGTTTTTGGAGCATTAAAGTGAAGAAAACGGCAAAGTCTCAAGAATCGGCTAAAAGTTACTCTTGACGGCGTCAGACTTTACTCTGGACGGCGTCATGCCTTGGCAAGAAAAGTTGGACGTGAAATTTACTCATGACGGGCCAGTGAAAATAGCATGTGAATTCTGACGGCGTCACGCTTTAACTTGATCAAGGGCGTCACGGCTTAAATCATAAGGGGACGGCGTCACGTTCATGGTTCGACGGCGTCAAGCCTTGATAAGCCAGAATGGATTTTTGAAGAGCTAAAGAGGGACGGCGTCAAGAAGGTCATCCGGGAACCCTAAAAGCGGCGAGGTGACGGCGTCACACTCCATAAGGTGACGCCGTCAGATCCAAAAATCTATATATAGTTTTCTAATTTTTTGTCATGAGGGAGAGCTTAGTGTGTGGAATTTTGGGATAAAACCCTAGGACGAATTCAGCTTCTTTTTCAAGGCTTTTTGCCTTGAGATCTTCCATGTTTCATTGAAAGATAAGTTATCAATTAATCATTCAATATGTCTATGTGTTGTTTGATTCTATCTTATTCTTGTCTTTTGTTTAACATGTTAGGCTAAATTTATCTTGTGTTTGCTTAGATCTAATGAAACCTAGCTATTGATTATTGGTTGTTAGTGTGTTGTTAGTTGTATTGGATGATTGTTTATCTATGTTAGGCTTAAGAAAACTGGCTAACTTCCTATTCGGTAACTTGCTTGAACGTCTTAAGAAACATGAACCAAATGCGTACTAAAGGTTTTTATGGTTGTATTTAATGCACAAGCGAATTCTAGTGATCCCATGTTAGGAGCTTCCTAGCCGGCTCGACATAGGAGTGAAGTAGGAGCTTGTAGAGTTGGGGAAGTAAGTACGCCACCCCACGAATGGTATTAAGGAATACACCCATCATCCACGCAACTAATACACACTAATTAACCGGTAAAAGATAGTTAGGGAGTAAGGAAATCTAAGTAAACACATTTCTCTACACATAAGTTTCTCACCACATTTTCATTTTTGTTATTTTATTTTATTTGCATTCGTAGTAATTTGGGTTAGTTGACTAGCAACTAATTCCGCCCACTCCTTCAAACCCGAGATTTTACTTGCTTTCATAAAATTATAAAAACATAAAAAAGAATCTTCCTCAACCCTTAGACCTAATTAGAGTAGCCTTTCATACCTAACGAACACTATTCCCTGTGGAGAACGATCAATCCCCCGTACTTACCACTACACTATACTACATCGGTCAGGTACACTGCCTGGTGGGGTTGTAAGCCTCTTGAGATCCCTCGAGAGGTAAAACCTGTTGTAAGGTTACAAAACCACGCAATCAAGTTTTTGGCGCCGCTGCCGGGGAATAGTTATTGTTTAGGTTGAATTTTTATTTCTATTAGGTCTACTCACTAGATTCCTTTCTAGTGAGATTTTTATTTTTCTAGGTTTTCTTTAGTCTATCTATTTTCTTCGTGTCTTTGTTCGTAACCATTACCGTCCGACATCATGGAAGATGGTAATATCCTTAACCCACACAACCCACCACCACAACAACCACAACCACCTCCTAGAGCCCGTACTTTAGGAGAGTATTCCCGTCCTAGCCACCATGGCTATCGAAACACCATTGAGCTCACTCAAGGAGCCAATATCACACCCTTGCGGTCCGACACCATCCGGTTGGTGCAAAGCGGATGCGCATTCCATGGACTTCGTTTTGAAGATCCTAATCAACATCTCAAGGACTTTCTTAAAATTGTTGATTCTATAGACCTTGATGTTGCCACTCGAGAGACGACCCGATTGCGTCTCTTCCAATTCTCTTTGCGGGACCAAGCTAGTCAGTGGCTAGAACGTCAACCCGCAGGATCCATCACCTCTTGGGATGATCTCACCACTCGTTTCCTTGCTCAGTTTTTCCCACCGGGAAGAACTACCAAGCTAAGGAATGATATCTTGATGTTCCAACAACGTCAAAGCGAAACTCTCTACGAGGCATGGACTCGATTCAAGGACTTACTCCAAAAAGTCCCTCACCATGGCATAGAACTTTGGCTCCAAGTCCAAATCTTCTATGACCATATCAATCTCTCCACGAGGCAAACCATTGACCAATCGGCCGGTGGCAAGCTACGTGATCTAAGTGCGGAACAATCATGGGCTCTCCTAGAGGATCTTGCTCTTTATGACAACGAAAGTTGGAGTGATCCCCGTGATTTGAATAAAACGGTCAAGGCAATATCTTTGCCTTCGAATAATTCAAGCACTTCCGACCGTAGGATCATAGAACTTGAAGACCAAGTCAAGTTTCTCATGAAATCCTACGAGGCTCCTAAACCTTCAAGCCAAGTGAACAAAATCACTTCTTCATGTGAATTATGTAGTGGTCCCCACGACACTCGTGATTGCATGGAACTCCCCGAACAAGCTTTTGTGGACGACGCATCCTCGCGTACCGACGGAGCGGGAGACAAGTGGTACACTTTCAAACCCGAGCCAAACCATTATGGTGATTCATACAACCCCTCATGGAAAAATCACCCGAACCTTAGGTGGAAACAAAACCAAAACTCACAACAAACCAATTCTTCCAACCCACCTAATCGTTTCCAATCAAGCGGTTCCAACTCGAACCGTACTTTCAACAACAATCCTTCCGGCAATGGTAGTACCAATAACTTTGAAGGATTGATGTCCCAATTTATGGCATCTCAAGAAGCTCGGATAGCTAGATTCGAATCCGAATTCAATCAGCAACAAACTGAGATGACCAATAAAATTGACAACTTGTTGAAAGCCCTCAATAACCAAGTGCTATCACCTCCACATAAGGACGCTAGGAACACAAATAGCGGACCCCAAGTAAAAGACCCCTCTTCATCCAAACACGTCCACTTTGTCAACATTGTCACTATTAAACCACTTGATAGGAATGAGGATAATAGTGAACCTAAGGATGAGGATAAGAAAGTCGAGGTTGATAAGGAAGTTAGGACAAGTGAGATTGAAGAAGTAGATGATGATGAGGACTACTTCAATAGGCTACCCACTAAGGAAGAGCGCGCATATCATACAAACTTATTCGATGACCCCGAGGCACCATACTTCCTAGGTAGACCAATCATAGAAATAGGCGACCCTTCTAATCTCAACATACCATGCAACATCGGACATCTACATGTGTGGAAAGCTTACATCGACCTTAGATCGCCCATAAACATCATGACTAGAGCCCACTACAACTTGATAATGAAAAATCAACTTGGGTATAGGATGCTCCCTGACAAGGGTTGGATGAGTAACTTCACGGGAAGAGTTAAGGGATTACCGGTTTATGTAGGAAACTTCATCTATGTCACCGACTTTGTAATTGTAGAAGATATCCGCCCAATAGTCGATGCATCCTTGACCCAAGTGGTTTTTGGAAAACCATTTGTTGAGGTCTCTAGAATGACTTATGAACCTTCCTTAGGGATAGTTAGATTTAAGGATGAGACCGATGAAGTAAGCTACCAAATGCCATATAAGATAGAACAATTCCAACACTTGTCAAATGTTGAGAAGGAGCTCAAGCAAGCGGTCTACTATAGGAATGATGAGGATAGAAGTAAAGGAGTAGACTATGTTATGGAAAGGATATTCGGTTTCTACAAGGATTGTTTGAAATTAGGACCGGAATATAAAACCGGGAAGGAGAATGGCCTAGGAACCGTGACCGATGATGGAGTCACGTAATGTACGTGACTTTGAGTCTAGCTACAAGACTCGTTAATAAAGAAAAGCGCTTCTTGGGAGGCAACCCAAGCTTTATTTGTTTTATTTGCTTTGTGTGTTTATTTATTTGTTTGTTTGATTTTATTTGTTTCCGTATGTGGGTTTAATTTTTATTAGTATTGATTCATGTTAAAAACTAATTTGTGAAAATGCTTTATGTTGTTTTTAACTTCGTCTTAACTACATATAAAGGTATTTTGCAAAAGATAAGTGTAAGGGAAATCTAAATCGGTTTATTAGAACACAAATTAACATGAATCGTAATAATAATAAATTAGCATACATATTAGTGTGTGTTTGAGTCAAATGCTTGTATCGAGTCATAATGATGTTTTGCAGGATTTCCAGGAAGTAAGGTAAAGGTTTTTCCAGAAATTTTCCGGAAACTTAAAATGAAAATTTTTGTCAGGTCATTTCTGACGGCGTCAGGGGTTATAACCTGACGGCGTCAGATTTAATTTCCAGAAATTTTTGAAAGTTTTGTTTTTAGAAAAGTTTTTATTAAAATCTCCAACTTATAATCTCCAGGAATCTGCAAAATTTTCATTCCACAAGCATTATATCCTTATATATAGATTTTTTCCCGCCGATGTTATGCAGGTTTTCGTGTTTGTTTTCTCAGGTTTAACAGGTTATTTTGGACAAGGAAATGTTTTTGGATCAAGCTTGTGGCGATGCATTAGTCATGGAGCTTCAACATTCTCTTTGGAGGAAGATCTAACCGTGTAATTTCATTATCCACCGAGCGAATCAGGGGAGTATTTGATTTCATTCTTTTACTTTTTGCTTTTACATCTTATTATTTGAACATTGGGGACAATGTTCATCTTAAGTGTAAGGGAGGGTAAAAGTACGATTTTAGAGAATACCATTGCGCTTGATTTTTGTTTGTTTAATGGTAGATGTGTAATAAAACTGAGAGAAATACTTGATTAAGGTAATTTTAGTGCCAAATTTAAAATTTTTTACAACATATAGGAGTGAAACTTTGATCTTAATGAGCGTCTCACGGATAGGAGTTATATGACTAGCACAAAAACCGTACCACTAAAAAATTTTCCACCCCAAATATGTGAGGTTCGCCCCTAGAATTGGTAGGAAAAGCATTTATGCTATGATGTGTGTACCGGTAGCACTTAGATTCTAGAACTTGCGTTAGGACCATTCCAAGGCCACAAGTGAGACTACATTCGTGTAGTTAGATTTACTACATGATAAGAGGCATTAGGATTAACCCATTGTTTTACACCTGTGTTTTTGTTATAATTACTTTGGCTACAGTGGTCAAGTAATTCTCCCACACCCTTTGCGTTGTACTCATTTTTAGTACACGATACCCCTAGTACACCCCTCAGAGCCTATCTTTTCGTTTCGACCTTTAAGCATTTTACTTAAAGGAAGAATTTGTTACACCCCACTAAAATGTACACCCAAATCGCCTTAGCCTACCTTTTATGCACTCATTTTTAGTGCATTATTGTGACAATATTTGTTTAAACCCAAGTTAATTATCTAATTGATTACATGGTTGCTAAGTCGAGTCATATCCTTGTATATATTGTTTTGGGACGATTGGGACTCATGGGTAAAGTACTAGTGTAATGGAGTAATGGGGATGAACATCATTTATTACCCCCATATGTGCTAAATATTTTAAAAGTACTCCAAGTTTTTCAATTATCTTAATTCGAGTCATTAGAATAGTTATTTGTAAAGTTATGTAAAAGTTTAAGTGTAAGGGGATGCAACGCCCCTATGATGTATTATTTTGGATGGTAGGGCAAAAGTGTATGAAAAAAAAAAAAAAAAAAAAAAAAAAAAAAAAAAAAAAGAAAAAGAAAAGTAGAAAAAAAAAATGAGAAAAAGAAAAGTAGAAAAAACATACGGACTACCATCCCGTTTTATTTTATGTTTGTTTTATGTTTTTGTTATTTTCTTTCATTAGCTAAGATCGAGTCTAGTCTTGGCTTAGCAACATTGTATAGTACATGTAATTGATCAAGATTTTTAACTCGCCACCAGTAAAATATCCTTTATCCAACAAAACCGTGTTTTCTTTTTCCCTACACCTAAAGTTATAACCCATTTAAAAGCCCTCTTTGATAGTTTATCTTAGGTGCTTACGCCTAGTGGAGGAGGTTTTTGATCCTTTCCCAAGCCTATGGTAATCTATTTGTTATGACAGGTAGTGAGAGATATTATCCGTTTTCATTTATGAGATTTATTTTGATGACACTTGAGAGATGTGAGTATCTAAACACTACTTGTGAGGTGCTAGTTTGTAATCTCCGTGCTTATTATGATTAAAGTGGAACGAATATTTGTTGTAATTACTTTTATGTTCGCATTAAATGACCCCTAACTTGTATTTTGATTAGAATAAAAGCGCATTTGCTTGAGGACAAGCAAATCTCAAGTGTAAGGGTATTTGATGAAGCGAAAAGTGTACCGCTTTTAAGGGGTCATTTAAGCCTTAAATCGTATTTATTTGATCAAATATCGCCCTAAATCGTTCCTTTTGTCATTTTAGGTACTTTTGAGGAGAAATCTGGAAAAGGAGGCATTTTGGACGTTTTTGGAGCATTAAAGTGAAGAAAACGGCAAAGTCTCAAGAATCGGCTAAAAGTTACTCTTGACGGCGTCAGACTTTACTCTGGACGGCGTCATGCCTTGGCAAGAAAAGTTGGACGTGAAATTTACTCATGACGGGCCAGTGAAAATAGCATGTGAATTCTGACGGCGTCACGCTTTAACTTGATCAAGGGCGTCACGGCTTAAATCATAAGGGGACGGCGTCACGTTCATGGTTCGACGGCGTCAAGCCTTGATAAGCCAGAATGGATTTTTGAAGAGCTAAAGAGGGACGGCGTCAAGAAGGTCATCCGGGAACCCTAAAAGCGGCGAGGTGACGGCGTCACACTCCATAAGGTGACGCCGTCAGATCCAAAAATCTATATATAGTTTTCTAATTTTTTGTCATGAGGGAGAGCTTAGTGTGTGGAATTTTGGGATAAAACCCTAGGACGAATTCAGCTTCTTTTTCAAGGCTTTTTGCCTTGAGATCTTCCATGTTTCATTGAAAGATAAGTTATCAATTAATCATTCAATATGTCTATGTGTTGTTTGATTCTATCTTATTCTTGTCTTTTGTTTAACATGTTAGGCTAAATTTATCTTGTGTTTGCTTAGATCTAATGAAACCTAGCTATTGATTATTGGTTGTTAGTGTGTTGTTAGTTGTATTGGATGATTGTTTATCTATGTTAGGCTTAAGAAAACTGGCTAACTTCCTATTCGGTAACTTGCTTGAACGTCTTAAGAAACATGAACCAAATGCGTACTAAAGGTTTTTATAGTTGTATTTAATGCACAAGCGAATTCTAGTGATCCCATGTTAGGAGCTTCCTAGCCGGCTTGACATAGGAGTGAAGTAGGAGCTTGTAGAGTTGGGGAAGTAAGTACGCCACCCCACGAATGGTATTAAGGAATACACCCGTCATCCACGCAACTAATACACACTAATTAACCGGTAAAAGATAGTTAGGGAGTAAGGAAATCTAAGTAAACACATTTCTCTACACATAAGTTTCTCACCACATTTTCATTTTTGTTATTTTATTTTATTTGCATTCGTAGTAATTTGGGTTAGTTGACTAGCAACTAATTCCGCCCACTCCTTCAAACCCGAGATTTTACTTGCTTTCATAAAATTATAAAAACATAAAAAAGAATCTTCCTCAACCCTTAGACCTAATTAGAGTAGCCTTTCATACCTAACGAACACTATTCCCTGTGGAGAACGATCAATCCCCCGTACTTACCACTACACTATACTACATCGGTCAGGTACACTGCCTGGTGGGGTTGTAAGCCTCTTGAGATCCCTCGAGAGGTAAAACCTGTTGTAAGGTTACAAAACCACGCAATCATCAAACCAATCCGCCTCGTGTCTTTAAGTCTGACCACCTCTTGAGAAGATCTTGTACTACAATCCCGTTAGAAGCTCGAGAAACGACGATCCTTTGATGGAGCTTGATAATAGACAAATCCGCGACTTAAACTTGCACTAAAGTTGTGATTAAGAACCTATCTGGAGCAGACCACCATTACTCCTTAAATTATAGGTGGTGGTATATACCCAACCTTCCATCCTTTATTGTATATATCTGCCTCTTGATCTATCCACATCTTGTGTGACACTGAGTACTACAATGTAACTCCTTTAAGTGATAGCTATATACTGTGAGCACTACAACGTAACTCCTTTGACAGATATAACTCGATAGCCAAGTTTAATCACTGTAAGTACGCTCAAACAAGGATCATCAAATATCGTGCATCCAACCAACCCCGATATATTTGAGATACTAAGTACACAGATCCGTAAATTAACAAACCAACCAAGTTACCATAGCTTCTCACATTTCTACCAATCTCGTAGCACAAACTAATCCCGTGAAGTAGTCAAACCCCGCAAGCTTTATTTGTCCAAAGTCCAAGTCCAATCATTAGTCCAATAAGTCAAATAATAATTAGTCCAACAATGTTATACCATTTAATTTAAATAAGCCTAACACCCCTTTTAACCTTAAATTCGGACAGCCCATATAGAAAATTCAGTTAAGCCCAGTGACTTTAAAATCTGTATAGTCCAATACACACCCTATTTACCACGCTTTGTAAATTTTGGATAAGGCCCATTAGCACTAATCCCTAATTACTAGGGATATATAAGACTAGCAAACACTAACCCTAATCCTCATTATCTCAAATCATCAGGCCCCCTTTCACTTCCTTCCTGCCTTATCACTCCATCAGACACAAACACAGATCGTCCTATATAACACCATAAGAAAGACGCATAAACAACAAACTAATCAAACAATTTCCTACCTTACATCTCGTTAACATATGAACACAATACCTTCTGTATATCACCATAAAAAAATGAACCACATCCTTATATCTCCAATCAGAAATGCATCCTTATCATTCCTTGATAAAACGTAGCTCCTCACAACATTTTTCAATCGTTACTGCTAAAATCAAATCACACAAACACAACATGTTTTGTGAATAACAAGCGAGAACCGTAGCATAAGTGGTCTTCAAGATCTCTATAAAGAGGTCTCGGGTAGGTTTCGTTGTTATTTGTTTTGTTGTTGTATTTTTGATCGAACAAAGAAAAGAGAAAAAACAGATTTGTTATTTTCCTTTTCTTGCTTGTTTCGTATATTAAATGAAGCTAGGCTTCAACAAGGTCGATGATGGTTAATGGTGACACACATCAGATCTTTAAAGATCTATAGAACCAAAACTAAGATCTTCATTAGTAATTTATTTTTCATTCGTTGTTTAGATCTAAGATGATGGATTGTGAGTTGGGAAGTGATGTAAGATTTGTTGTTTATCGTGGGGTTTGGACTCATTTGGTATGGCTGTTGTGGACTTCGTTTAATCAGTCCGGTATGATTTCCAATTGGTTCGGTGTATTCTTCTTATCGTTGACTGATGATGGGGATAAATGAGTCTGTGGTATATGGTCTTGTCTTATTCTTCTTCATCTCCTATTCTTTTTCCTTTTAATGGACAAACCGCTACTTTTGAAGGAAAATTGGCAGTATAACGTTTCATAAAACTTAACAAAAAAAACTTCAAACCGCTGAATTGTATCAAAGCGCCACTTCAAACCACTGTTGACCAGTCAAACCGCTGTTGACCAGTCACTTTCGTACCAGTTTGTCACTTTCCCCTTTCAAGTAAACAACCAAAGCTCAGTTTTGGAAGTAGGCAAACCGCCACATTGAACTACTCTTTTTGACACAAACCGCCACCAAGAATCCGGCGAGATTCTGACCAAATATTCCGACCATCTGTACTGACCACCTTGTAGCGACCCATATATGACCAGAATATCTATTCTGACCCATATATTCGACCAGGAAAATCTTAAGAACAATCTAAAAAAAATTGTATACGGAACAATGACCACAACAATATCATAACAAAAGTGGGTTAAAGATTGTTTGACTGTATTAAGATACAATAACAGTTTGCCAGAAAGTATGGATAAGAGAGGAAAAAAATAATTTCAGATCCGAAAAAAAAGTTGGTTAAAACAGCTTCACAACATGATTCGAACCACACAAAATCAATAAGATAAAAAAACCTTGGCTCTGGTACCAATCGTAGTATCGATACATGTATTGATTATGTGGATTCAGGAGGTCTAGGATTATGGAAGAACAAATCCATGTTTGAGTTAGAGAGAGAGAGTAGAGAGGGAACTTGAGAGAGGAACTGGAAATCTATTAGATTAAGAATGAAGGAAGTTCCAACCCTCTCCCTAGGTGGAGAGGGGTATTTATAGTTACATACATAAGTGCCCCTAGTGGGCTGTAGAGTGAGCTGACAGTGGGTAAAGACCCGACCCACTCCACAAATACTATAATAACTAAACTAATATTACGTTAACTAAACAAATACTAATAAGCCTACGAGCTACATAAATGCTAAATAAATACTCGGGGCGACTGAGTCTTTACATGAATATTTATTTCCTAACGCAGACCTGTCCAGAAAGTGCACTGCAGGTATACCCCGAAAGTTTGTATTTCATTAACCCATTTTAACCTTTCAAAAAAATTCACAAAAATTCCAGTAACTAATATACATCCTAAAGATTCCCCTGCAAGAATTTGGGCTTCTCAGACTTAATATTCTATGAAATAAAAATCATAAGGACCGACTAATTTTTCATACCCAAAATACAGTTTTAACACTTAAACTCCGAAAAATCAAAAGACTACTGATGAGTGTGTAAATACTCATCATTTTTGTCCCATCTGAACTGCAAAAACATTTAAAAACACTCAGAAATGCTTCAAAATATAGAAAATATCCTTGAATTATGTTTTTATTTGTTTCATGTGCAAAAGGATTGAAAACAGATGAAAAATGAGCAAAGTTTCATAAATGGCAAAAATAGTCCCTGGGCATTCAAAAATGGAAATTCACATCTATGGCCCTAGTTACTAAACCAATTAAACTAACCCAACCCTTTAAATAAATAAACCCAGCCCAATCACCTTTCCTTTTGCCTAACTCATCCAGTCCAATAAACACCCCTGATATTTATAAACGGGGTTTGACCCCGGTCAACTCCCTCCAAACCATCTCCCCTGTACACCTCCCTCTCTAACACCTGCAACCCAATACCAGGGTGGTTTTTCCACCACCTCATCACCACAGCTGGCTACTCTACTCCTCCACCTCATTCTCCTTCCTCTTATACACCCACTGAGCATTTAATGCTTCCCCACCATCAAACACTCCATCCTCACTCACAACCCCTGGTTTTGCTTTACACCTCACCCCTAGCTCCATATCTACTTCCCAACTTGTCCCTTACACCTCCACAACTGAACAAAATTCTTTAATTGCAACAAAACTGCCCCAACCCACTAATTCCACTTTTGGCGCCAAAAAGTGGAAATAGTCGGTTTTGATGAAATGTAAAGATCCAATGGCTGGAAATGTGTGGGAAAGTCTCAGAGGACACCTGGAAGTGCAAAAGATCTTTATAAAGGAAGAAAGGAGCAATGTGGATAGAAATCTAGAGTAATTTAATTTTGCTTATGTCAACTTAAGTTATTTTTTAAGTTCTAGTGTTAAAATTAGTTTTCTCTTTCAGTACTTTGTTCAGTGTTCTTCAGTGTATGTGAATCTCTTTTAATAATCAATTTCAGTTTCTAAGTTCGAATTCCAGTTTATGTATTTTATACTTCAAAATCTCAAGTTATCTTTAGTTTTGTTAGAAATGTTTTTTGTGGACTCTTAAGCTCATATAAGCTCCTCATATAGCCTATGTAAGCTATTAGAAACCTTAAATTCAGTTATAGTCATAAAAAGCAAAAATACAAAAAAATAATACAATAAGTTAGTGAAAAATCAAAAATTCAGTGTGCCATGATCAAGAAGCTGGAGCAGGGTTGATTGTGGATTGCCCTGGGTTAGAGGCTTAGTGGTAAGCCTATAGGAGTGGTTCTTTGTCCTTGGTTCTCAATTCTTACCCTAGATCACTTGTGAGTCCAAATTTCCACTTTTTGCTTTTTACTATGTAGTAGCTTAATATCTGCTTATTTGTGATTCTCTGTGTCTCTTAGAAGTATTTAAGTAATATTATTGCTAAATGTTTGGTGTTTGCTCATTGATTTTCATAGTTGCTATATATTTCATTTTCCACTGCCATATTAGCTTTATCTTGATTAATGGTATATTGTTGTTATTTTTGATATTTCTGCGCTTCTATTGGTCTATTATATCATATTAAGACCTTTCGCATAAGTTTCATGGTTTGAATCAAGCATAGGCTTTGAAAATAAAAATTCAGTCTCTATATAGGTGTGTTTGGTTTAAGCTGGTTTAATGTGTTGAATATTGTTATTGTTGGTCTTGTTGGTTCAAATAGCTTGCATTAGACTAATATCATTCTGTTAGACCATAAAAACCAGTGATACTTTGTAAAAAAGTCAAATATATCTTTGATCTCACCCTATGTGTTAACTGTTAAGATTTTGAATAACACAATCATAAATATCAGTTCAATAGTGGTTAAAGTAGCATAATTCCAGTTCATTACATCTTATTTTAGCATACTCAGTAATTAGGAAGCATTAGAATCTCATTAAAGTCAAAATTTGAGTTTATTTCAAAAAGTCAAAGTTGCTTAGTTGATAGTTTTTCCAAAACTTGCAATAATTTTCATGGTCTCAAACCTCAACCATTTGGACTGAAATCTTGGGAAATTGAAGTTTAATAGCTCATATTAACTAGACTATTTTTAGATTATTTTCAGAATTTTTTTTCTTGTTGCTTATTTTACAGCTTTTTATGGCCTGTTTGGTGATTAGATGCCCTGTGCCAGGGCCTTTGTTTGTTCCATAAGCTCTACTTCACAAGCCCCTAACTTGTTCCTCACTTAAGCTTAATATGAGATTATGGGCTTTTTGGGAAGCCCACATAGCAGGCTTTTCATATCTATGCTTACTTTGTGTTTTAGAGCTTATTACAGTGCTTAAAAAATCAGCCACAAGTAGGGTAGTTTGCCACTTTAGTTGCATACTGCTCATTGCTTTTCTAGTTGACGGCCTAGGCTTATTTTAGTTTTTTGAGTTGAATTAGGTTTGTTTAGGTCTATTACACTATACCTGAGCTTTTGGTGCATTCTAGTGCTTATTTGCTTATTTGAAGTGCTTATTTAAACTGCTTATTTGCCCAATTCAGCTTATTAGTGGGCTTATCTAACTTTTTATATTTTTCCTAGTATTCTGCTATCATATAGTATTTATAGAAATTTTTTTTTCATATTTATTACTTTTCATTTAGTATTCATAATAATTTAAATTAGTTTAATAGTTATTAATTAGTTTTTAATTAATAATAATTAATTAAATAGTCATATAAATAATTTTAATTTTCCAATAATTTTCTTTTATTATTAGGATTCCAAAGATATAAATTTCACATCCGTGGGATTTGTATTGATAAGATTTCACTTTTTATTTCGTTCAGTTACGTAAATTTAAATTAAACGTACGCGTTTTTAAGTTTTAAACGTTTCTAAGTATTTTTCCTTCACATACTTGTTCTATTAGCTTATTTAAGCTATTTTATTTTATTCCTTAGTGTAATTCAATCAAAACCTTTTCTGTTCAATTATCGCCCGATCCCATATTCGTTCTATTACAGTTTACACACCTCGTTGGGATTAAACGACCCGGGGATATCCTGTACTCCTTGGTTAATTGTCTTCAAGTGGTTTGACTTTAGTTGACCAATATCCTTGGTAAATATAAGTTAACCGTTTGAGGCCAATCAAAATTTGGCGCCGCTGCCGGGGAGGTGTGCTGCGTAGAAACGAATTTGATGCATTAGTGATTGTTGAATATACATCCATTGTATATTAACCATCCTTGTCCATATTCTCTTATTTTCAGATAAAACCAAAATTATCGTGAAGTTAATTCGTTTGACGGATCGATAAACCAAAAATATCGTATTTCAAGTTTTCATAAAAAAAAAAAAAAAAAAAAAAAAAAAAAAAAAAAAAAAAAAAAAAAAAACCAAAAAGAACCTTCTTCCCCTTTTCTAAGTTTCCATCACTCTAAAGGATTCTTAGATTCGTCTTAGTGCATGCGCACTCGTTCTTCTAGGTCATCAAGCCCTTTTTGTGAGCTTGTAAACATACCTCGAAGACGTCGTAGACGTTCTGCCCCATCAGTCGTATCTAAGGGACGTATTGACCCCAAAAACCCTGTCATCATGGCAGATTTGCCAATGAATGAGCTTCTCCAAGCACCCATCGAGGGTTATGGAGATGCCATTGTTGTTCCAGCCATCGTGGCTGATAGTTTTGAGCTCAAAACCGGGTTACTGAATCTTGTAACCTCAAGTCAATTCTATGGTTTTGATAGGGATGATCCTCATGCTCACATTCGATGGTTTAACAAGATTACATCTACCATCAAATACAAGAATGTCCCTTCTGAAGCAATCAAGCTTCTTCTATTCCCATTTTCTCTCAAGGGACAAGCCCGGATATGGCTTGAAAAATAACCCCCTCGTTCAATTGAGACATGGGAGGATTTAGTTACAAAGTTTGTAAACGAATTCTTTCCCCCATCTAGAACGACAAGTCTTAAAAATGAAATCATCAAATTCACACAAAGATTTGATGAATCGTTTAGTGACGCGTGGGATCGTTTCAAAGAATTGCTTCATAAATGTCCTCATCATGGTTTCACCGAGTTGATGCAAATCGACACTTTCTATAATGGAGTGAGCCAATCTGACCAAGATTCTCTCAATGCCTCCGCTGGAGGTAACTTTTTGAGCAAAACCACTGATGCGCGTGATGTGTCGTTGCGGTTTAGCAGTTTTAATGCCTACTCAAGTTTTAAATTTATATTTAGCCGACTTATCAATAACACACACACTTAACGAGCAGTGTACCCGGTCAGTATGAATATAATGGTAAGTAGAGTGTCGATCACTAAGAGTGGAACGTATTATCTCGTTATTCTAATCAGTATTTTAATATCCTAACGCAAGGGGGTTTCAGCCTGAGAGACTGGCACGATTTGTTTGCAATTAAATAATAAAATAAACCAATAGGCACGAATCAGCAAGTAGCACACACGTACACAGATAAATACTCGAGACAATAAGAGGGCTGTCCTTATAATTAAGTAGATTGTCACTTGTTTTATTGATAGCTTTATATGAAGTGTATGTAGTTAACCCTTTCTCGTTGGTCCTAATCTTATCGGCGAGTAAACCCTTAATGATTACTTATGTCTAAAAGTTATTCCTAAGTGATCAATTTAGTAATAACCGTGGGAGCCACATTATTTTCCGCAGTCAAATGCCCGCAAGCCACTAATAAACACAGAGGTTATCAATGCACTAATAAGTAGTAACCAAAGACATCAAAATATAAACTTTAATTGATGGGAAAGCAAGTATTAAAGGGAGTGCAATCTTTCGTTGTCACATTACACAAGCCACCAATCCTGATGAATTAAAGTTTGCTAACATAATAAAACAAAACTACTTAATGAATTAAACACATGCAGCACCTTCTTACAGCTCTTGTATCTTCGTTTGGTGTGTCTTGTGCTGCCTTCTTGACTGAATTCGTCCTAGGGTTCTGTCCTTCGGTTTTATTCCTCTGGCAAAAGCCCTGGAATTCGTCTGGTCTTGGGGTATTTATAGTTTCTGTCTGAGGGAAGATGCGGCGCATCTAGTAAGTAGATGCGGCGCATGTACTTAACTTCGCGTGGGTCCAAGATTATAATATTCAGGAATATTCGTACACCGCCAGAAGATGCGGCGTAACTCCATGATTAGATGCGGCGCATGTCCTCTTGTATCTTGGATCGTATCTGGTGATATCTTGATAGAGATGCGGCGCATGTCATGAGTGAGATGCGGCGCATCTGGAGCAGATTAGTCTTGATCTTCTTCATTTCAGTAGACTCTTAACTTTATGCATGTTTTGCTCCATAATCAGTCCAAAATCGCTAAGTTTCACCAAATGCTTGTTTTTACCTGAGAATTACAAAAGTAAACGATTAAGTATCAATCCTCATACATAATATAGTAAAACAAGTCAAATTAATAGGATAAATGATAGTAATAAAATGTACTTATTTGAGTTCATCAAATATCCCCCCATTTGAACTTTACTTGTCCCCAAGTAAACCTTAGAATTTCTCTTATGAAAATGTATCCTAAAAGATGTTAGGATTTATTTTTATATTTAAGCATGTATTCGTTTATTTCATAATCACACAACTAAACACTTTAACGAATTAGAAGTATAAATAAATAATTTGATAAAAGCAAATCTAATCGTTTAACTGTCCAGTCGCGACGAATATTCTATCAGAAGCTTGGCAAGTATACACATCTCATCCACTAAAGCTAAGGAATAACAAGTCTAAAGCGGTAAAAAGGGTTTTTTAGGCTTAAGGGTTAATTATTCTTGATCACTATCGATTTCAAATTCCAGAAAAGGCGACAAAATCACAAATACATGATCGAATCCACGAACACGATACTTGCAATTGCTCAAATCCTTAACTCGAATAGGCTAAAGATAGGTCCAAACTTCACCAATAATAATATATCAAAAAGGGCGACAAAATCATAAATACATAGCCGAATCCACGACTACGATACTTAAGATTGCTCAAATCCCTAATCTCAATAAATCAAAGGTTTGGTTGGATAAAGAATAATAAAGGGTGTGGATAACATTTGGGATATAAATTGGTGTAAAATGAAAAATAAACAAAACAAATAAATTAAAATCCTAAGTGTGGTTAATCACTATCCCAACCATCCCATGAATAAGACTCATATCATTGAATAACTCACGCTTTAACACTTGAAACACACGCTTTTGGTAGACACGAATTATACTCAACAAGATCTTAATCAAATAATAAACCTTAATTGGCGTTCCCATAACTGCCAATTCCCATTCAATCCATAGATATAGTACAACAAATAGTGGCCACTTACATAACTTTACATAAGTTGGTTGAAACAAACTTCCAACTTTTCTTTCTTTCTTTTTCTTTTCTTATTTTTTTTCGATTTTTTTTTTTTTTTTTTTTTTTTTTTTTTTTTTTCAAACATAAACATAGATGTGTAAAATTTCACCACATCACTATAATGATAATTCTGGATAATTTTTCCATACTTTTCATACTTCAGAAATAACGGTAATAGTGAAAGTAGTAAACACACGAAAAATAAACTTAAAAATATACAATATTTACTTTCACTCCAATTGCATTGTGCAATTTCCCGACCTAACCAAAGATAATGAATTACGCACGCGAACACAGGTAATGTAAGGAAACACACTTTGCCTATAGCAATTAACCAACCACGGATTCTAATCTACAGGGTAGGCTAAGGTGTAAGGGTGTAACGAAACATTTTAAACATAGGTGTAAGAAACGAAAGGAATGGCTCTGAGTGTTATTCTAGGGGTATCTTACTCTAAAAATGAGAGTAACAAAAGGGTTTATACGGGGGTTAACTAACCAGTGTAGTTAGTTAATAACACATAACATATAATAGGCTATTTGGGTGTAATCCTAGAATTTTGCCAATTTAGACAAGTCATTCCAATTATATAAATAATACTCATTATGGTGGTCTCGAATAGTATACAAGCCAAGTTCTAAAGTTTACAAGTCACCGGCACACTCATAGATTTGTGAATTTTGAAAAATCACAATTTTTGAAAATAACGTATTGTGTGCAGCTATGCAACTTAGATCTTAAACAAAAACATGCTAAAATTTTTTTTTAAGTTTGATATATTAAGCACATTTTAAGCATAATTTTTGAAAAAGTTTAGGACAAGTAAATGTTAAGTGTTCTAATTCTCCAATCCCCCCACTTAAGTTAAACAACGTCCTCGTTGTTTGTATAAAAGGTTAAAAACTGGAAAATAAAAGAATTAGAACAGAAAAAACTCCCCTGAGATTTGCTCGGTATGATCCTCCATTAGTATAAGAGCAAAAATCATCTTTCTTGTGGATTAGAACGTTAAAGCTTAATACTTGATGTATCCACAGGAAATCCAGGAAACTATAATACCACCAACACTTTAAAACACACCTAAGATAAGAAAGGTTCAAACTTGCATAATACATTAGTTGTTAGGAAAAATAAAACTTAAAAAATTAAAACTGAAAATCATCAGGTCAGTCGATGCGCCGTATTTTATGGAAGAAGATACGCCGTATCGAGCCTGGAATTAATACGGATCAGAATAAAGATGCGCCGCATCCTTAACCAGGGATGCGCCGCATTAAAATAAACTGATAAAAATAGTTTTAAAGTCGAAAATAAAAATGCAGAAAAATTAAAATAAGATATGACCATTGCAGGAGATGCGTCGCATCTCAGAATTGAGATGCGCCGTATCCTCATGCGGCCTGAAACAAAAATAAAACGAGATAAAGGATAGGATGCGTCGCATCTGTTTACCAGATGCGGCGCATGTGGTTACCAGGGTGATTTTTCATGCACTAATACATCGTTCATAAAATTGGCTTCGAAGTCTAAGTCAATCAGCTCTCCGAACCCCTCCATTATCCTTCTGAAACAATCACGAAATGCATCAGTAGGATTTGTTCGCTAGAAGAGAAATTAATGAATATAGAAACGGATATATGAATACAAATAGCTGATATCTGCAGACGATGCGCCGTATCCAAAAAGTTGGATACGCCGTATCTTATAATCGTTAAAATTTAATCAGACTTTATCCAGAAAATAGATACGCCGCTTAGAATTTAAGAATGCGCCGTATCGAATTAATTAATCAAAAATCGATATTTATTTAAAATTAAATACGTCGTATTAACGAAAGTTAATGCGCCGTATTTTCATTACGTTTAAAAATACAAGATTTTTGATTCAGTAAGATGCGCCGTATCGACAGAGATCGATACGTCGTATCTGTTTAATAATTCGCAAACTGTTTTTAATTAAAATAATAGATACGCCGTATCTACTAAAGCAAATGCGTCGTATGGCGTTAACGTTTAGAAAAAAAATTTTATCAAAAACAAATACGCCGTATCTGCTAAAACAGATGCGTCGTATTACTTTATCGCTTAGAAAAAAAAATTTCTTATTAAAAACAGATACGCCGTATCTTGGGGAAAAGATGCGTCGTATCGAATTAATTAAACGCGTTGTATTTAAAAAGAAATTAAACGCAATACGCCGTATCTGATAGATCAGATGCGCCGTATCGTTTGATTTAGCACAGTACAACGATAGCAGAACAGAAAAAATACGAAAAATAAAAACAAATAAAAACACACAAACAAAAATAAACACACAAAAATAAAAGAAAACAATTAACACACAATACAACAAATATGCAAAATAATACAATGATGCAATTAATCTAATAAAAAGAAAAACCTAATTAAAATACTAATCAAATTAACAGATAATAACAATTCACTCCCCGGCAGCGGCGCCAAAAACTTGATGCGCGTGATGTGTCGTTGCGGTTTAGCAGTTTTAATGCCTACTCAAGTTTTAAATTTATATTTAGCCGACTTATCAATAACACACACACTTAACGAGAAGTGTACCCGGTCAGTATGAATATAATGGTAAGTAGAGTGTCGATCACTAAGAATGGAACGTATTATCTCGTTATTCTAATCAGTATTTTAATATCCTAACGCAAGGGGGTTTCAGCCTGAGAGACTGGCACGATTTGTTTGCAATTAAATAATAAAATAAACCAATAGGCATGAATCAGAAAGTAGCACACACGTACACAGATAAATACTCGACACAATAAGCGGGCTGTCCTCATAATTAAGTAGATTGTCACTTGTTTTATTGATAGCTTTATATGAAGTGTATGTAGTTAACCCTTTCTCGTTGGTCCTAATCTTATCGGCGAGTAAACCCTTAATGATTACTTATGTCTAAAAGTTATTCCTAAGTGATCAATTTAGTAATAACCGTGGGAGCCACATTATTTTCCACAGTCAAATGCCCGCAAGCCACTAATAAACACAGAGGTTATCAATGCACTAATAAGTAGTAACCAAAGACATCAACATATAAACTTTAATTGATGGGAAAGCAAGTATTAAAGGGAGTGCAATCTTTCGTTGTCACATTACACAAGCCACCAATCCTGATGAATTAAAGTTTGCTAACACAATAAAACAAAACTACTTAATGAATTAAACACATGCAGCACCTTCTTACAGCTCTTGTATCTTCGTTTGGTGTGTCTTGTGCTGCCTTCTTGACTGAATTCGTCCTAGGGTTCTGTCCTTCGGTTTTATTCCTCTGGCAAAAGCCCTGGAATTCGTCTGGTCTTGGGGTATTTATAGTTTCTGTCTGAGGGAAGATGCGGCGCATCTAGTAAGTAGATGCGGCGCATTGACTTAACTTCGCGTGGGGTCCAAGATTATAATATTCAGGAATATTCGTACACCGCCAGAAGATGCGGCGTAACTCCATGATTAGATGCGGCGCATGTCCTCTTGTATCTTGGATCGTATCTGGTGATATCTTGATAGAGATGCGGCGCATGTCATGAGTGAGATGCGGCGCATCTGGAGCAGATTAGTCTTGATCTTCTTCATTTCAGTAGACTCTTAACTTTATGCATGTTTTGCTCCATAATCAGTCCAAAATCGCTAAGTTTCACCAAATGCTTGTTTTTACCTGAGAATTACAAAAGTAAACGATTAAGTATCAATCCTCATACATAATATAGTAAAACAAGTCAAATTAATAGGATAAATGATAGTAATAAAATGTACTTATTTGAGTTCATCAACCACCGAAGAAGCTTTAGCGATTATTGAAAATAAGTCTAAGGTCCGTACTGCACGAACAAAGCCATATCATTCTCAGGCTAGTGCTGGTCCTTCTACTTCATCTCCTGTGAGTACTTCTAGCACCGATGCTAAGATTGAAAAGCTCACGGACGCTATTCAAGCTTTGGTTCTCTCAAACCAAAAGAAAGTCACTTTCACACAAAAACCTTCACATGCTGAAGTGAAGAAAGTGGAAGCCTGTGTTACTTGTGGTGGCCCTCATGCATACTACAACTGTACTGCCACCAATGGTAGTCCTTTTGAAGCTAATGCTATAGCCGGTACTTCAAATCAGGGAGGTAATCAATACCGTCCTCAATTGGAACCAAGTTACCGAGCTAACAGCTACCAAGGACCACCCGGTTTCAATCAGAACCAGAATTTGCAAAACCGAAACCAAAACCAACCTCGAATGAACCAAGGTTATCAAAACCAAGGGAATTTCAATTCTGGACAAAATCAAGGTTTCCAACACCAAGGAAACTTTAACCGAAACAATTTCAACCAGGGAAATCATTTTCAGGGAAATGGTAATCCAAATCAAGGGAATTTTCAACATCAAGGTTATAATCAAAATAACCGAATCCAAAATTTCCCTAACCAACCTCAAGCCATTCTCCCAGCCCCACAACCATCATCTGATGAGTTATTGAGGCAATTCATGAAAGCTCAAGAGGACACAAACAGGTTGTTGGTCAGCCAGATCTCTGAGATTAAAAAGTCTTTAAATGATCAACCTTCGGGCTCAGGAAAACTTCCGAGCAACACGATCGCTAACCCGAAGGGCAATGTTAAGGCGATCACAACCCGAAGTGGTGCTTCATATGATGGACCCACTATTCCTACTACCACTTCTTCTTCTCCTCCTCCCAAGGTAGTGGATAGTGAACCTGAGGTGACCAAGGACAAGGTACTTCCTACTAATAACGGAGGTACCGACAACGTCCAACCTCAAGTTGTCCCAAAAACCAAACCCAAACCAGGAGTTGTTTTTGAACCTCCTGAAACCCCGGTTGAAAACCCTAAATCCAAACCTTCTATTCCCTACCCATCACGTTTAAATGAGCAAAAGCTCCGCGAAAAGGCTAGTCAACAAATGGATAAATTCTTTCAAATCTTTCAAGAATTACATTTTGACATAAGCTTTGCGGATGCTATCATTCTGATGCCCAAGTTTGCATCCACAATCAAACACTTGTTAAGCAACAAAGAAAAACTGTTTGAAATGGCAAAAACTCCATTAAATGAGAACTGCTCAGCGGTTATCTTGAAAAAGCTTCCCGAGAAGCTTGGAGATCCTGGAAAGTTTCTAATACCTTGTGTATTTCCGGGAATGGTTGAATGCTACGCCTTGGCCGATCTTGGTGCAAGCATCAACCTGATGCCTCATTCAGTGTGGAAGAAACTTTCTCTTCCGGATCTTACTCCTACATGCATGACTCTTGAGCTTGCAGATCATTCAATATCTCGTCCACTTGGCATTGCTGAGGACGTATTTGTGAAAGTAGGAAAGTTCCATTTTCCAGCTGACTTTGTGGTTGTTGATTTCGATGCTGATCCTAGGGTTCCTCTCATTCTTGGAAGAGGATTCCTAAGAACGAGCCATGCTCTCATTAATGTATTTGAGCATGAAATCACATTACGTGTGGGTAATGAAGCTGTTACCTTTAACCTCGATCAAACTTCGAGGTACTCCTCAAATTATGATTCTGAATTGGTTAACCGAATCGATGTCATTGATATTGCTTCAGAGGAGTACTCTCAAGAGTTTCTTGGTTATTCTCATAATTCTGTGAGTGGGGATCCCACCACATCTTCTCTGCCTATCATTTCCGACTCTTCCCCTTCTCTCACTCCGTTTGAGGGAAGTGATTTCATTTTGGAAGAGATCGAGGCTTTTCTCAAGTGTGATTCATTTATGGAAGGAATTGATAACGCTGAGATTAATCTGGAGGGAGATATTCTTCTTCTTGAGAAATTGTTGAATCAGGATAATTCTCCTCCACTCCCTCCCGTTGAACTTCATAATGAGGAAATCAAATCAGTTGAGAAAACTGATGAATTTCCTAAGGTCGAACTCAAAGACTTACCACCTCATCTTGAGTACGCATTTTTGGAGGGTGATGATAAATTACCCGTCATTATTGCTAAGGATTTAAGTGATGAGGAAAAGACTGCTCTAATAAAGGTCTTAAGTCACACAAGCAAGCCATTGCTTGGAAACTCTCCGACATAAAGGGTATCAACCATGAATTTTGTACTCACAAGATTTTAATGGAGGATGACTTTAAACCAGCAGTCCAACATCAAAGAAGGGTGAATCCTAAAATCCACGATGTTATCAAACAAGAGGTTCTCAAACTTCTTGATGCAGGATTGATTTATCCCATCTCTGATAGTCCTTGGGTTAGTCCCATTCACTGTGTTCCAAAAAAGGGTGGCATAACTGTTGTCACAAATGATGAGAATGAGTTGATCCCAACTCGATTGGTTACGGGGTGGCGTGTTTGCATTGACTATCGTAAGTTAAATTATGCCACCCGAAAAGACCACTTTCCTCTACCCTTTATGGACCAAATGCTTGAGAGATTAGCAGGGAACGAGTACTATTGTTTCCTTGATGGTTTCTCGGGTTACTTTCAAATTCCCATTGATCCACAAGATCAAGAAAAGACCACCTTCACATGCCCCTATGGAACCTTTGCTTATAAACGTATGCCTTTTGGCTTATGCAATGCTCCAGGCACATTCCAAAGGTGCATGATGTCCATATTTTCTGACATGATCGGGAAAACTGTGGAGGTCTTTATGGATGACTTCTCGGTCATTGGGGATTCATTCAAAACATGTCTCTCCCATTTAGAAAACATGCTGAAACGGTGTGAAGACACCAATCTTTGTCTAAATTGGGAGAAGAGTCATTTTTATGGTCAAAGAGGGCATTGTCCTCGGCCATAAGATATCAAAGAACGGGATTGAGGTTGACAGAGCTAAAGTTGATGTCATTGCTAAATTACCTCATCCCACTACAGTCAAAGGTATTAGGAGTTTTCTGGGTCATGCCGGTTTCTATCGTAGATTCATACAAGATTTTTCTAAAATCGCCCGGCCTATGACTCATCTCCTTGAGAAGGATGCTCCTTTTATCTTCTCACCCGAGTGCATCGAAGCTTTTGAAACATTAAAGAAAAAGCTTACTGAAGCACCCATTCTGGTTGCCCCCGACTGGGATTTACCCTTTGAGCTCATGTGCGATGCAAGTGATTTTGCTATCGGTGCAGTCCTGGGGCAACGAAAAGCCAAACACTTTCAGCCTATCCACTACGCAAGTAAAACCATGACTGAAGCTCAAACTCATTACACCACTACAGAAAAAGAATTATTAGCTGTGGTGTATGCCTTTGAGAAGTTTCGGCCATATTTGATCTTGACGAAATGTGTAGTGTATACGGATCACTCGGCTCTCAAATATCTCTTTGCAAAACAAGATGCAAAGCCGAGATTGCTCCGTTGGGTTCTCCTCCTGCAAGAATTTGATATCATTATACGTGATAAAAAAGGAGCTGAGAACCTAGCTGCTGATCATCTATCCCGATTAGAGAACCCACACCAAGATGTTTTCGATAAAAAGGAAATAAATGAAACATTTCCTCTCGAGACACTCAATGCGGTTGCTTTTCGTTGAGATTCTACTACCCCATGGTTTGCTGACTTCGCAAATTACCATGCGGGTAACTTCATAGTGAAAGGGATGTCGACCCAACAGAAGAACAAATTCTTCAAGGATGTTAAACATTACTTCTGGGACGACCCCTACTTGTTCAAAATCTGTGCGGATCAAGTCATCCGACGGTGTGTTTATGGACAGGAAACTATTGACATTCTCAAAGCTTGCCATGCTGGACCCACTGGGGGCCATCATAGTCCAAACTACACCGCCAAAAAGGTGTTTGATTCCGGGTTTTATTGGCCCACAATCTATAAGGATGCCCATGATCTCATCAAAACCTGTGATGCTTGTCAGCGTCACGGAAATATTTCACAACAAAATGAAATGCCACAAAATGTTATTCAAGCTTGTGAAATCTTTGATGTCTGGGGCATTGACTTTATGTGGCCATTTCCATCATCTCGAGGAAATAAGTACATACTCGTGGCTGTTGACTATTTGTCAAAATGGGTTGAAGCAAAAGCTTTACCCACCAATGATGCCCGAGTTGTTGTAAAATTCCTGAAAGCTCTTTTTGCCCGTTTTGGAACTCCACGTGCTATAATCAGTGATCGTGGTACACATTTTTGCAATGACAAGTTTGATAAAGTCATGCAGAAGTATGGTGTAACTCACCGTCTTTCTACTGCGTATCACCCACAAACAAGTAGACAAGTAGAAGTTTCAAATCGGGGTATTAAAAGAATCTTGGAACGGACTGTAGGAGAAAATCGTGCATCCTGGTCGGATAAATTGGATGATGCACTATGGGCCTTCCGTACAACTTTCAAAACACCCATCGGGTGTACGCCTTACAAGCTTGTGTACGGAAAGGCATGTCATCTTCCGATCGAATTAGAGCACAAAGCCTACTGGGCCTTGAAACATGCTAACTTTGACATCCAAACTGCGGGTGATCACCGTAAAGTTCAAATGAATGAATTAAATGAACTACGTGATCAGGCCTACGAGAACTCTTTGATCTACAAAGAAAAGACAAAGAAGATTCATGACTCAAAAATAAAGAACCGCGTTTTTAACGTTGGTGATCGAGTCCTTCTTTTCAATTCAAGATTAAAGATCTTCTCAGGCAAACTCAAATCCCGTTGGTCTGGTCCATTCACTATTACAAAGGTTTATCCATATGGTACCATTGAGTTATCTCAAAATGACGGTCCAAATTTCAAAGTGAATGGTCATCGTTTGAAACACTACTTTGGAGAGGATATACCACCCATGGTTGTCCCGGATCTTCAAACTTTCCCCATGAACCAATGAATGCGGGGTCGAGTCAAGCTAAGTGACTCGGTGAACAAAAATATTAGCACACCATATGGGTTTTCACCCATATTTCTGTCTTCTTTCTCTTTTCTAACACCTAAGTGTGGGGGAGTTGCCCCTACTGATATATATATAATAATAATAATAATAATAATAATAATAATTGTTGTGTTTCCACTCATGGCTAGTAGTATTACCTTTTTACGTTCTAAGTGTCGGCATAATAGCCGGTGCTTTGAATATTGAGGGCAATATTCAATTCTAAGTGTGAGGGGGGGGGGGGATTCTGGCGAGTTTGATCACATGAGTACCTTCTAGTACCCCCGTTTTGGCCAAAATTTTAAAAATTTTTCATTTGGTGGAAGTGCTTTGCACTAACACAACAAATGGTTATCAGTCCACCATGTCTAACCCACATAAGGACTGGCTAATCCGAGAGCAAACGGCTCTAGGTAAAGATATCTCAAATCCGTTTATGGCTGACAATTTGCCAAAAATTGTATGGTATTCAACTTACCATATCTTTGATAGTGAAGAGTTGGCTAGCCCACAAGGTTATGGCTTGTGGTTAAGGCAGTATAAAACCATAATTAGTAATCAGCTCACCAAGATGATAACTGTATTCTATCAAAGATTTGGCTAGTCCAAAAGCAAACGGCTTTTGGTAAAGACAAATCAAATCCGTTGACAGCTGATGATTTGCTTAAAATCATTTGGTTATCAATGTACCATAGTATCATACTAAAACATTGGCTACTCCAGAAGTAATGGCTATCTGGTAAAGAGACATAAAATCCATTAAATTTTCAAAAAGGATTGCTAGGGACTAGCAATAGTTTAGTGTGGGGGATTGATGAGTGTGTAAATACTCATCATTTTTGTCCCATCTGAACTGCAAAAACATTTAAAAACACTCAGAAATGCTTCAAAATACAGAAAATATCCTTGAATTGTGTTTTTATCTGTTTCATGTGCAAAAGGATTGAAAACAGATGAAAAATGAGCAAAGTTTCATAAATGGCAAAAATAGTCCCTGGGCATTCAAAAATGGAAAATTTACATCTATGGCCTTAGTTACTAAACCAATTAAACCAACCCAACCCTTTAAATAAATAAACCCAGCCCAATCACCTTTCCTTTTGCCTAACTCATCCAGTCCAATAAACACCCCTGATATTTATAAACGGGGTTTGACCCCGGTCAACTTCCTCCAAACCATCTCCCCTGTACACCTCCCTCTCTAACACCTGCAACCCAATACCAGGGTGGTTTTTCCACCACCTCATCACCACAGCTGGCTACTCTACTCCTCCACCTCATTCTCCTTCCTCTTATACACCCACTGAGCATTTAATGCTTCCCCACCATCAAACACTCCATCCTCACTCACAACCCCTGGTTTTGATTTACACCTCACCCCTAGCTCCATATCTACTTCCCAACTTGTCCCTTACACCTCCACAACTGAACAAAATTCTTTAATTGCAACAAAACTGCCCCAACCCACTAATTCCACTTTTGGCGCCAAAAAGTGGAAATAGTCGGTTTTGATGAAATGTAAAGATCCAATGGCTGGAAATGTGTGGGAAAGTCTCAGAGGACACCTGGAAGTGCAAAAGATCTTTATAAAGGAAGAAAGGAGCAATGTGGATAGAAATCTAGAGTAATTTAATTTTGCTTATGTTAACTTAAGTTATTTTTTAAGTTCTAGTGTTAAAATTAGTTTTCTCTTTCAGTACTTTGTTCAGTGTTCTTCAGTGTATGTGAATCTCTTTTAATAATCAATTTCAGTTTCTAAGTTCGAATTCCAGTTTATGTATTTTGTATTTCAAAATCTCAAGTTATCTTTAGTTTTGTTAGAAATGTTTTTTGTGGACTCTTAAGCTCATATAAGCTCCTCATATAGCCTATGTAAGCTATTAGAAACCTTAAATTTAGTTATAGTCATAAAAAGCAAAAATACAAAAAAATAATACAATAAGTTAGTGAAAAATCAAAAATTCAGTGTGCCATGATCAAGAAGCTGGAGCAGGGTTGATTGTGGATTGCCCTGGGTTAGAGGCTTAGTGGTAAGCCTATAGGAGTGGTTATTTGTCCTTGGTTCTCAATTCTTAGCCTAGATCACTTGTGAGTCCAAATTTCCACTTTTTGCTTTTTACTATGTAGTAGCTTAATATCTGCTTATTTGTGATTCTCTGTGTCTCTTAGAAGTATTTAAGTAATATTATTGCTAAATGTTTGGTGTTTGCTCATTGATTTTCATAGTTGCTATATATTTCATTTTCCACTGCCATATTAGCTTTATCTTGATTAATGGTATATTGTTGTTATTTTTGATATTTCTGCGCTTCTATTGGTCTATTATATCATATTAAGACCTTTCGCATAAGTTTCATGGTTTGAATCAAGCATAGGCTTTGAAAATAAAAATTCAGTCTCTATATAGGTGTGTTTGGTTTAAGCTGGTTTAATGTGTTGAATATTGTTATTGTTGGTCTTGTTGGTTCAAATAGCTTGCATTAGACTAATATCATTCTGTTAGACCATAAAAACCAGTGATACTTTGTAAAAAAGTCAAATATATCTTTGATCTCACCCTATGTGTTAACTGTTAAGATTTTGAATAACACAATCATAAATATCAGTTCAATAATGGTTAAAGTAGCATAATTCCAGTTCATTACATCTTATTTTAGCATACTCAGTAATTAGGAAGCATTAGAATCTCATTAAAGTCAAAATTTGAGTTTATTTCAAAAAGTCAAAGTTGCTTAGTTGATAGTTTTTCCAAAACTTGCAATAATTTTCATGGTCTCAAACCTCAACCATTTGGACTGAAATCTTGGGAAATTGAAGTTTAGTAGCTCATATTAACTGGACTATTTTTAGATTATTTTCAGAATTTTTTTTCTTGTTGCTTATTTTACAGCTTTTTATGGCCTGTTTTGTGATTAGATGCCCTGTGCCAGGGCCTTTGTTTGTTCCATAAGCTCTACTTCACAAGCCCCTAACTTGTTCCTCACTTAAGCTTAATCTGAGATTGTGGGCTTTTTGGGAAGCCCACATAGCAGGCTTTTCATATCTACGCTTAATTTGTGTTTCAGAGCTTATTACAGTGCTTAAAAAATCAGCCACAAGTAGGGTAGTTTGCCACTTTAGTTGCATACTGCTCATTGCTTTTCTAGTTGACGGCCGGGCTTATTTTAGTTTTTTGAGTTGAATTAGGTTTGTTTAGGTATATTACACTATACCTGAGCTTTTGGTGTATTCTAGTGCTTATTTGCTTATTTGAAGTGCTTATTTAAACTGCTTATTTGCCCAATTCAGCTTATTAGTGGGCTTATCTAACTTTTTATATTTTTCCTAGTATTCTGCTATCATATAGTATTTATAGATAAAAAATTTCATATTTATTACTTTTCATTTAGTATTCATAATAATTTAAATTAGTTTAATAGTTATTAATTAGTTTTTAATTAATAATAATTAATTAAATAGTCATATAAATAATTTTAATTTTCCAATAATTTTCTTTTATTATTAGGATTCCAAAGATATAAATTTCACATCCGTGGGATTTGTATTGATAAGAATTCACTTTTTATTTCGTTCAGTTACGTAAATTTAAATTAAACGTACGCGTTTTTAAGTTTTAAACGTTTCTAAGTATTTTTCCTTCACATACTTGTTCTATTAGCTTATTTAAGCTATTTTCTTTTATTCCTTAGTGTAAATCAATCAAAACCTTTTCTGTTCAATTATCGCCCGATCCCATATTCGTTCTATTACAGTTTACACACCTCGTTGGGATTAAACGACCAGGGGATATCCTGTACTCCTTGGTTAATTGTCTTCAAGTGGTTTGACTTTAGTTGACCAATATCCTTGGTAAATATAAGTTAACCGTTTGAGGCCAATCAACTACTCTTCCGACCTCCAAAAATTTTGAAATTTGATATCCAGATAGAACACATCCTGAATTTAGTTTTAGCCTCAAAAAATCTTGCAAAAACACATTTGTATCATTAACTTATGACTCTTGCAACACGACCCAAAATCTGGTCAGCATATAAGTGAGACAGAAACAACACAACCTAACCCTTTTTAGATCCGATTTGCATACACATTATTATAGGTTTAATTAGCCAACAACACACATGTTTTACACCCTACAAGTCGACACACACATTACTCACACAAACACAAAAAAAACAACACTAAAACAGTTCACATGAAATCACAAAACGAACCCTAGCCCTAGAATTCATTTTGTACACCTCTCATTAATTAGGTTTTATGGTTTACCAGATTTAGTAGCACGTAGTTAATGATAAGATTAGGGTTTCAAGACCAGATTCTAGCGCTCGTTGTAATACTTGGGTCGACATACATGTTTAGCAAAACTCATGATTTTATGTGGCGATTCTTTCATATGTGTAATTATTCGAATGATAACCTACATATCACAACTCTCCTAATCGTTTATATGGCGACAATTCTTTTACACATATATTTGTATATTAACGAGACCTAGGAGTGACATAACAAGATTTAGATTATGTTTTATAAACATATTACGTTTTAGGTTAACGAGTTAATCGACAAGGATGATAGTGATACCTTAGGCAGATTACCGAAAGGATCGAAGGAAAGAACACACGAGCACCACATAAGCTGCTTTGTCTGGAACTAAAGGGAAATCGAATGAGGAAAAGAGCCACCAGGCCAAGGTTGCTATTCAGATCGACACAAGCATGCAAGATTCTGACCAACAATCACCAATCGATCACCACAACAACAATAGTAACGAACAGCAATAAGTCTTTGTCTTGAGTGAGAATAATCACTAGGAATTCTTTGTGTTTTGAAGCTTTGGGTCGTATGAAAAGAAAAAGAGGAACCGAATCATAGAGATAAGTAAGGAGCGTGTATCAAATTTTGGAAACCATTTAATACTGATTAGTTTTGTTTTAAAAATGGGTCATGATTTTAGGCTATGAATGGGGGAGGGAATCGGTTTTGAGTTTAGGATAGGATTTTATTTTATTATTATTATTTTTATTATTTTTATAAAAACATCACTTTATTAGAAACATGTAGGATTTACAAAAAGTTAGTAAGGATCCGATATACTAATTGAGCTCCCACTCCTCTAACTATAGAAAAGCTAATCCTACTAAAAATATGAGCAGCGGCACGTGCTCCAATGTCTTGAGTCATCGAGAACTTTCGAATACGCTTCAATAAAGTCACAGCGTCCTTTTTCAAGTTCCCCAAAAGAAAAGAGAAGGGGAGGAACCCATATCCCATACCTGCGCACTTAGCCTCATACTTGACGCGTTTACGTTGTGAAGCCTCAATCACCGCACGACCCGACGCGAAATTATTATTATTATTATTATTTTAACAAATTTATATGTAAATTGACTTAGGTTATTTCATGTAATGTAATATTAACTCATAACATATAGTTTTTAGGCATTTATTAATTATTATTACAAAACTTAGATTAAAATTCAAATTAGATGGAAAAATGCGATATCAGAATTTAGGGTTTTACAACTCTTCCCCTCTAAAAAGAAAATTTGGTCCGCGAAATTCAAATGAATTGATTAAACAGAAACGTACCAGATTACGAAAGTAAATGAAAACGATTTTAACAAACGAAAAGGTTGTTTCTCATGACTCGATCCTGACGGTCAAAAATAGCCTCAAGTTCTCTCAACAGAACAAATCATAACAAATCTGATCCAACGGATTCGAAATCACATGTGACGGATGATAACTGAGACATCTCAAATGAGATATATGAACTGAAGCATGATATGAACATGAGACAAATACGGAGGCAATGCTAAACGGTAGGAATTTTCACAATCCTATTCTAAAATTCCGACGAATCAAGGAAACTTACAAATGATCAACGAAGTAATTATCGAATTATCGAACGTATAAAATGCATAAGGATAAGGGTAGAATATCCATAATGATAAGAAAGAATTTAAGGACTAAGGAATCACTGAATAAATCTCTATATTATGTCAGAACGTCTAACCCTTCTGTATGGAGATACCCCAAGAACACACAACCCCCGGTCTAAAATTCCAAAGTTCCTCTACCACGGTAACTATTCTTGCAGTCACTATAATCAACTCCGGATCTTCAATAAGCAGCTATCTATCCCCCTTCCAACAAAAGATGTTCTATACTTCCATCCCTACCAAAGTACAGGATCCTAACATATCCTCTAAAGTCTAAATAGTTCATTCCTTCTGTCTATTTATCTGAGGGTGAAAAGAAATCTTAACTTGAGACTGATTCCTCAAGCCTTCTGTAGTTCCCCTTGAAATCGTGAAGTAAAACGCGAATCTCTGACAGGATCACAGCTGCCAACTCCAAGTTATATGTTGGATATTTCGCTTCCTACGGTTCTAGTTGTCTTGATGCATAAGCGATATCCTTCCCGTGCTGCACAAGTGTATAACCAAGTCTCTTCTTGAAATCATTCCCAAAATTGGTACCCACCTAGAAGCTAATTTCTGTTTCAGCTCTTCAAACTCAGTTCTCGTTCCTCATCCCAACTAAACTTCTCCTCTCTTCTTATACGCTTCATCAATGATAACGCCAGTTGTGAACATCTTCCACAATCTTCTGCAAGACTCAAAGGTTCTAACCCCAGTAAATGTCATCGGTCTTAACCATTTAGTGATAATCCCAATCTTCGCAGGATCCAAATGATACCATCTGCTAAGAACGTCTCTTGTCCCAACTACAATATAACCCTTCGAGAATTTTGTTTAAATCTGAACATAACAACTTCCAAACTAAAATACAAACTAAGTCCAAAAGAAAAACTCTAAATCCAACTCTAATCCATGGGGAGCTATCAACAGTGCAGTCCACTAAGAGCTTCTAAGCGCTCGTCACTCAAAACCCAGCTTCCCTCTTAAAACCTGTCGCAGGAAAAGAAAATACGGCTGAGCTTAAAAAGCCCAGTGAACAGATACATATAATGAAAGGTAATAAGCAAACGATTGAACGAAACGAAACTAAGGAAACCTGCTGAACAATATACCATAAGTCATGAGAAAATAAATGAATGAATAAGGAAATCATAAATAACAAAGGAATGCCCACGAGCCCTAACCAAATATGTCTAGACATGATACATGAATAGACCCAAAACAGATAAACATAACCATAGCAAAGTCATAGCAAAGTGTACATGGAGTAGCTAGCTCACAATGTACCAGAAGTGAAATGGGGTGTATGGCACACACACAATCCATTCACTAAATAACTGAACTGAACAAAGTACCTAGGATGCATCCATACGCTCCTTGTAAAACAGATATACATATACAAGTTCGAGACTGAGCATACGTACGTTAATATAATAATAATTGGTATGGAGGCCATGGTTGCTATATAGCATAAGTGGGAACGCTGTGGACTAAATCCCACCTCCACAGATAGTGTCAATACCATTGGTGCATTAGTGGCACAACCATGGACTCCCCATGACTGGCTACAAATATGGGCAACATCATAAGCATAGTACATGCAATCCTAATCTTTGCAGGATCCAAATGATACCATCTGCTAAGAACGTCTCTTGTCCCAACCACAATATCACCCTTCGAGAATTTTGTTTAAAGCTTCTTCTAACGCAACATTTTTTACACAATACAAAAATGATCCTCATGTTTCTCCTTCATCTCTGAATACACCAAGATGTTAAACACATCATGGTAATTAGAATCCTCAGAATGGTCGAACAGGCATCTAAATGATTAACAAACGAATCAGAGTTTAAGGGCGGAATCAGTTGATACAAAAGTTGGGCGTTCCTTGTGAGGACTTCTATTCTCGTACCAATTAACTCTTAATGCTGGATGGAACCTGCGCACTAAGAAAAGAACAAACACCGTTAGGCTTATCAAGGGATTGTCTCCCCCGATTATCCTCCGGCGTGAGAGTAAGTAATCGAATTTAGGGTTTTAGCGAAGAGTTAGGGTTTTCAGTAGATCGTACCTTTACCGAGGGCTTGGGTGCCCTTTATATATGCATGAAACCCTAGTGGGTTTCGTGTTCCCTACTCCTCGGCGTGTTAGCCGACATCGGATATATAGTATATATCCTCTCTTTTTAGAAGATATTCCATATCTTATCCAAAGATAACTTTGGGCTTGGGCCTTGTCGAACCCAACCGCATAACTGGTAGTCCAGTTGTTGCCGTAGCGGCCCATACATGGTGGGCTTAATTATTAGTATTGTTTACTAATCGGGTTCGTGACTCGGGTGTAGACTATACGTCATCATGTCCCCCCAGTCTAGTGTGCGCAGGGTAAACCCTGCGGATGCTAGACTAAAGTCGTGTCGAAATTATTCCCCACGCGTACGCGGGAAGTTTTCAAAAATATACCGCCTAAAAAATACACGTATTATGTATCTAGTCCAAAAAAGTGCAATTTGGGTACCTTGGGAAGTGGAGAGGTTGCCCACTTGTCTTGTATCGTCATATATCCTAGCCACACGATGTGAGATAGTGGGATACACGTTTCAATCATCTGTGGTGGATGGGAAACTATATAGACTTCCGCCTCCTTTCACTGTGTTGTCCACAGTTAAAAAATCACAATTCCACCATTTTTACATCTTCAATTCTGCTTTCAAGAACGATAATTCATAGGTAATAGCGCGTGCGCACATAGTCTGAATCACAAAATGGTAGCGCAACTTCATGATTTCCATTCTAACATAACCGAGGATGAACTAATGCAGTTCACTTCGGATTATTTTATCCCTTTGGGCCTGCGCCCAGAGGTACCAGGTCCGAATGACACCATCGCGAATTTCCCCGATGGGAAGGTGGGGCTATATACGCGCTTTTTTGAGTGGGCGAATCAGCGCGTACCCATTTCCGTGCTCTTGAGTGATATACTCAATTATTACGAGCTCCACATCTCCCAATTGCATTGTATTGGTGCTGGGAAGATCGCTAATTTTGAGGTAAACTGTCGCTTGTTGGCGATACACCCGTCCCTCCACTTATTCCGCGCGTTCTATCACGCGACGTGGTCAAATGGGTGGGTTACCTTCTCCAAGCGCGTAGGCAAGTTACAGTGCTATGTGCAGAAGGTGGATAAACTCAAGGACTGGAGGGAGAAGTTCTTTTGGATTGACGCCGCCGTCTTTCCTTCCCACTTTCCGTTTTACACCCGTGCCAATCTGCCCAAGGATGAGCGCCCCCCTGAGACGTGGTATAACGTGGATCATGCGGCGATCATAGATGAGAACCGCCTTCCGATCAAACCATATCCGGAAGCGTTTCTGGTGCACATGGGCATCAGTCGCAACTACTTTGAGCATGAGACAGAAGTTCCCACATTCTTGAATGCGGATGGCACGGGTGGGTGCTCCTTCTGTCGCCTTACTGTCGTTATTAGTGTAAGCGTTTCTTCGTTTTCCATACTTTATGTAACTTGCTTCTTTTTGTCTATTGTATACGCAGAGATGGATCTTTTTTCGGTTGTGCACCTGGAGAATCCGCGTTCCGTGGCGGTGGGAGTGCGTCCTCTGGGGGACGGTGAGCAGACTATTCTGCAGGCGACAGCAGGGCGCGTCATGGATTTGGTTATTCCAGATCCTGAAGGCTCCCCTGATGTGGTGGTAGCTGAGCCGTTGCAGGAGGTGGCTCCTCCTGTGCAGCAGGGTCCTGACATTGCGCAGACTCCTCCCCCCGAGATGGTGATCCATTTAGAGGAGACCGATAGTGAGATGGAGGAGAGCTCCCCACTGACGCGCAAGAGAGCGCTTAGTGGTGATGTTGAAGGTCCTTCCAAGAGGTCGCGGACTGAGGCTGGGGGAAGCTCGTCTTTTACTGAGGTGCAGATGAAGTAAGTACCTTGGTTACTAGTTATAAACTTTTGTCAAGTTATATTTTGTGCTAACTTTGTTCCTTCGTGTCCTCAGTGTGGATGCTGAGAAGTCTGGTGGAGGTGCGTCCACGGCTGAGACTGAGAGGGATATGCTCTCAACTCCTCCCCCTATGTAAGTATTTTGTAGCAATTCCTTAGGATTTTGTGTATGCTTGCCTGTGTGCTAACCTTGCCTCTTGATCTTTTGTGCAGTGAACAGCCTGTGGAGGACGCTGGCGTCCTAGATGGGAGTGCGCCACCCGAGGTGAGTCATGCTCTGGACGGGGCGCGTTCACCGAGGGATGTTGAAGTGGAGTCAAGTCCATTTGACTCTACGATGGAGGAGCTGGCCTCCATCGCTGTGCGCCAGTCTGAGCTGGTGGCGCAGGTAAGGGTGCACAAGTCTGAGGAAAATTCCAGATTGCAGGCGCAATTAGCGTCTGTGCGGGCTGAATTAGCAAGCTCTAAAGCTGAGCAGCTGAGCTCCAAGGCTAAACTGGAGCGCGCAGAGGCGTCTGCACAAAGGTTGGGGGAGGGGAAGATGTTTGTGATGGCTGAGTTGGAGAGGGAGCGTGCTGCTGCGGATCTTCAGAGGCGAAATTCTTTATGGGCGCTGAAGTACTTGCAACAGAATAGGAGCAAGCACTTTGCCAATATTGAAGAGTTCCGTAGCAAAGTGGAGCTTGCGCTGAAGATGCAGGAGGAGAAGCTCCGTAAGCTCAGCGTCGAGTATGATGAGGAGCTATACCCTCATTTGGTTCAGTCTGTGGCTGAGCGCAGGTACATGCTGTTGTATTTCCATATAACTTGTATATATTTATATCCTCTCTCGTATTAACACTTGTGTTATTTTGGTAGGTGGTTGATCAGTCATGGTCTTCGCCTGGCTGCCATGTGTACTTTGGAGCATCCCGAGGTCACCACGTCCTTCGGAAAGGTTGTGGATTGCGCTATTGCGCATGGGGAGACTTTAGCCGCAGACAAGCTTGATGAGGCCAAGTTGTTGACTGTGCCAATTGCGGAGGTGCCTGGGTATAAGGCGAATGCCCGTGCTGAGCTTGTTGCTGCCATGGAAGAGCTAAAGAAGATTGAGCTTCCGCATATCGCTACCTTGGAGCGTGATCAGGATCAGCCTATCAGCGTGATCATGGCGGGGCTCACTCTTCCCAGGCATCTGCAGGATGGTGCAGATCAGCAGTTGGACTTCTACTTGAAGCCTGACGTAGCGCAGCTGAAGGTACCCATTTTTGCCCAGCCTCGTGACATTCTGAATCCTTTCCGTCTTGAGAAAGAGATTTCTTTGCAAAGGTCTCTAAATGCTCATGTTTCCAGAGTCGCAAGGAAGAAAGGCGCGAAAGGAAAGGCCATTTTGTGCGGCATAGGCGCTGCGCATCAGCCTAGATCCGATGGCGTGCCTGTCTGCGTGGCCACTGTTTCCCTTGATGATGCAGAGCTGTTGAAGAGGCTCGAGGATGCAAAGGAAGCGGCTTTGAGTGGGGGCTTCAGTCAGATAAGGCGCACATATAGCATTTAGAAGCATGTTATTGTATATGGAAATATTGCTTTTGTACTTATTGTTTGTTACAACTTCCCAATACTTATGCTTTTGAACTCGTAGTTCGTATATGATTTATGTATCCTTGCGTGAAGATATCTTTGGGTATTACAAGCGTATTTAGAAAAGAAGAATCATTATTATGCATGAATTTTCTTAAGGACCGTAGTCGTGTATTGAATTTTTTCCAACTTAGTGTAAAGAAGGGAATCATAGTCATCTATGTATTGTTATAAGTTTACTTGTCGTATTATGCTTTAAGGATTCAAGAGTCTTGATTTCCTGAGTTGTTAAACGCGCACAATGTGCCCTAGCGCGAATCCGTCGTGGGATGCGTAAGGATCTTGCGCCAACGTCTTGAGCGCAAGGTGCTTAACAAGGATTCGTGATCCAAAGTTGATGGGTTTGCAACCCTCTTACTCAACGAGTTGTTTATTAGGTTTACTCATCCTATCTGCCATCGTGGGTCTTAGTGTGTGCATGCACGCCATGTAGGCAAAATTATAACAATATTGAAACACGATAATGAAAGATGCAAACAATAGAGTTAAATGTGTTATGGAGTTAGCTAGAAACCATAACGTTTTATTAATACTTGCAAGTTTGAAAAGAGAATGCTTATCTAGATAATACTTAAAAAAAAATAAAATTACATGGATCTTTATTGGGGGCACTTTCTAAAGTGCATGAGTGTCCATGTTGGGCCGTAGCCTGTTTTAAAGGTAGCACCGCTTCAGGTTGCGGACGTTCCATGTTCGCTGTAGCTCATGTCCGTCCTTGTCGCGTAACTTGTACGCTCCATTGCCAAGTGCTTCTATGACCTCGTAAGGTCCTTCCCACTTTGGTCCTAGCTTACCAGTGTCTTCTGCGCGGCTTGAGTCATTTTCGCGGTATACGAAGTCACCTGGTCTGAATGACGTGCTGCGTACTTTGGCATCATAATATCCTTTCATTCTTGACTTGGCTTTCTCTTCGCGTATTGCTGCGCGTTCACGTCGCTCTTCCAATAGATCTAAGTCTATGCGCCGCTCATCATCATTGGTTGCCACATTAACTTCCGCAGTGCGGATGGTTGGCATTCCGATTTCAGCTGGTATTACAGCTTCTGTCCCATAGACCAAAGAGAAGGGAGTGTCCCCGTTGCTAACCTTGATGGTTGTTCGATGCGCCCAGAGAACATGTGATAGTTCTTCTACCCATCTTCCTTTGTGTCTGTCTAGGCGCGCTTTGATTCCTTCGCCTAGGCTTCTATTTGCGCGTTCAACCAGACCATTGGTTTGTGGATGAGTTACTGACGCAAAGTGTTGCGTGATGTTCAGCTGTTCGCACCAATCCTTGAACGGGTTATCACGGAATTGTTTTCCGTTATCTGAGATAATTTCGCCGGGTAATCCAAAGCGACATACTATGTTGTCCCACACGAATCGTTTTATCTGGTTACCTGTTATGGTCGCTACTGCCTTTGCTTCGATCCACTTAGTAAAGTAGTCTATTGCTACAATAAGGAATTTCAATCCGCCTGCGGCAATAGGGAAAGGTCCAGCGATGTCGATACCCCATTTGTGGAAGCGAAAAGTGTACCGCTTTTAAGGGGTCATTTAAGCCCTAAATCGTATTTATTTGATCAAATATTGCCCTAAATCGTTCCTTTTGTCATTTTAGGTACTTTTGAGGAGAAATCTGGAAAAGGAGGCATTTTGGACGTTTTTGGAGCATTAAAGTGAAGAATACGACAAAGTCTCAAAATCGGCTGAAATTTACCTTTGACGGCGTCAGAATCATCTCTTGACGGCGTCATGCCTTGGCAAGAAAAGTTGGATGTGAAATTTACTCATGACGGGCCAGTGAGTTAGCATGAGAATTCTGACGGCGTCACGCTTTAACTAAATCAAGGGCGTCACGGCTTAAATCATAAGGGGACGGCGTCACGTTCAATGTTCGACGGCGTCAAGCCTTGATAGGCCAGAATGGATTTTTGAAGAGCTAAAGAGGGACGGCGTCAAGAAGGTCACCCGGGAACCCTAAAAGCGGCGAGGTGACGGCGTCACAATGCATAAGGTGACGCCGTCAGATCCAAAAATCTATATATAGTTTTCTAATCTTTTGTCATTAGAGAGAGCTTAGTGTGTGGAATTTTGGGATAAAACCCTAAGACGATTTTAGCTACTTTTTCAGGGCTTTTTGCCTTGAGATCTTCCATGTTTCATTGAAAGATAAGTTATCAATTAATCATTCAATATGTCTATGTGTTGTTTGATTCTATCTTATGCTTGTCTTTTGTTTAACATGTTAGGCTAATTTTATCTTGTGTTTGCTTAGATCTAATGAAACCTAGCTATTGATTATTGGTTGTTAGTGTGTTGTTAGTTGTATTGGATGATTGTTTATCTATGTTAGGCTTAAGAAAACTGGCTAACTTCCTATTCGGTAACTTGCTTGAACGTCTTAAGAAACATGAACCAAACGCGTACTAAAGGTTTTTATGGTTGTATTTAATGCACAAGCGAATTCTAGTGATCCCATGTTAGGAGCTTCCTAGCCGGCTCGACATAGGAGTGAAGTAGGAGCTTGTAGAGTTGGGGAAGTAAGTACGCCACCCCACGAATGGTATTAAGGAATACACCCGTCATCCACGCGACTAATACACACTAATTAACCGGTAAAAGATAGTTAGGGAGTAAGGAAATCTAAGTAAACACATTTCTCTACACATAAGTTTCTCACCACATTTCATTTTTGTTATTCTATTTTATTTGCATTCGTAGTAAATTGGGTTAGTTGACTAGCAACTAATTCCGCCCACTCCTTCAAAACCGAGATTTTACTTGCTTTCATAAAAACTATAAAAACATAAAAAAGAATCTTCCTCAACCCTTAGACCTAATTAGAGTAGCCTTTCATACCTAACGAACACTATTCCCTGTGGAGAACGATCAATCCCCCGTACTTACCACTACACTATACTACATCGGTCAGGTACACTGCCTGGTGGGGTTGTAAGCCTCTTGAGATCCCTCGAGAGGTAAAACCTGTTGTAAGGTTACAAAACCACGCAATCAAGTTTTTGGCGCCGCTGCCGGGGAATAGTTATTGTTTAGGTTGAATTTTTTATTTCTATTAGGTCTACTCACTAGATTCCTTTCTAGTGAGATTTTTATTTTATTTTTCTAGGTTTTCTTTAGTCTATCTATTTTCTTCGTGTCTTTGTTCGTAACCATTACCGTCCGACATCATGGAAGATGGTAATATCCTTAACCCACACAACCCACCACCACAACAACCACAACCACCTCCTAGAGCCCGTACTTTAGGAGAGTATTCCCGTCCTAGCCACCATGGCTATCGAAACACCATTGAGCTCACTCAAGGAGCCAATATCACACCCTTGCGATCCGACACCATCCGGTTGATGCAAAGTGGATGCGCATTCCATGGACTTCGTTCTGAAGATCCTAATCAACATCTCAAGGACTTTCTTAAAATCGTTGATTCTATAGACCTTGATGTTGCCACTCGAGAGACGGCCCGATTGCGTCTCTTCCAATTCTCTCTGCGGGACCAAGCTAGTCAGTGGCTAGAACGTCAACCCGCAGGATCCATCACCTCTTGGGATGATCTCACCACTCGTTTCCTTGCTCAGCTTTTCCCACCGGGAAGAACTACCAAGCTAAGGAATGATATCTTGATGTTCCAACAACGTCAAGGCGAAACTCTCTACGAGGCATGGACTCGATTCAAGGACTTACTCCAAAAAGTCCCTCACCATGGCATAGAACTTTGGCTCCAAGTCCAAATCTTCTATGACCATATCAATCTCTCCACGAGGCAAACCATTGACCAATCGGCCGGTGGCAAGCTACGTGATCTAAGTGCGGAACAATCATGGGCTCTCCTAGAGGATCTTGCTCTTTATGACAACGAAAGTTGGAGTGATCCCCGTGATTTGAATAAAACGGTCAAGGCAATATCTTTGCCTTCTAACAATTCAAGCACTTCCGACCGTAGGATCGTAGAACTTGAAGACCAAGTCAAGTTTCTAATGAAATCCTACGAGGCTCCTAAACCTTCAAGCCAAGTGAACAAAATCATTTCTTCATGTGAATTATGTAGTGGTCCCCACGACACTCGTGATTGCATGGAACTCCCCGAACAAGCTTTTGTGGACTACGCATCCTCGCGTACCGACGGAGCGGGAGACAAGTGGTACACTTTCAAACCCGAGCCAAACCATTATGGTGATTCATACAACCCCTCATGGAAAAATCACCCGAACCTTAGGTGGAAACAAAACCAAAACTCTCAACAAACCAATTCTTCCAACCCACCTAATCGTTTCCAATCAAGCGGTTCCAACTCGAACCGTACTTTCAACAACAATCCTTCCGGCAATGGTAGTACCAATAACTTTGAAGGATTGATGTCTCAATTTATGGCATCTCAAGAAGCTCGTTTAGCCAAGTTTGAAGCCGATTTCAAACAAAAACAAAGCGAGATGACCGATAAGATTGACACCTTGTTGAAAGCCCTCAATGACCGAGAAATGGGAGCACTCCCTAGCAACACGGTCAAGAACCCGAAACTAAATGTCAACGCTATTTCATCGGTTTCGTCCCTTAGTTCTTGTCCACAATATTATTCGGTCAATTCCATGAGCACGTGTTTCAAACAAACCCAAGTCGTTCCAAATGACCAGGAAGTTATGACATCCAAATTGGTCAACAACATAGTTGAAACACCTCCCACTCAAAACCTTGACGAAGAATTCAAGGAGCTCCACCTTGAAAGTCCGGTTGTTGATGAGTTGGATGAGAAGAAGCTCAAGTTAGGCGAAAAAGGGACCGCCTTTGTTCAAAACAAGCTACCTAAGAAGTTAGATGATCCGGGCTTATTTGTTCTACCTTGCAAGATCGGTAATTCGGAGGCTTATGACACATTAGCCGATCTTGGTTCAAGCCTTAACCTACTTCCGTTACCTCTCTACACCTCTCTAAAACTAGGAAAACTTGAAGAAACCGAGGTGATAATAGGCTTAGCGGATGGAAGTGTTGCTTACCCGGTTGGAGTAGTTAAGGACGTGTTAGTGCACATTGGAAAACTAACCATTTTAGCCGATTTCCACGTCCTTGATATGGTTAGCGACCCTACATGCCCCTTGTTGATAGGTAGAGGATTTTTGGCGACCGCTAGTGCTATGATTGATTGTAAGGAATCTAAGATAGCGGTAGGAGAAGGAGATACTTGGTCAATCTATGATGTTAAGAAACATGCCTATGATACTAGTGAGGAACCAACACCACATTGGCTAGAATCAAATAGGAGACCATCTAGATATGGACCTTGGATTGATAGAGACTTCATAGGACCCCAACGCCCATTTTACCTAGAAGAGGACTTTGTTAACCGAACGCATTCGGTAGAGCAACTCTTGGCTAGGGACACCGAATTGGATCCATTTGAAGATTCTCTAGTTTTTAGAAAGATGATTGATTTCCTAGGAGTTTTGCCAATTAACCTAGGAATGAATAAGTGGATTAGTGAGGAAGATGATCATAAGTGGAATTGGGATAAACCACCCAAAGATGGAGATGGGTCATGGCATATTAAGATGACATTGTATGACCCGGATGGAGAGAAGTTTGAAAAGACATATCGTACTAAGCGGACCAATAGGAAACTTCAATCCAAGCTTAACCCTAAAGACGTCCTTGATGACGAGCTCACTTACATAGGGTAGCATGACTTTGAGTCTAGCTACAAGACTCGTTAATAAAGAAAAGCGCTTCTTGGGAGGCAACCCAAGCTTTATTTGTTTTATTTGCTTTGTGTGTTTATTTATTTGTTTGTTTGATTTTATTTTCCGTATGTGTGTTTAATTTTTATCATTATTGATTCATGTTCAAAAGTAATTTGTGAAAATGCTTTATTTTGTTTTTAACTTCTTCTTAACTACATATAAAGGTATTTTGCAAAAGATAAGTGTAAGGGAAATCTAAATCGGTTTATTAGAACACATATGAACATGAATCGTAATAATAATAAATTAGCATACATATTCGTAGTTGTTTGAGTCAAATGCTTGTATCGAGTCATAATGATGTTTTGCAGGATTTCCAGGAAGTAAGGTAAAGGTTTTTCCAGAAATTTTCCGGAAACTTGAAATGAAAATTTTTGTCAGGTCATTTCTGACGGCGTCAGGGGTTATAACCTGACGGCGTCAGATTTAATTTCCAGAAATTTTTGAAAGTTTTGTTTTCATAAAAAGTTTTTATTAAATCTCCAACTTATAATCTCCAGGAATCTGCAAAATTATCATTCCACAAGCATTATATCCTTATATATAGATTTTATCCCGCCGATGTTATGCAGGTTTTCGTGTTTGTTTTCTCAGGTTTAACAGGTTACTTTGGACAAGGAAATGTTTTTGGATCAAGCTTATGGCGATGCATTAGTCATGGAGCCTCAACATTCTCTTTGGAGGAAGATTTAACCGTGTGATTTCACTATCCAACGAGCGAATCAGGGGAGTATTTGATTTCATTCTTTTACTTTATGCTTTTACATCTTGTTATTTGAACATTGGGGACAATGTTCATCTTAAGTGTAAGGGGAGGGTAAAAGTACGATTTTAGAGAATACAATTACGCTTGATTTTTGTTTGTTTAATAATAGATGTGTAATAAAACTGAGAGAAATACTTGTTAAGGTAATTTTAGTGCCAAATTTAAATTTTTTTACAACATATAGGAGTGAAACTTTGATCTTAATGAGCGTCTCATGGATAGGAATTATATGACTAGCACAAAAAACCGTACCACTAAAAAATTTTCCACCCCCAAATATGTGAGGTTCGCCCCTAGAATTGGTAGGAAAAGCATTTATGCTATGATGTGTGTACCGGTAGCACTTAGATTCTAGAACTTGCGTTAGGACCATTCCAAGGCCACAAGTGAGACTACATTCGTGTAGTTAGATTTACTACATGATAAGAGGCATTAGGATTAACCCATTGTTTTACACCTGTGTTTTTGTTATAATTACATTGGCTACATTGGTCAAGTAATTCTCCCACACCCTTTGCGTTGTACTCATTTTTAGTACACGATACCCCTAGTACACCCCTCAGAGCCTATCTTTTCGTTTCGACCTTTAAGCATTTTACTTAAAGGAAGAATTTGTTACACCCCACTAAAATGTACACCCAAATCGCCTTAGCCTACCTTGTATGCACTCATTTTTAGTGCATTATTGTGACAACATTTGTTTAAACCCAAGTTAATTATCTAGTTGATTACATGGTTGCTAAGTCGAGTCATTCCTTGTACATATTGTTTTGGGACGATTGGGACTCATGGGTAAAGTACTAGTGTAATGGAGTAATGGGGAAGAACATCATTTATTACCCCCATATGTGCTAAATATTTTAAAAGTACTCCAAGTTTTTCAATTATCTTAATTCAAGTCATTAGAATAGTTATTTGTAAAGTTATGTAAAAATTCAAGTGTAAGGGGATGCAATGCCCCTATGATGTATTATTTTGGATGGTAGGGCAAGAGTGTATGCAAAAAAAAAAAAAAAAAAAAAAAAAAAAAAAAAAAAAAAAAAAAAAAAAAAATCAAGAAAAACACAAAAAAATGAGAAAATGAAAAATAGAAAAAACATACGGACTACCATCCCGTTTCATTTTATGTTTGCTTTATATTTTTGTTATTTTGTTATTTCGTTTTTAGCTTAAGATCGAGTCGAGTCTTGGCTTAGCAACATTGTATAGTACATGTAATTGATCAAGATCTTTAACTAGCCACCAGTAAAACATCCTTTATCCAACAAAACCGTGTTCTCCTTTTCCCTACACCTAACGTTATAACCCATTTAAAAGCCCTCTTTGATAGTTTATCTTAGGTGCTTACGCCTAGTGGAGGAGGTTTTCGATCCTTTCCCAAGCCTATGGTAATCTATTTGCTATGACAGGTAGTGAGAGATATTTTCCGTTTTCATTTATGAGATTTATTTTGATGACACTTGAGAGATGTGAGTATCTAAACACTACTTGTGAGGTGCTAGTGTGTAATCTCCGTGCTTATTATGATTGAAGTGGAACGATTATTTGTTGTAATTACTTTTATGTTTGCATTAAATGACCCCTAACCTGTATTTTGATTAGAATAAAAGCGCATTTGCTTGAGGACAAGCAAATCTCAAGTGTAAGGGTATTTGATGAAGCGAAAAGTGTACCGCTTTTAAGGGGTCATTTAAGCCCGAAATCGTATTTATTTGATCAAATATTGCCCTAAATCGTTCCTTTTGTCATTTTAGGTACTTTTGAGGAGAAATCTGGAAAAGGAGGCATTTTGGACGTTTTTGGAGCATTAAAGTGAAGAATACGACAAAGTCTCAAAATCGGCTGAAATTTACCTTTGACGGCGTCAGAATCATCTCTTGACGGCGTCATGCCTTGGCAAGAAAAGTTGGATGTGAAATTTACTCATGACGGGCCAGTGAGTTAGCATGAGAATTCTGACGGCGTCACGCTTTAACTAAATCAAGGGCGTCACGGCTTAAATCATAAGGGGACGGCGTCACGTTCAATGTTCGACGGCGTCAAGCCTTGATAGGCCAGAATGGATTTTTGAAGAGCTAAAGAGGGACGGCGTCAAGAAGGTCACCCGGGAACCCTAAAAGCGGCGAGGTGACGGCGTCACAATGCATAAGGTGACGCCGTCAGATCCAAAAATCTATATATAGTTTTCTAATCTTTTGTCATTAGAGAGAGCTTAGTGTGTGGAATTTTGGGATAAAACCCTAAGACGATTTTAGCTACTTTTTCAGGGCTTTTTGCCTTGAGATCTTCCATGTTTCATTGAAAGATAAGTTATCAATTAATCATTCAATATGTCTATGTGTTGTTTGATTCTATCTTATGCTTGTCTTTTGTTTAACATGTTAGGCTAATTTTATCTTGTGTTTGCTTAGATCTAATGAAACCTAGCTATTGATTATTGGTTGTTAGTGTGTTGTTAGTTGTATTGGATGATTGTTTATCTATGTTAGGCTTAAGAAAACTGGCTAACTTCCTATTCGGTAACTTGCTTGAACGTCTTAAGAAACATGAACCAAACGCGTACTAAAGGTTTTTATGGTTGTATTTAATGCACAAGCGAATTCTAGTGATCCCATGTTAGGAGCTTCCTAGCCGGCTCGACATAGGAGTGAAGTAGGAGCTTGTAGAGTTGGGGAAGTAAGTACGCCACCCCACGAATGGTATTAAGGAATACACCCGTCATCCACGCGACTAATACACACTAATTAACCGGTAAAAGATAGTTAGGGAGTAAGGAAATCTAAGTAAACACATTTCTCTACACATAAGTTTCTCACCACATTTCATTTTTGTTATTCTATTTTATTTGCATTCGTAGTAAATTGGGTTAGTTGACTAGCAACTAATTCCGCCCACTCCTTCAAAACCGAGATTTTACTTGCTTTCATAAAAACTATAAAAACATAAAAAAGAATCTTCCTCAACCCTTAGACCTAATTAGAGTAGCCTTTCATACCTAACGAACACTATTCCCTGTGGAGAACGATCAATCCCCCGTACTTACCACTACACTATACTACATCGGTCAGGTACACTGCCTGGTGGGGTTGTAAGCCTCTTGAGATCCCTCGAGAGGTAAAACCTGTTGTAAGGTTACAAAACCACGCAATCAGATGTCGATACCCCATTTGTGGAATGGCCATGGCGATGTAATAGGCGTTAGCTCATGCTGTGGTCGGCGCGGAATGGGTCTGTGAACCTGGCAATCACTGCACTTCCGTACCAAGTCTCGCGCGTCACGGTGCATAGTTGGCCAATAGTATCCAGACCTTAGTGCGCGCGCTACAATGGACCGTGGTCCTGAGTGCATGCTGCATGAGCCTGCGTGGATCTCTCGAAGTACATAGTCTGCCTGGAGAGGTCCAACGCACCTGAGCCATGGTTGTAGGAATGAGCGTCTATATAGGACGTTATCTCTGAGCTCGAATCGCTGCGCTGTGCGCCGGATTCTTCTAGCTTCCTTCTGTTCTTGGGGGAGTATGCCCTTACTAATGAAGTCAATGATTGGTGTCATCCACGTAGGGCCTTCTTCTTCTATAACTGTGGATATTTCCATCTCTTCGATTGACTTATTTTTCAAGGTTTCCACCAATACTTGCTTCGATAAATGTGCGAAACTGGTGGATGCAATCTTGCTCAGCGCATCTGCTTTCCTGTTTTCACCCCTGGGAACCTGCTTGATGGTAAACCTATCGAAGTTCTGGATCAGAGATTTGGTTTTTTCGAGGTATTGGATCATGTGTTCCTCCTTTGCTACATACTCGCCTGACACGTGGTTAGCAACTAGCCGTGAATCAACATTCGCTTCTAAGTTGCGTGCCCCCATTTGAATTGCGATGCGTAACCCAGCCAGGAGTGCTTCGTATTCTGCCTCGTTGTTCGTGGCTGTGAATTCAAAGCGCAGAGCATATGTGAATTCAGCTCCTTCTGGGTTAGTTAGAATAAGGCCACCTCCTGATCCATCTACGCATGAGGATCCATCAGTGAATAGGATCCATGGTTCTTGAGGTTCCCCCTTGCTTGTCGTAGGTGTAGTGTCAGTATCTGGCTTCTCGATGATAAAGTCGGCCAATATCTGCCCTTTAATTGCAGTGCGCGGTCTGTATGATATGTTATGCTCACCCAGTAAAACGCTCCATTTTTGTAGGCGTCCCGATGCGTCGGGTTTCGAGATAACTTGTTTGATGGGTTGGTCTGTGATAACAGCTATTGGGTGCGCCTGGAAATACCTGCGCAGTCTTTTTGCTGCAAATACTAAAGCTAGGACCAACTTTTCCATTGCAGTGTAGTTAATCTCCGTCTTCTTGAGCGCCTTGCTAACGAAATAGATGGGTGTTTGGACAGAGTTCCTGTCAGTCAGTAGTACTGCGCTGACTGCTCCCTGAGTCGCAGATAGGTACATGATCAGCTCTTCCCCTGGTCGGGGCGCGACAAGCTTTGGTAGGGCTGCTATGTGTTGTTTGAGCTGTTGGAAGGCTTCTTCTGCTTCCGCGATCCACCTGAAGTCTCCCTTTTTTGTACACTTCTTGAGTGTTTTGAATAAGGGAAGTGACTTGTCCGCTGATTTAGATAAGAATCGGTTCAGTCCGGCTAGTTTGCCGTTTAGGGACTGAACCTCTTTTAGTGTGCGCGGTGAGGGAAGGTCAATGACTGCTTGAGTCTTTTCTGGGCAAGGCTTGATTCCATCGGGTTCTATCAGATACCCAAGAAACATGCCTTCTGTAGCGCCAAACGTACACTTCTTGGGATTCAATTTCATGTTGATTCTCCTCAGTGTTTTGAACGTTTCCTCCATGTCGCGCACTAGTTCTTCCTCAGTATCGCTTTTGATGACAAGGTCATCGACGTATACTTCCAAGTTGCGGCCTACTTGTTTCTCGAACGCAGTGTCTACCAATCGCTGGTATGTTGCTCCTGCGTTCTTTAGGCCAAAGGGCATCTTTGTATAGCAATAGACCCCTTGACTTGTGTGGAAGGCCGTTTTTTCTTCATCTTCTTCCGCCATTTGAATTTGGTGGTATCCCTTGTATGCGTCCAGGAAGCATTTGAAGGGATATCCACACAGAGATTCGATCTTCCAGTCTATCTCCGGTAGCGGGTAGCAGTCCTGTGGACATGCTTTATTGAGGTCTGTGAAGTCTACGCACATTCTCCAACTGCCATCGCTCTTCTTTACCATTACTGGGTTAGAGAGCCAATCATGGTAGTACACTTCCCGCATAATGCCTGCGTTTACTAATTTGTGTACTTCTTCCAGGATGGCTTTTGCGCGGTCTGGGGCTTGTCCGCGCTTTTTCTGTCGTATTGGAGGATATCCTTGTCGGATTTGTAGCTTGTGTTCCGTGATAGAACGTGGCACTCCTGTCATGTGCTTTGGCTCCCATGCAAAAATATCTAAGTTATTTTGCAAGAGTGCGCATATAGCTGATTTGCCTTTGCCAGACAGAGACCCGCCAATAGATACTTGTTGATCCGGGTAGTCAAGGTGGATGGCGACCTTTAGGTTTGGGACTTTGATTGCACGCTGTTCTGGAGCATCGCTTACGTCGTTTGTCACTGCGTTGCATTCTTTGGGTAGGATGGTGGTATTGTAAAGAGTGACAATACCTCCTTCCACTGGGAACTTTAGCATCCCGTGCGCTGTGGATGGTACGGCGCGGATAGATGATATTCCAGGTCTCCCGATGATGCCATTGTACGGAGAGGGGGATCGGATTACCATGAAGTCCATCCAGGTGACTGTAGAGTGTGGTTTGTCACCAACTTCTACAAATAGACGCAATTGCCCCATGGGCCATATCTTCTCCCCTGTGAAGCCAGTGAGCGGTGTTGTGGCTGGGATCAACTGACCCTGTATTTCAGGTCGCAGTTTCTTGAAACAGTGTTCATATATAATATTAGCGGATGCACCTCCATCTATATACATGCGACGGATGTCGTGACCCCCCGTATGTATTTCAATGGTAAGTGGGTCCACCACTGCGTTGTTCGCAGTCAGGGAGGGGAAAGAAATTTCGTTTTCTTTAGAAAACCGTTGGCTGACTTTTTGTCTTGTCGCGCGCTGCCATGGCTGTATCATGTAGATGATGTCTGCCTTTTCTTTTGATGTCTCTTTCTTGGCCCCTGGTTTTGGTTTGTCTTTCCCTTCCCTGATATTTTTTACGAGGTGGTCCATCTTTCCTTCCTTTACCAATTTGTCAATCAATTGGCGAAGTTGGACACACTCGTTGGTTGTGTGGCCTTTCTGTCCATGATATTCACAATAACCGTTGCCTGTGCGCCGATCCTCTAGGGTGCGCATTGGTGGTGGTTTCGGGAAGTTCGCCCCTTCCGTCGCGAATATCTCCTTTGGGGTTTTTGTTAATGGGGTATACTTATCGTTTCCCCTTCCACCGCCTTGAGTGCGATAACTCCTATTACGATTGCCACTCTGGTCATTGGATTGTCTCCTTGACTCTTCTTGTGGCCTATGGTTCGAATAGCCTTTTTTGCTATCCGCGGCGGCTTCTTCTCCTTGGACGAAAGACCTCGTGCGTTTCATGAGTTCGTCAAAGGTTAGGGGAACCTTATCGTTTAGCTTTTTTATCAAATCGGGGTTATTGATTGCATTCATAAAACCCGATATTTTTAGTATCTCTGGACACGCCTTGACTTTCATACATTCGTCCTTAAAACGTTCCATGAAAGCACTCGTGGGTTCCCCTTGTCGCTGTTTAACCCTAGCAAGTTCGACAGGGTTTTTAGCGCACTTCTTCCTTTGAGTAAAGTTTAGGCGAAACGCCTTGCGCAACTCTTCAAACCCATCGATGCTTCGACGTGGAAGCTTGCTAAACCAGTTGCGCGCATTCCCTACTAACGTAGAGTTGAACATATGGCACCACACAGGTTGTGGCCAATTTTCGATAGTAGCTGCTGATTCGAAATTTTTTAGGTGATCATCAGGATCACCTGTCCCATCATATGTTTTGACGTTAGCAGGCATGCGCCTTTTCTTATTCTCCGAAAAGTCGCTGATGCGCCTAGTGAACGCATCAACCTTTTGGCGACGCCAGGGAAGAGACATGTCTTCGTCTTCCTGGTCGCGGTATTTTCCTCTTGATTTCCAGTGTCCTGTCTCGCTGTCCGAGGAGTCTCTTGAAGATGAGCGAACTCTTTTGTGACGCTTGCGTCGACTATCATCAGAGTCTGAGCTTGCTCCTCTGCGGCGCTTGCGCCGACTATCCTCAGAGTCAGAGCTTGAGGGGCTTTCACTTGGGGAGCATCGTCGCCCAAGCCTATATTGGATCCTGCGACTGCCAAGTCTAGCGTGGACATTGGCGCGCCGCTCCCCCCCTTCGGGCTCTTCCAGATGTTGAAGGTCGGCTGCTTCATCGTCCACAACCTTCCTTCCAATCCTGGCAAACACTGGTTGTTTGCGACTATCCTTCTCGCGTCTTTCCTTTTGGTAGCGCGGAGGAGATACTTCATGCACAGGGTCGAAGTTGAGTCTGCCGTGCAGACTTTGGCTTGACCTCTTCTTTGCCTCCTCTCGCATGAGCGCAGTCAAGGCTTCGTAGTTTTGGGATACAAAGTCACTTGGCGCCAATTCGGAAGTGACTCCTTCTAGCGCGATGGAGTCTGTTTCCAAGGTAGGATCCTTGTTTCGGATAGGCGCGTTGGGACGTTTAGTGAAGTTCACCTCTGGCATGGCAAGAGGAGTGCGCTCCAGTTCTACCGCGCTAGTACTTGTTGTAATAGCGGGGGTAGTTTTGGTAAGTGATTCTACCGCAGGAAAGACCAGATCTGAATACGCTCCTAAGCTTCTAGGCGTGCTGGTTGTCCCAGTGGCCTGCTTAGGGGGCGCATCCGTTTGATGCTTTTTCCCTAGTGAGTCATCATGCGCTTTCTTCCCATGCGGACTCTTGTGACTTCCGTGTTTCGTCATTCTAGTTCTTGGTAAAATTCTTAGTGTAGGGTCCCACGGATGGCGCCACTTGTTGATACAAAAGTTGGGCGTTCCTTGTGAGGACTTCTATTCTCGTACCAATTAACTCTTAATGCTGGATGGAACCTGCGCACTAAGAAAAGAACAAACACCGTTAGGCTTATCGAGGGATTGTCTCCCCCGATTATCCTCCGGCGTGAGAGTAAGTAATCGAATTTAGGGTTTTAGCGAAGAGTTAGGGTTTTCAGTAGATCGTACCTTTACCGAGGGCTTGGGTGCCCTTTATATATGCATGAAACCCTAGTGGGTTTCGTGTTCCCTACTCCTCGGCGTGTTAGCCGACATCGGATATATAGTATATATCCTCTCTTTTTAGAAGATATTCCATATCTTATCCAAAGATAACTTTGGGCTTGGGCCTTGTCGAACCCAACCGCATAACTGGTAGTCCAGTTGTTGCCGTAGCGGCCCATACATGGTGGGCTTAATTATTAGTATTGTTTACTAATCGGGTTCGTGACCCGGGTGTAGACTATACGTCATCAGAGTTTAAGGGCGGAATCAGAAAATATATAGTGTAAGGCATAACCATAATATTCTCAAGGCATTCTAAACTTACTTGGTCACTAAACTCATGCTGAGCAATATGATAAGTTTCCTAAATCTCTAGAAAGAATGATCTTAAAGGGGCTTAACTAAAAGGTAGGGGTACGAATCAGAGTAACGTGGAAGCAATAGACCTAACAAATGTCTTATCACATAGTCTACCCAATCCTTACCGGTCATATCACAAGTTCCTCCAGAGTGGAAATCCTAAGGAAAATTCTAAAAGGTTGTTTCATAAGCTCTTGTAGTGCAAACCTAAGGGCCTAATATTCATAGGTCATGATTTAATGTACTACAAGTAGAAGCCTTTGCTATGATACCATAATTGTAACACACCCATCCGAGAATGGGTCAAATCTCACATTTATGGCGTCAAACAGAACATACGCAAGTGGAAGACTTTCATAATACAATGTTTACCAAGGTATTCTAAGGAAAAGATAAATTACTAAATCTGAACATAACAACTTCCAAACTAAAATACAAACTAAGTCCAAAAGAAAAAATCTAAATCCAACTCTAATCCATGGGGAGCTATCAACAGTGCAGTCCACTAAGAGCTCCTAAGCGCTCTTCACTCAAAACCCAGCTTCCCTCTTAAAACCTACAGCAGGAAAAGAGAATGCGGCTGAGCTTAAAAAGCCTAGTGAACAGATACATATAATGAAAGGTAATAAGCAAACGAATGAACGAAACGAAACTAAGGAAACCTGCTGAACAATATACCATAAGTCATGAGAAAATAAATGAATGAATAAGGAAATCAGAAATAACAAAGGAATGCCCACGAGCCCTATCCGGATATGTCTAGACATGATACATGAATAGACCCAAAACAGATAAACATAATCATAATCATAATCATAGCAAAGTCATAGCAAAGTGTACATGGAGTAGCTAGCTCACAATGTACCAGAAGTGAAATGGGGTGTATGGCACACACACAATCCATTCACTAAATAACTGAACAGAACAAAGTACCTAGGATGTATCCATACGCTCCTTGCAAAACAGATATACACATACAAGTTCGAGACTGTGCATACGTACGCTAATATAATAATAATAAGTATGGAGGCCATGGTTGCTATATAGTATAAATGGGAACACTGTGGACTAAATCCCACCTCAACAGATAGTGTCAATACCATTGGTGTATCAATGGCACGGCCATGGACTCCCCATGACTGGCTACAAATATGGGCAACATAATAGGCATCGTACATGCAATCTAATGATAAGGAATAATTATAAATTATCCAACTTAGATAATAGCTATATGAATAGAATATAGCATGAAACGAATAATCAAACGAATAACTTAACAGATACGGATCAAAGCATAACAAATATCAGGAAACAATGAGTCATGAGAAATCTTTAAGGAATAGATAGAGTACAAATAGGTTAAGTAATTGTGAAAATCATTTAAACACTGTTTTCATAAACGTATTCATTTAACAGCAGTTTTCATAAAAGTCATTAAACCTTCATACAAAAGTGGTATCGCCTCGGTTTCATAGCAATCATTTTAAAGCAGCTTTTCTCAAAACATTATCATGATATATTTAAGAAAGGTTTTCACACGAAGTTATAATATTAAATGGGTTACAAAGTATCAAAGGATTCTAATACGGATATTGAAGTCAGAAGAGAGAACGGATGAATCAAACCATATCAAACAGAATAACCAAATGAATATCAAATGAATCATAACTCATAATAGCAAATATCAAGGAATCAAAAGTCATGAGATACCCTTATTGAAAAAGGGTGAAATATATGTACCTTATGCAAAGCAAGGAAAGAAAACGAAAGAATGAACACAAGGAAACAACGACACGTCTTCTTCAACGAATCTACACGGATTAGGGTTCATATTATACTTATTAGCTCATTTAATGTCATAACGGATTCTTAATTACTCATTACCATTCATTACTGTGATTAAGGTTTTGACAATGAAATTAGGTTAACACACATTTAAAAGTATCCATTTTAATGTGCCAAAGTAATTAGGGTCAAAGATATTTAATGGTGTTAGAACTAACCAAAACCCTAACTTATAACATATTTCAGATTTTATCATGTTTAAGCCCCTTTGTTTATGAATTTAAAACCATACTTATATACTTACTGATAGATACTTATACATGTTAGGTAATTACTGTAATTTTTCCAGATTTTATCTCAAAATGCAAGTATCCAAACAAAAATCCTTTTCCCAGACCTGTCCAGAAAATGCACTGCAGGTATACCCCGAAAGTTTATATTTCTTTAACCTATTTTAACCTTTCAGAAAAATCCACAAAAATTCCAGCAACTAATATATATCCTAAATATTCCCCTGCAAGAATTTGGGCTTCTCAGACTATGAAATAAAAATCATAAGGACCGAATGATTTTTCATACCGAATATACAGTTTTGACACTTGAACTCCCAAAAATCAAAAGACTACTCTCCCGACCTCCAAAAATTATGAAATTTGATATCCAGATATAACACATCCTAAATTTAGTTTTAGACTCAAAAAATCTTGCAAAAACACGTTTGTATCATTAACTTATGATCCTTGCAACACGACCCAAAATCTGGTCAGCATATAAGTGAGACAGAAACAACACAACCTAACCCTTTTTAGATCCAATTTGCATAATCATTATTATAGGTTTAATTATCCAACAACACACATGTTTTACACCCTACAAGTCGACACACATATTACTCATACAAACACAAAAATAACAACACTAAAACAGTTCACATGAAATCACAAAATGAACCCTAGCCCCCGTATTCATTTTGTACACCTCTCATTAATTAGGTTTTATGGTTTTCCAGATTTAGTAGCATGTAGTTAATGATAAGATTAGGGTTTCAAGACCAAATTATAGCGCTCGTTATAATACTTGGGTCGACAAACATGTTTAGCAAAACTCAGGATTTTATGTGGCGATTCTTTCATATGTGTAATTATGCGAATGATAACCTGCATATCACAACTCTCCTAATCGTTTATATGGCGAAAATTCTTTTACACATATAATTGTATATTAACGAGACCTAGGAGTGACACAACAAGATTTAGATTAAGTTTCATAAACATATTACATTTTAGGTTAACGAGTTAATCGACAAGGGTGATAGTGATACCTTAGGCAGATTAACGAGAGGATCGAAAGAAAGAACACACGAGCACCACACAAGCTGCTTTGGCTGGAACTAAAGGGAAATCGAATGAGGAAAAGAGCCACGAGGGCAAGGCTGCTATTCAGATCGACACAAGCATGCAAGATTCTGACCAACGATCACCAATCGATCACCACAACACCAATAGTAACAAACAGCAATAAGTCTTGGTCTTGAGTGAGAATAATCACTAGGAATTCTTGGTGTTTTGAAGCTTTAGGTCGTATGAAAAGAAAAAGAGGAACTGAATCATAGAGATAACGAAGGAGCGTGTATCAAATTTTGGAAACCATTTAATACTGATTGGTTTTGCTTTAAAAATGGGTCGTGATTTTAGGCTATGAATGGGGTAGGGAATCGGTTTTGAGTTTAGGATAGGATTTTATTTTATTATTATTTTTTTTTTAACAAATTAATATGTATATTGACTTAGGTTATTTCATGTAATGTAATATTAACTTATAACATATAGTTTTTAGGCATTTATTAACTATTATTACAAAACTTAGATTAAAATTCAAATTAGATGGAAAAATGTAAAATCAGAATTTAGGGTTTTACAGTATAATTGTTCTTATGAAGTGTACATCTGGCATACGCCAATTGGCATACGGCACCGCACCCGATGCGTTTGATGAATATTTGCAAATGGGTAAGCATAATTCACGTGATTGTCTTGATAATTTTAACAAGTGCGTTATTGATTTGTTTATGCCGGAGTATTTAAGAAAACCAACACATGCCGACATTTAAAGTATTTATGAAAGACATGAGGGGTGGCATGGTTTTCCGAGAATGCTTGGTAGCATTGATTGCATGCATTGGGAGTGGAAAAATTGCCCGGTGGGTTGGCAAGGGCAATATGGTAGGGGTGATAAAAAATACTCAACAATAATGCTTGAAGCTGTTGCTTCGCAAGATTTATAGATTTGACTTGCATTTTTCGGGGTGGCGGGGGCGAATAACGATATTAATGTTTTAGATAACTCTCCGTTATTCGACGACATTCTTGATGACGTCGCCCCTGTAGTACCATATATGGTAAATGGAACCATGTATGAAAAGGGATATTACTTAGCTGACGGAATTTACCCACAGTGGGCATCTTTCGTCAAATCATTCTCGGCAGCAACTGACGATAAACATGGTTATTTTAAAAGGAAACAAGAAAGTGCACGAAAGGATGTCAAATGTGCTTTTGGTGTGCTTCAAGGACGTTGGGGTATAATACAACAACCGACACGTCAAATGGAAGTTGTCAAGATATGTAGAATCATGTATTCTTGCATTATTATGCATAGTATGATTTTAAAGGATCAAAAGTTTGCACTACGTGAGTATGGCGAAATGCGGGTGGATCTGTCACCACGTATGAGGAAAGACAGGTGGGTCGAAAGATGTGATGTCCAACGTCGAAAGGAAAAAAAATACGCGACAGAGAAACGCATACTCGACTCCAACTAGAGCTTATGGAGCATCTTTGGCAGAAATATCTTCAACGACAACAACAACAACAAGATTCCGAAGACGATGAATAAGTATTTGTAATTCATATGTTTTTAAATTTCATATGTTTCGTAGTTTTTTTTTCGTCGTAACTTTTTTTTTTTTTTTTTTTTTTATTTATTTACATGCGTATTGTAATGTTTAATATATAATGTTATGTGGTTTATTAAATGATGTATTAGTTTTAGTTTAAGGGTTGAATTTGAAAATAGTTGAGTTAATGTTGAGTTATGATAAAGGGATTTTTTTTTTAGTTAAGGTTAAAAAGTTAAAGCTGATATGGCGCTGACGTGCCACTGAATGAAACTTTAACTCTGGGTGACCACACCCTCTGCGAATAAAGTGATTTTGGTGGCAAAGAATACGTATCACTTTACTTAAACATAGTTTATCATCTATTTGTTAAATTGTCAAATACTATTTTACACTGTTTTAGCAAATACAATATTCATTTGCCTACACTTAATTTTTATGTTTCACCTGACAACCTCAAACCGCAATCAAAACTTTGATATTACGCCTAAACTTTTAGTTAATAAAAAGTAACATTCAATTAATATATATGACTGAAAACACGATACAATGATTTTTCTTTACTGAGATTACTAAAATTTAGCATGTATCTTTTATAATTAAAATAGAGTAAACTGCAAAAAATGTCCTTAACTTTTTGCACTAAACATTTTTAACTATTATAAAGTACAAGTCGATACTACGAATAGAAAATGTAGTTGAAATAACATATATCAACATCGGGCTCATCGTAAACGTATCGACGTAAGACTTGTAAAATTATAGTTTATATAAATTAATTAGATTTTATTTTTTAGTTAAGTATCAAAGGTTTAACAAATATGTGGAGTTTAAATAAGATGAATAGTATTAGTGTGACACTATATTTAGTGTTTTACTATTTATAGCACTAAGTTAGTGCCAAGTATAGTGCTAACATTGAAGAAGGTTTTTGATACATTTTGGCACTAAATTAATGTAAAAAACACTTTTAGTGTTAACATCGGAGATTCTGTGGCCCAAAATTTTGTGGATCTCTTAATTATTTTCTCTATTTGCCTTCCAGATGATGTTTTGCCGTGTTTGGATGTTCATTACGATTTACGAGGGGTGTGTTTTAAAATGACTTAATCAGATTATAAACATTAGAAAAAATTACACGGATGGTCCTTGTGGTTTACACGAATTTCAGGTTTGGGAGCTATTTCATTTTAATTACGCCAGCGATACCTATTTTGGGAAACGTTGCACGCGTTTGGTCCCTAAGTTGGATGGACGTTATCTTTGACCGTTAAGTGTATAAATATTGTTTGCCTGTTAGTCCCTCCGTTAGTATTTTTTGCATCGTTAGTCCTTATTTTATAAACTAACCGTTGACCACGTTTTTTTGCTTAGGTGTCACTTTGACCCATGTTGACCCCGTTTTGTCCACTTAACAAACACCCATCACAGATCAAAACATAAATGTAAAAATTCTTTTCCTTTCAACATCAAAATCCAAAATTCACTCTAAAAAACAAGCCATATGCGAATCTAAACTTGTATTGGTACACAAAAACTATGCAACAAAGATTTACTGCAAAATTCTAAATCCAAAGAAACTTAAAGGTTCCAAAAAGCTAGCCATACAATGGCTAAGAAACACTTTTATTTTCAAGTCTGAACTCTGAACGTTATTCAAACTCATTCTTAAGAAAACAAGATAAAATGATGAATTATCTCTAATAGTTTCATCATGGCTGTGATGTCATCACCACCACTACACGCCGTAAACCACCACAAACCATCACCGCCCACCATAACCCAGTCCAATCTTTGATTTCCAACATCAAGCCCAAAATCCGGATCACAAGTCAAGAACCCAAATCCAATAAAGGCCCTGATCCATACATACACATTGGTGATATATAACCGGTACCCTAATCACATTATATCTAACCCTAATCCACACTTACTGTGATAAATCTGCCCCCCACTCTCACCTAATATTTCTCTCCCATCAAACGCAGCAGACAACTTCATCCCTTCACCAAAACTGAATCACAAACACAAGAACATACTCACACTTCCCACCAGTCGTTATAACCGAAGCATAACTTCACAAAAACAAATAACCTTAGCCACTTCTTTTGATATCTCAATCAGACGACACAGAGGAGTATTGTGACGAATGATATATTTCTGCTCACGGCGTCAAGATCTCTGTTTGAGGTCTCGGGTAGGTTAATTTGTGTTTGTTGTGTTTTCGCTTTGTGTTTAACCGAATAAAAAAAAGGATGAAAACCAATATGGTTTTTTGTTTGTTCTTGAAAATGATTCGGATATTGAAAAGAAGTTGGAAGCTTCTATAGATCTATGATGAATATTCAAAAATATGTAAAGATCTATGATCTTTTCGAATAAACTGAGATTATCAATTCTTGTTTAAGAACAATGATGATATCTTTTTCGTGTTCTGATCTTGTAAAGGTCTTAACGTGTATGTACAACACGAACAAAAGAAAACTGAGGTTCTTGTTTGTTTTCCTTTGAAGTTTGAATCTTGGTTTAGTTGTAGATGAGAGTTGATGGAGTGATGGTGAGGGTTATTGGTTGAGTCTAGATGTAGGATTGATGTTATTGGATTTTTTTTTGTTGGACTGATGATGGATTCGAACCGAGTCTGTGTTAGTTGGTTATTTTGTAGTTGGTTATTTTGTGATGTGGATCTGGGTTTTTGGTGGTGATACAGTAAAGAATGAAAATGGGGATGAAGTATAAATGGGGATGAAATGGTTGTGTGTGTATTAATAAGATGAAAATTGATATGCGGACTAACGATGCAAAAAATACTAACGGAGGGACTAACGGGCAAACAATATTTATACACTTAACGGTCAAAGATAACGTCCATCCAACTTAGAGACCAAACACGTGCAACGTTTCCCAAAATAGGTATCTCTGGCGTAATTAAAATGAAATAGCTCCCAAACTTGAAATTCGTGTAAACCACAATGACCATCCGTGTATTTTTTTCTAAACATCTGAATAACATCTAGCTAGTTACGACATAATGTGTAGCTAGTTAATGTATTTGTTAACCGCTGAATTAATTGGTCCTCAGAGGTGGAAGTTATTAACTTGTGCCTATGTTTAAGACCATATTCGAATTTGTTCTTGTTACATATTCACAATGTCTAGTGAACTAGGCTAATGTTTGCGTTGGATATTATATATGGTATATACTATATACTATAAAATATATGTTTCTTTATGGGGGTTGTTTGCAATTGCAAAAAGCTAGGTTCAAATGGGCATAATTTTATCTTGTTTTTGTGCTCAAAGATTTGTTTCATTTATTGAGAATCAAGGAATATATCTTATTATAATATAATGTCAAGATGCAATTTCTGAGGCCGAAACAAAAGCATATGTTTTTCTATTACGTTTTAACATAAAGCAATTGAAGGTAAATGGGAAACAAGCTGCGCCGTCAGCCCTTTTTAGATTGCAAAGCTAATCCGCTGAAAAACTACATTCATGGATCTAGGAGACATCACATTAGAATGCATGACCCGCTGAATTCTGTTGAGGAAGACTACAACATCAGGTGCTAGAAAACCAAAAGTGTCAAACGCGAAAGGTATAAACTCGTGCTGATTGTCAATGCACGCTTTCTCATGCTTGGTCACTTTGCATGAGGCAGCTTTAAGAGCAACCTCCCCTGCAGTAAAACCTCCACTCCTCAATCCTACGAGAGGGGAAACACCTGTTAGGTCCACACAAGCATGCTTACCACCTGCCCAACCAAAAACCAAAACATCCGCTGGTCTAAGTGTTGATCTTCCCTCCCGGGGGTCAGTCAGGAAGTTCATGGGGTGCTTCTTTCTTTGCGGAGACCCCAGCACGCTTAAGTACATAAAAAAGGACATCATGAACCATATCATGTCTGTACTTAAAGCATATGATGTTGAATATTTGTGTATAGAACATTTGTGCACACACATTATGTTTGCTGGAAATCATGATGTTAGATGCCTGTCCAATTGTCTTTCTTGGATCTTAGTTCATTGGCAAGTACCTCCAATTATCCAAACTGTTTATTATGAGCAACGGATGGAAAGATCGTCTAGTTCCAAACACTTTTCTGTTATAATCTAAGTACATAAGTTAACTTGTTGTCTTAAGAGACTGTGGAAAACTAGAAGGGGGGTTGAATATTTTTTACCGTTTTAAAATTAATTCGTTTTGTATACTTAATGTGATTCCAAAGTAAACAATCAAGCACACAAACAAGTAATATAAGTGAAGAAGTAAAGAGAGGAAAGATCAAACCACACAACACAGATGTTTATAGTGGTTCGGCTACAAGAACTCTCTTCCTTGCCCTACTCCACTCCTCGAGCCTCTAACTCAAGAGTTTTTCTTCACTAAGAAACAAGCTCCCTTCTAGGAGGAGAAAACCTTTACACGTCGCTTACTCTTTATCCGGTACTAAGCTAAACACCAAGTTCTTTACAAGGGTACAACCACTCCCGTTGGTTCTTTACAAGGGTACAACCACTCCCATTGGTTCTTTCACAAGGGTACAATCACTCCCGATACTCTTTGTGATTTAAGGACTAAAACACTAACCAAACTCTACTGAATAAATGATACAAACAATGATGTGTGAACTAAAACAAAATCACACAGATTCTATACTAAAAGGATAACAAGAGAAGGTTGATCCTTATATGCTGTGATATTCTTTGCTAAAAAAGGAAAGATCAATGAAATGAAAGAATGATATAGGTTAGTGATATGTAAATGAATGAGTATGTATTTAAGCTATATGAGTGATAAAAATGCCCAAATGATCAGCTTGCTATTTATAGGCAAACTGATCCAACAGCTGGCGGATCTGGCGGATCCCAAAAATTGGATCCGCCATTGTATGGATTTGGATCCGCCATGTCAGGCCAGCTAAGAGATCTTCATATCTTTCCAAATCTTGCACAATCTTTCCATATCTTCAAATGTCAACTCTTTGGCTTGAAGATCTAAACAAGATATCTCAAAATCTTTCTAAGATTATGTTCATGATGCATGCCATGATGTCATCCTAATATTTAAAAAATAAAGTTTCTATTTTAAGAAATAAACTTGTAAATGTATGTAATGTTATCCCTAGTAGACTTGTAATGTGTAAATGTGTTTTTAAAAGACTTATCACTATAAATGTAAAAGGCTTATTCTTATTTTTATGCTTTTGCTTAAAGATAAACTTTGTATTTGTCATTAACAAAATTAAGCAAAGATCGTAAAATATAAATAACGTTTTTAGGACGATATTTGTATTAACAATCTCCCCCTTTTTGTTGATGACAAAACATAAAGTGTATTTTTAAGTAAAGAACTTAAATAAAGGATGAGTCTTTTAAAAATATAGATTAAGTTAGTTTATGCAATTTTTATATCTATTTTAAGCAAAAAGTATGTACTGTGATGTTTCACAGTGATGAGAACTTAATCCTTTCTCCCCCTTTTTGTCGAAACAAAAAGAAGATATGCGTAGCGGAATGCGATTTTGAGAACTTTAAAGCTCTCCCTTGATTTATACTCCCCCTAAATGGAGTACCAAGGATAGGATGTATGATCCTACAAAACAAATGGTTAGAATATGATATGCTCCCCCTTGATGTATACTCTCCATTGCTAGAGTACCAACGTATACATTTCAAGAGTATGAGATGCTATAAAAGAAAAGTTAGTAATGAACAACTTCAATCAAGAAGCAAAATGCATATGCAATGGTCAACCAAACAAGAAGGTCAACCCATTTGACTTTAAAAAGTCAAAATGAAGTATCTGATCAAAATTTTAGTACCTAATGTACATTTGATCAAAGCATTATGTGAAGTTAAAAACAACTATACTATGATGTTAGTAATCTAAAATGAGATAATATGCTTAATGTTGATCACCTACAAGCATAAAAACATAACATTCATTACTTGGAAAAAATGATGTTACATTTAAACAAAGAAAATAAATCCTAAAAAGAAAAATTCTAAAACAACATCCTAAAAGTTCCTATAAGAGGAAACTTAAGAAGCTCTGTTGGGTATGCTTCTAACACTAAAATGTGACAACATATTTGGGATTACAATAGCTATATTGTTTGGCACAAACACAAGGATTAGAAGTGTCAATATTGTAAAGTCTTGTGTTTGTTGGCCTATAAATACCCACATAGACTTCACTAGGAGGGTGAGCCTTGTTTTGTATTTTTTCACCTTTCATTATCTTTGAATAAAACCTGGTTTCCATCTCTCTCACTCTACACTTTCTCTCTCTAACCTCTACCATGGAGATGATGTATTTCCATCATCCCCGACCTCCCGATTCACAATAATCTCACCAAAACATGATCCATCAATTGGTATCAAAGCCAGGTTTTAGTTTTGGTTGATTTTGTTGTATTTTTCTTGTCAAAAAGGTATTTTTTTTTTAATCTGTTGTGATACTATTTCTACTGGTCCAACAACTGTCTCATCTCAACAGTTTCATTACATTTTTTGTATCAGAATCAGTCATGGAATACTGTGCTTTCAATTTTATGATTGTTTTTCTTTGTATCATCCCGTGAATATTTAAGGTCGATTACTAGTCGGAAAATGTGGTCTGAAAATACTGGTCGAAATATGTGGTCTCAAAATGGGTCATAAACTGGTTAACTACTAGGTCGAAAAACTGGTAAAATGAACTCGCCGGAAAAGTTATCGGAAAAGTCATCGGAAGGTTTTTTTTGCAATTGCTTGTATAAGTAATTGCGAAAAACCCTTTGTTTTCGCAATTCTGGATTGCTTTTCGCAAATTCTTTTCGCAAATGATTTTCACAATTGTTTTTCGCAAATGCTTATCGCAAATGTAGCTTTTCGCAATTGACAGGTCATTGGTCAAACCTTTCGCAATTGACTAGTCAACAGTCAAATATTTCGCAATTGACAGTCAACGGGTCAAATCTTTCGCAATTGCCGGTTAACAGTCAAACTTATAAAAAAAAAAAAAAAAGAATAAAGATGAAGCTGTATAAAACTTTGACCACAACCATTTGACCATGACTTGTTGACCTCAGTCAGTTATAACCATCATACAGCCAACAACACACAACTGTCACAACAAATCCATAACTAATCCTAAACCCATCTCTTAATCATAACCGCAACATCACAACACATAAAAAGACACTAATTTAAAACAAAAGATCTCAGTTTCATTTTCGTGTGGCACAATTATTCCATTGATCTTATCAGATCATAACACGAAAAGGATAAAAACCATCATCGCTCGTGTTTGAAGCCGAGCTTCTATTAATATCCAAATATAAAAGACAAGAAAGATAACAAAAACGTTATCCTCTTTTCATTAATTCGTTCAAAAAACTCAAAACAACATGAACGAGAACATTTTTCGAACCTACCTTGACCCTTCAAAGGATCATGAAGCCATAAACACGCTCTCTTGACTCGTATTGAACTACAAATGTTATTAAGGTCATGGTACGGTGGTCTTGTGACTGATGATTCGAGTTCTTGATGTGATGGTGTTCTGTTGAAATGGATGAAAGAGGTTGTTGGGTGCTCGATTCATATGATGATGAGATTTGATGAATTTGCTGTTCGATTATTGAAGGAGATTTGATGAGATGAGTTGTGAGGTGAGTGTAAAAGTTATGTGGTAGGCGTATTTTTCATGCGATTAGGGTTAGCTAATGGTGTTGTAGTGTGTCTTTAATACCCCGAATATTTAGGGTATGAGGGATTTTGGATCGGGTTTATTGCTATATTTGGGCTAGTAACTATTATTTTTTCCAGTTGGGCCGATTATCTCACATCAAACAAGTTGGGCTATGGGATGAATGGCATATTGCTAGGGATTGAATATTTTTGTTATCCGAAAATTGCATAAATTGGGTTAATACATTATATGCATTTTTGGTACAATACTTTGGCATAAGTGTAGCATTTTGATTATTACAAATTTTCACGGGGATACGTTTTTGACAAGATCGGGATAAAACCATTATCAAATTTCATTTTAACCAAGTAACGAAGGCTAGTTTTGGGTATTGAACCGCAAGATGTGACTACGGGGTTAATTCTTTATTATTTATTTGAGGTTGAAGTGGAATATCACGGGTGCGTGTACTTAGTATCTTGAAGATATAGGGGTTGGTTGGATGCATGATTCTTCGAGATCCTTGTTCGGGCTTATAACCATTAGAATGATTACGACTTGAGTTATCTAGTTATACCTGATGTAAGGAGTTACGTTGTTGTGCTCACAGTGTATAGCTATCACTTAAAAGGAGTTACGTTGTAGTGCTCAAGTGTCACAAAAAGATGTGGATAATTCAAGATGAGTTCATATACAGTTAAGGATGGTTAGATGGGTATATGAAACGACCTATGCTTTAAGGAGTTACGTTGTAGTGCTCAGTATAGGTTCTTAATCTGACAATAGTGCAAGTTTAAGTCACAAGTTCGGGTTATTTTACTTCAGTCTCAAGTTCGTAATACTGGGTTTTCTCCATCAGTGGTCACTACAAAGAGCCGTCAGAATGATAATGGGGTCGGTAAAGAGTTAGATGAGAAGAGTATAGAAGAGTAGAGATTTTATCAGCAGTTGATTCTCACGGGCTATTTATGGTACTTCACACATCTTCGACTAATAGGACATACAGGGTTTACGCTGCCTCCGTTTCCATCGTAACCATAGTGTGTATGCTTCCGATTTCGTGAAGACATCGTGGGGGAAGAGAGAGTGGATGTTCTTTGACTTTTCTTGCATTTTTTGCAAAAGACACTCTTTTTCCAGATGTATCTGTATTCAGGGGGAAGAAATGTGCACATCGGGGATGCATAACAGATTCACGTGATCGATCTTACAATTTTAGTACTACCGGAGAGACGTCCGCAGAGATGATCAGTGGTTCAGTTTTGTGATTTTGATGTAATCGTTTCAACTTTCGCAGGTTGTGAAGTGTGAAGTAGCCTAATTATGTGAGAAGATCTTGCTGATTTCTTGCATGTTACCCCCGAACAGAGTTTCCGCATTGAGCATAACCGTTACTGAGTACTAGTCAGATTTACTTGGTGTGGTTTACGATGTCATCTACAAATTCTGCTGCGTACTTAAAACCTTCAAAAGATAGAAGACATGTTAACTACATCAAAGTTTCGAATCTGCTGAAGACGGTTGTCAGTTTGGGGGGAAGTTGATTCAGAAACTTCACCAAAAAGAAGTATATGAAGAAGTCGTTAAAAACATGCAACATGAATTGGGGGGAAGTTAATCCAGTTCATGCATATTACATCATTTACCTACAAGTGAAGAAAAGTTCTCAAGCCGAGGTACAAGATGAAGACAAAGAGCGTCAACTGTAGTCATCCTCAGCACTTGAAGAGCTTATGAAGACCTTTCTTTATTTGTATTTGTACTTGTAGGAAATGATGTAAGTAATCCCATATGTTGTCACATTGGGGGAAGATTGTTGGGTATGCTTCTAACACTAAAATGTGACAACATATTTGGGATTACAATAGCTATATTGTTTGGCACAAACACAAGGACTAGAAGCATCAATATTGTAAAGTCTTGTATTTGTTGTCCTATAAATACCCTCCTAGACTTCACTAGGAGGGTGAGCCTTGTTTTGTATTTTTTCACCTTTCATTATCTTTGAATAAAACCTGGTTTCCATCTCTCTCACTCTACACTTTCTCTCTCTAACCTCTACCATGGAGATGATGTATTTCCATCATCCCCGACCTCCCGATTCACAATAATCTCACCAAAACATGATCCATCAAGCTCCTATTAAGGAGGATGAGAGATTGCATTGAGACGCTCGAGAATGTGGTTCAAGATGAACCTCATTTTATTTTGGAGCTCATGGACCAAAATGTTGGTCCTTTGGGCCAAATGAGCGGTCCTCTCGCAATGAGAGAAATCATGTCTTGGAAAACCGGGAGGAAGGGTAGGCTCATTATTTTGTGGTGGTGGTGATTGGTTGAGATGATGGTGGAGTTGGGATGGAGTTCATCAAGATGGTTTGGAGATCCATTGCTTCATCAAGGCGGGAATCCACCATATTAGAGAGAGCATGGAGACGGGCGAGTTCCTCGTTGATCTCTTCTTGGGTTTGTGGCTCATTTATCCACATTGCCTCATCAATGGCAATTAGTGTGGATGTGGTGATGTAGGTGGAGTCCTAAATAATTCTAGAGGCTGAAGTTGTGGTGACTTTGGTGGTGAAGGTGATTTGCTAGGTTGAGTTGGAGCAGGAGGTGGAGTTGTAGCAACAGGTGTGATTGTTGGTGGTGGTGTGGAGATAGTGGTGTGAGATGGTGTTGGAGTAGCAAGATTGAGAAAATTCTCATTTGTGATTGGTGAAGAGATGTTAAGAGGGGATGATTCCTCCTCTGATGAGTTAGCTAAGTTTATGAAGCAACAAGGCTTAACACTAATACGAGCAGTTCTTTTTGGGGGTCTGCTAGTGGATGAGTTACTTGATTTTGTCATGGTTAAGATTAATAGTGTAGCTAAGAAAGTACAGGAAATATGAAGAGAGGATGGTGAGTGAGTGAGTTTTGATCATCCTGATCATCCTAATTTATAGACAGTAAGATTTTTGAAATTTGTGTTTGGATTTGATGTAAATCCAATGGAGAATGTTGGTTCCTAATGGTTTGGAACAAAAATTTGTTCTAGTCACATCATTTAAGTCAAACCATAGAGCTCAAGTTGAGTGAATTGTAGAAGATTTGCAGTTAATGCAAAGAGTAAGTGGAAAATCTGTTGATATGATGTTCCTACGGATTTGACGGATCCCAGAAAAGGGTTCCTTGCTTGTATTGGAAAGGTAACTCACATGGAAAATTTGAAAATTCAAATTTTGGTGGGAAATTGATTTCTTAAGGTTCTAAGGCTTTCCTAAAACATTCTAAAGAGTCTAATGATCAGTAAAGAATTCATAACGGCTATAATCCAAAATCTAACTATTGGGATGAGTCGAGAATTTTTGAAAAATGTTACTGTAGGCACCTGCGGATCCAATCGACAACAAAGACGGATCCAAAATTTGGGAGCCGTCGAATCCGCAGGTTCAGGATTGGCGGAGCTAAAAGATACACTAGGCGGATCCAAAATTTGGGATCCGCCAAATCCGCCGTATGAAAGTCCTAATTCTAAACAGAACGTATGTCATATTTTTTGTTTCTCGGTCAAAACCCGAAAAATCTCCTAAAACATATGTAATAGCTGATATGTAATACAAATATGCTAAATATATAGATTCTAACACACACATACACATAGATTAATCCGATCATAATATCTTACCATAAAGGGAGTTAAGCCAAACGGGGGCTTAATCTCAGAAAATTGATAACAACATGTGTTATCGACTTGCAATTTAGAGTTAGTTCATACATAAGTCAAGTACTAACATAATGTCTTAAGAACCATACATGTTCAACACATCATTGTTTGAAAACGTCTAATGCTAAACACTCCTTTCAACCTAACTTCTTGCTCAATTTCTTGTAGCCCTTGTGAAGTTTCATGATCCAACGCCCCAAATTCTTCACCATTCCTTCGGTTTGACGAAATTCCGCCGATTCATTAGGGATTGGTGGAATTTGACTTAAGTATTCCGGTGGAGAGATCCTAGAGTTGGGCAAACCATCATCTTCGCTCATTGATGATGATGATGATGATGATGATGATGTAGGAGGATGAGGACGTTTGCCTTTTGCAACCGCTACCCTATGATCACTTAAAGGAACAAAGGTGTGTGGAATCTCATTGTAGTCGGGAACAAATCCTAAATCATTTCAAGGAATGGGTGCAAAAGCTTTGTAGAGACGGGTCAAAAGCATCCCATAGGGCATTGCGGTGGTACCTTGAACCGGAATATCCACCATTCGCTTGGCGATATAGTATGCAAGGTTGAACGGTTGATGGTTTGACACACAATACATCATTTAGCAAAGGCTAGCATTGATGTGATCTCTATTTCCTACTGTGCTAATGACATTTGCCCTTAAAACTTCCTCAAGCTTCTTAAATTGAGGCTTAAGTTCATTAAGTTCCATGGAAAATGGGTCTCTATCTACTTGACGACCTCGATACATCCTAGTTTGGTTATTCCTAGGTAAAAAGAGATGCTCACGAATGGTTTCTTTTGCAATCAATGGTGTGGCATATGGTGCCGTGCGATCAAGGTTAGACTCTAGAATGGTTAACGACCACTTGTCAGAATAGAAACAAGTTCCCTGATTTGGAACTCCTAAGACATCTCCAAATTGATCTAAAGGAATATGGAATTGAAACCCGTTGACTCTGAAGTAGATATTCATGTATCCATAATCATTAGAACTAAGTCCTACACTAGCATAGAACTCGAGAATAAACCTAGGGATGATGGGCTCATCAATGTCTAGAAGACTATCGAAATGAATTGCGGCTAATTGCTCGCGGAGAATGGTACCTTCAAAGAATGAGGGGTCTACAACCCTACCCTCATGGACATATCTTTTTTCTAGTGCTTTAAAAATATTAACTTGAGCTTCGGTGAGACCTTTGGTTTTGTGGTGTTTGGGAAGGTATTTGATGGTGTTTTTGTGATCATAATTAGTTGCGGGAGGCATAGTTATCCTAGACAAGAAAAATATATAGTTTAGTTGAAATTATCGAAAATACGTATAAACGTCTAGTGTGTGCCTACATGGGGACAATGTGGAGGTACGGTTATCTCGACTCCTTTTGATGCATGAAAATTTTGTTTATGCAAGTTTTATGATAAAATGAGAGATAACCCAAACGCTCCTACTTCAATGTATCTTCATTTGAATGTACCCGAAAATACATATCAGTTATGTATTCCCTTTAGCATTCAAGAGACATTATGCAAGTGATGTTTAAAACATATTGTTTTTGTATTTGTATGAACAATGTTCAAAAACCGTTTTTCCTAGTCGTGAGAAGATTTTAGCAAAAATTTCTCATGGGGTTTTTGATGAATAATGATAATGTACTACAAGATGCAATTCCTAACTATGAAAAACATGATTTGTTATGCAATTTAGTAAATATGCTTCATGATTTTTCAAGAATTATGCATAAACCCCAAGTTTTGGTTTGGTGCATGAAATAGAAATCCTAGACGCAGATCAGGAATGTATACATGATAAGGATACTTACAGTGATGTTTAGAGCTCAATCTGGTTGAGAAAGATGGCCTAAATTATGAGTTTGTTGAATTATGGGTCGAATTCTAGTAGGTGTTTAAGTGTTGGGAAGTGTGATGAATAGTACAGGAAGTTTATTAAATAAACAGAAAATTGGCCCAACAGGCCACGGATCCGGCGGATCCAAAACAAGGGATCCGCCCTTGTTGTCGGTTGGATCCGCAGGATCAGAACACCAATTTTGGTATTGCCTGCGTTTGGTTAATCTAAGGTTCGAGTTAATGTTTAATCTACTCACTAGGTTTCATTAATCCTAAACCAAGTCTAAGATAGTTGAAAGGTTCTCTCTTGAGAGGTTTTGTGAGGATATCGGCAATGTTGTCCTCTGAGGAAACTTTCTCAATTGAGATGTTTCCCTTCTGAACATTGTCACGTAGGAAGTGGTGACGTATTTCTATGTGTTTGGTTCTAGCATGTTGGACTGGATTTTTGCTAAGATCGATAGCTCATTTGTTGTCACAAAGAATGGGAATGTCGTTGAGTACAATTCCATAGTCGACGAGAGCTTGTTTCATCCACAGTGCTTGTTGGCAAGCTTTTCCTGCTGACACGTACTCGGCTTCAGTTGTTGATATGGCGAGGGCTGTTTGTTTCTTAGCAAACCATGAAGTGAGACAATTTCCTACAAAAGTACAAATACCGCTTGTACTTTTCCTATCAACATAATCACCAGCATGGTCTGAGTCGGCATACACTATGGTTTCCATTCCCGTCCCTTTGGGATACCATAATCCTAGATGTGTAGTGCCTTTTATGTACCTAAATATTCGTTTAACGACTTCAAGATGGGATGTTTTGGGATCTTCTTGAAAGCGTGCACATAGGCAAACACTAGACATAATGTCCGGTCTACTAGCCGTTAGGTAGAGTAAACTACCAATCATCCCTCTATATTTAGTGCTATCTACGGATTCACTTTCGTCATCCTTGGTGAGTTTGGTTTCGGAAGACATTGGTGTTTTCATAGGTTTAAAATCTTCAAGACCAAATTTCTTAAGCATATCCTTGATATACTTAGATTGGTTGAAGAATATCCCATCTTCCAATTGTTTTATTTGGAGACCTAAGAAAAAGTTTAGTTCCCCCATCATACTCATTTCAAACTCATCATGCATGATTTTCGAAAATTCATCGCATAACTCTTGACAAGTTGAACCGAATATAATGTCATCCACATATATCTGGACTATGATAATATGTGATCCCTTTTTCTTGGTGAAGAGAGTGTTGTCTACTAGGCCCATGGTATACTTATGGTCAACTAGGAAGGTCTTAAGTCGATCATACCAAGCTTTTGGTGCTTGCTTAAGTCTGTATAATGCTTTCTTAAGTTTGTAGACATGATTAGGTTTTTCAAAATCGGCAAAGCCGGGAGGTTGTGCTACATACACTTCCTCATTTATGAAACCATTTAGAAATGCACTTTTGACATCCATTTGAAATAGTTTAAAGTCATGTGCACATGCATATGCAAGTAATATCCTAATTGACTCAAGTCTAGCTACGGGTGCAAAAGTCTCATCATAATCTATACCTTCTTGTTGATTGTAGCCTTGTGCTACTAGCCTAGCTTTGTTTCTAGACACTATGCCATTTTCATCAATTTTATTTCTAAAAACCCATTTTGTACCGATTATGGTTTGATTTTTAGGTTGTAGAACTAATGTCCAAACGTCATTCCTAACAAATTGATTTAATTCTTCTTGCATCGCAATGACCCAAGATTCATCTTTTATGGCTTCATTAACATTTTTAGGTTCAATTGTTGAAACAAAACAAAAGAAGTTACTTTCATTTTGAGCTTTAGACCTTAATGTTCTTTCCTTGATTTTTCCTATGACATTTTCTAATGGATGACTTTTGGTTTCTTTGATATTAACTATTTCTATTTTTACCGGTTCATCTTCTTTCTCACTTTCAGTATTTTCCTGATTATCAACCATTTGACTTTCAACCAAGTCATCATCTACCAAAGGTGATGTCATAGAGGGAGGTGGACTTTCATCGAATGTTACGTTCAATGATTCCTCGACTCTTGAGGTTTCTTTGTTCAAAACTATATATGCTTTACTAGTTTGTGAATATCCTAGAAATACACCTTCATACGACTTTGGGTCGAACTTGGTGAGATAATCCTTTGTGTTTAAAATGAAGCACTTGCTTCCAAACACTCTAAAATATCCTAAAGTAGGCTTTTTGCCTCTATATAACTCATATGGAGTCTTTTTCAAGAATGGTCTAATTAGGACTCGATTTAGGATATATGTGGATGTATCTAGTCATTTAACATGGTTCTAGTCATTTCTTGAATTGTCCTATTTTTGTGTTCTACCACACCGTTAGATTGAGGGGTTCGAGGAGCCGAGAAATTATGAGTTATGCCATTGGCATCACAAAAAGCTCCAAATTGGATTTCATTGTCAAATTCACGACCATGGTCGGTTCTTATTGACACTATGTTACTTCCTATTTGATTTTGAATTTTCTTACTTAAGATTTCAAATTTATCAAACGCTTCATTTTTAGTTTTCAAAAACTTAGTCCATGTATATCTAGAGTAATCATCTACTATTACCAAAGTATAGAAGTTTCCCCCGTAACTTTGTATAGCGGATGGACCAAACAAATCCATATGTAACAATTCTATAAACCTAGATGTAGACCCTATGTTTTTAGCCTTATGGCTATTATGAACTTGTTTTCCTATTTTGCAAGCATCACAAAAGTGTTGGTCATATTTCAACTTAGGCAGGTTCCTAACGAGTTCCTTAGATGATAAGGATTGAATTAACCTCATATTGGCATGACCTAAGCGTCGATGCCATAGAGTTGAGTTATCGTCCAAAGAAGTGAGACAAAGTTTGTCTTTAGGTGTTTTGTCTAGTTTCATAACGTAAACGTTATTCTTCAAAACACCTTTTCCTACATTTATGCCATCCTTAAGTATTTTACTTTCATTTTCACTGAAAAGGACGTTATACTTTTTGCGGCATAATTGACTAATACTAAGCAAGTTAAATCCTAAGTTATCTACATGAGCAACATCATCAATAGTGAGAGAGTCATGAGAAATCGTACCTTTTCCGATGATTTTACTTTTAAGCTTGCTACTGAATGTGACATTACCTCCGTCGTACACTTGGTAGTTTGAGAAAAGGCTTTTGTTTCCCGTCATGTGTCTTGAACACCCACTATCTTTAATCCACTCATCAGGTTCTAATTCTAGTTTCAAGAAAAACTCAAGCGTTTGGTCCCCAATATCTCATGGGTCCGTTTGGGTTAAACATAACATTATGATGATTCATGTATGGAAATGGTGGACAAGTGTTCCATGGCATGAAGTTGGGACCTTGAAAGTTTCTAGACATGTTTTGGTTCCAATTATTTTGATAATGATGTTGTGAGTTAAAGTTACTCTTTGGAAAGGGGTGTTTGGGAAAACTGGTTTTAGGTGTCTGTTGAATCGTTTTAACTCTATACTCATTTCTAACTTGGCCTTTTCCTATAGAGACTGATGGTTTTTGTTTGTTAACAGTTGTACTAGTGCTAGGTTTTCTAGTGACCTTAACAAATTCAGTACGATTCGTTTTAAGAACCTCCTGTTCATCAATAGTACCGACGGATCCCTTGGGTACAACTGGCGGATCCAAAATTTTGGATCCGTCGGATCCGTAGGTGTCTGACTCAGTTGGAACAGTTTCTTTTTCTTTCACTGTTTGTTTCTTAAACTCACTTAAGCTTCCTAGTTTCGTAAAACCTAGTCCGGTTTTATCATGAGGTAATTTTTGCATCTTCGTTATCTCATCTATACAGTTTATATTTTTATCAAACTTTTTAAACTTAGAATTTTGTTTAATAAGTTCTTCCTGTGTTGACTTAAGTGTTTCCAGTTCTAACTTAAGTTCCTGACACGACACACATGTTTCTTTAACACTTTTACCCTTTTCTATTCTTATCTCCTTTTCTTTTAACCAATGAACTTCGTTTTCTAAAAGTGTTGTTTTGGTTTTTAAGAATTTATTCTTGTTTATGATTTTAAGGGTAATTTCACACAATTTGTTATATTTTACTTCTAAGGTTTCATCATCTATTGAAGAGTATGACGTGTCATAATGTACCTCTTCTGTGTCATGAGCCATGAGAGCAACTTCGTCGTTCTTAGGCTCGTCATCATCTCCTTCACTATCACTCCAAGCTCCACTGACAAAGGCTCTTTGAGACTTGTTCTTTGGAGGCTTTGGACATTCTCCTATTAAGTGACTAGAATCACCACACCTATAACACTTCCTGTCTACCTTTCCTTTCCTATCATCACGGTCTTTTTGGAAGGATTTATTTTCTTCACGAGGTGGTATAACGAACTTTCCTCATCTCCTGAAGAATTTCTTCAAAACTCTTACTGCCATGGCATATTCTTCATCTTCGCTACTAGAACAAGACTCTTCATCATCACTTGACTCAACTCTAGCTTTCAAGGCAATGGACTTCATTTTCTCTTTCTTGCCTTTAACAATTTCTGATTCTTTTTGCATCACCATTTCGTGAACTTTGAGATTTCCTATGAGCTCATCCAGTGTCATGCTTGAAAGATCCTTGGATTCTTCAATAGCTGTCACCTTTTCTCTCCACTTCGGGTGGAGTGCTCTTGGAAATTTTCTGACAAAATTCTTACTAAAAAAAGATTCGTCAAGTGCTTTAAGAGATGTAATAATAGTATTAAACCTAGCAAACGCACTATTAATGGTCTCATCTTCAGAGATAACAAATTGTTCATATTGTTGAGCTAGAAGATCAATTTTGTTATCTTTGACTTGTGAGTTCCCTTGATGAGTGATGATTAATGATTGCCAAATATCCTTAGCCGTTTTACACATGAAAACTCTTTCATATTCTTTCTTAGGTAGAGCATTGTAAAGCATCATTTTAGCTTCGTTATTTTTGGCAATCAACTTATTTTGCTCATCACTTTGACAACTAAGAGAAGTACCTACATCCCGACCACCTGAAATGTCATTACTTATGGGCTTGTAATCACCCTCTACAATTATATATCATAGATCTATGTCCTTTGACTTCACATACGCCTCAAAGCGATTTTTCCAATATATGAAACAATTTGGTTCAAATAGTGGTAGTCTTTGCATTGATTGCCCTTCCTTAAAGTTTTCAAAATCCACTGATCGTTTCAAGTTTTTAAAATACAATATATTTTGAAAATCTTGAGTAACACTGCTCTGGTACCAATTGTGGAAAACTAGAAGGGGAGGGTTGACAGTTTTAAAATTAATTCACTTTGTATACTTAATGTGATTCCAAAGTAAACAATCAAGCACACAAACAAGTAATATAAGTAAAGAAGTAAAGAGAGGAAAAATCAAACCACACAACACAGATGTTTATAGTGGTTCGCCTACAAGGACTCTCTTCCTTGCCCTACTCCACTCCTCGAGCCTCTAACTCGAGAGTTTTTCTTCACTAAGAAACAAGCTCCCTTCTAGGCGGAGAAAACCTTTACACATCACTTACTCTTTATCCGGTACTAAGCTAAACACCGAGTTCTTTATAAGGGTACAACCACTCCCGTTGGTTCTTTACAAGGGTACAACCACTCCCGTTGGTTCTTTCACAAGGGTACAACCACTCCCGATACTCTTTGTGTTTTAAGGACTAAAACACTAACCAAACTCTACTGAATAAATGATACAAACAATGATGTGTGAACTAAAACAAAATCACACAGACTCTATACTAAAAGGATAACAACAGAAGGTTGATCCTTATATGCTGTGATCTTCTTTGCTACAAAAGGAAAGATCAATGAAATGAAAGAATGATATGGGTTAGTGATATGTAAATGAATGAGTATGTATTTAAGCTATATGAGTGATGAAAATGCCCAAATGATCAGCTTGCTATTTATAGGCAAACTGATCCAACAGTTGGCGGATCTGGCGGATCCCAAAAATTGGATCCGCCCTTGTATGGATTTGGATCCGCCATGTCAGGCCAGCTAAGAGATTTGGATTTGGATCCCTAGTAGACTTGCCATGTGTAAATGTGTTTTTAAAAGACTTATCACTATAAATGTAAAAGGCTTATTCTTATATTTATGCTTTTGCTTAAAGATAAACTTTGTATTTGTCATTAACAAAATTAAGCAAAGATCGTAAAATATAAATAACGTTTTTAGGACGATATTTGTATTAACAGACTCCATAAGCTATGGTTTCATGTTCAAAAAAAAAAAAAAAAAGTTGCAGATTTACTAGTATATGATAAACTGGACAAATAAGATAAAGAAAAAATTACACGGATTGTCCTTGTGGTTTACACGGATTTCATGTTTAGGAGCTATTTCATTTTAATTACGCCAGAGATACCTATTTTGTGAAACGTTGCACTCTTTTAGTCCCTATTTTGGATGACCGTTAGTTTGACCGTTAAGTGTATAAATATTATTTGCCCGTTAGTCCCTCCGTTAGTATTTTTTGCACCATTAGTCCTCATTGACCAAGTCAACTAACACATCTCTCATTACACCTGTTAATCCACATGATACATGCAAACATCTAAAAAGGTTTTAAGTTTAGCAATATTTAATCATGTAAAAGTAAATAACATTCATCATAAATACACGACCTTTTCATCAGATCTTGAAGATGCTTGTTTGTTGAGGATTTATCATCGTCCTTTGTTCTTCTGGGTCCTTCTCACACACAGTAAAAAGCACAAACATATATCAAAATCATATCAATCAACATCACCATCCATAAATCCCCATAAATCGAGATTCAAAACAAAAATGAAAATCAATACCCATAAATCCCCAATTCAAACCACACAGGAAAAAAAACCCAATTATGGTTTTCTTGATTTCTTTCTTGTTCAATCCGAATCCATAAACACAAACGTGTCATAGATTATCCCTGTGTGGTTCGAGGGTGTTTGGGTTGCGGTTACAAATCATCAATTACGGTTTGTGAGTCGAATGTTTGAAGAACAGGAATCAGAGGGTTGTGTTTTTCGTGGGTTTGTGTTAAGGTATTTAGAAAAATGACGTGTGATGTTTTAAGTCCACACCACCACAAAAGTACACCACCATCACAGCTAATTAAACCATCACCATGGAGTATGGGTTTGTCAGGAGTATGGATAAGTTGAAATTTGTGGTGGAGAAGCTTTGTGAGTATGGTTACGCGAGTAATGCGGAGAAATTGGTGAAGAGTGTGGCGAATGAGTTTTTTCTGGATGAGTTTATTTGCGATTGTTTGGTTAAAGGGTGATGTGTGGATGGGAAGCTGGATGAAGCTAGGAGGTTGAGTCAAGAGATGTAGTTTATTGTTAAAAATGGTGGTGTTGGAGATGATCGTACTTTAATGAGAGATCAATTTATAGTTAGTATCGATGTGGTTGAGATCGATCTGTGGTTCATAGTAGGTTGCAGTTCGTGTTGGTCGTAAGGTTTCATATCAGTTTGTGGTTCCTATCGGTGTGGCTCAGATCAGTTTGTGGTTCTTATAAATGGGTGTTCTTGATTTGAAGGATGTTATCGGGTTTGGATTTGTTATTTTGGACTTGAAACCAAGTCTGATCCGATTGTGCATGGGGTGGCATTTTGGTGGTGGTCGAAGGTTGGTGATGATCGCCGGAGTTTGGTGGTGGCGGCGATGGTTGTTTATTGGTGTGATGTTGTATTTGAGAGTGTTAGATCGAGAGTGGTGCGTGTGTTAAGGTTTTCGTGTGTGTTTGATTAGGATTTAGAGTAGCAGTTGCGTTTTGGATATGAAGAATTCGGTGTGACGGATTTCTTTGTAGATCAAGAGCAGATTTTATGCTCTTGGGTGTGGGTAATGGTTGATTTCATTGATCGGTTTTGTTGAGGATGAAACTGATTTGACTAACAATGCAAAAAAAAGGACTAACGATGCAAAAAATACTAATGGAGGGACTAACGAGCAAATAATATTTATACACTTAACGGTCAAAGTAAACGGACATCCAACTTAGGGACCAAACGCGTGCAACGTTTCACAAAATAGGTATCTGTGGCGTAATTAAAATGAAATAGCTCCTAAACATGAAATATGTGTAAACCACAAGGACCATCCGTGTAATTTTTTCTAAGATAAAGTAAATTGACCCATGTCTTGTTTTTCATTGGGCAAATCATTTGAAAAAGTACCCAACTTGTCACTATTACTTGATTTGGGTATCCATTTTTTTCCCTTCTAAATGTGGGTATTGATCTAGCAAATTGGGCTTTCTTTGGGTAGTGATGACCATTTTATCCTTTTCGATAAATTACATAAATGGTCCTTGTGATTGCAAATATTGCATCAACTGTCATTGAAATTTTAAAGTTTCATCAATCGTCCTTATCTTTACAGCTCCATTAATTTTCATTTTTTCTATTATTAAAAATTCGTTATCTTTATTATTTTATTTTCCAGATTTATAAACACACACTTGTTCCCCAGATTCAAAAAATATCCAACCTTCAAATTAAAGAAAAAAAAAAATCCAAATATATAACTTAAAAAAAAAAAAAAAAAAAAAAAAAAAAAAAATTCTAAACCCATATCTATTTTGTTTACATGTATCAAACTACATAACAAAACCCAAATTGTACAAACACAAACAAACATTCACCCATTCCACTTTCCCAAAACTATTTTGTTTACAAACACAAACAACGCCGGAAAATGATGCCGGAAAAGTGACGGCCAACCTCCACATTTGGCTTCCACATTTACAAAACCACCACAACCCATCTTTTCCATTTTTTTTAAATTTTTTTTCTAGATCTAGATCTAATTGTAATATGTGGTTGTAATCTAGTTGAATCAAAAAGATGTATTAAGAACACTTGTGATTTATGCATTCAAAACCCATTCGATAAACAAGGGCCACCAGATCTGGCGGAAGGCAGCGCATAGCGACGGCTAGACGTGGTGGACAACGACGGGTACACACCCAAAACTGATTTTGGGTTAGGGTGGCGCTGCTTCTCCGTCCAAATCCGGCGACGGCAGAAGGTTTTCGGTTGTTGGTGGTGGAGGCAGCGGTGGTAGGGATTTAATGTTGAAAATGATAGTGGCGGTTGTGGGTTAAAAATGAAGCCAAGAAGAAGATGTATTGTTTTTTAAAAGAATGAAAGTGGTGGTTTTATTGTTTTTGATTTTTTTATTGATGGAGTTATTGATTATAAATGTTTTTAACGAGGTTGGATACCCGCGCGTTGCGGCGGGGTGTTTGTATATGTAAGTTAGGCTTAAAAAAGGGGGTAAAAAAATGGGTATGTTGCGTTAGAGTGTTATAATGTGTTACAAAATTTATGTATGTTTAATAATGAATAAGTAATATAAATGAGATAACAACGAAAGAATAGTCATAGAAGCAATTTTGATGGTATTATATAACATAAAATATTTTAACACAACATGAAAGTTATAAAAAAAATGAGGGTCAGCCCGAATATTACACAAAAAATTAGGGCTACACCCAAATGTATCTGCTATAGAAAGCATATATGCACAGTTAAGGTGGGCGTGCAACTACAATTTAGAGTGTAATTGGCATACAAAAGATTGGTGTTTCTCCAGTTATAGATTTTTCAAGACATATTTGTGCAGGTGGAGGCTAGATATGTTTTAAAACATATTGTTGGCTAACAACATTTGGCTAAAGTTTGAATATTTACAAAAGACTGGTGCGTCTTGGTGCCATGAGTGGCCGACCTTCAGCTACAATCCTTTTTTTGAACATTCCTGGCTTTTGATTGTTGTTTTGTTGACGTTTCTGGTGTTGCTGCATAAGCGAAAAAAAGGATGATAAATGGACGGGGATGGCCAATCTTCTTCCATCAATCAATTAATCAAATCCAGTTGAATCTGCAAATAATTTACAGAAAAATATCAAAGAATATTAATGAGTGTCTTTGTGCAGATCTTATAAGAAAAATAAGGAAAAAAAAAAAAAAAAAAAAAAAAAAAAAAAAAAAAAAAAAAAAAAAAAAAAAAAAAACTTACAATTTCTTGAGTAGTAGCCAAAGAAAAACTAATTCCTGGTATATTCCTTTCAAAAATGGCAGATGGCGAATTTTCTTGCATCGATCAAATGATCAAATCCAGTTTAATCTGCAAATAATTTGCAGAACAATATGAGAGAATATTAATCAGCGAAAAAAGGTAAAAAAAAAATAAAAAAAAAAAAAAAAAGAAATAAAAATAAAAACAATTTCTTGAGTAGTAGCAAAAGAAAAACTAACTCTTGTTATGTTCCCTTCTAAAATGATAGGTAAAACAATATTAAAAAGTCTTTGAACCAAGACGTTTAACCCAACAGCTCAAGCAGGAAGATCTTGATTTTTTTTTTATCGAACGCCTTAGGCTTCTTGTTATCTCCTGTGCCATCTTTGAATGCTGAAAATATAGCATGCAACGGGATTAAACTTGATTCTTTAATAGTCATTTACTGATTACGGCGTTAAGAATAGATAAAAAAAAACTATGTCTTCACACGTCCTTACCAGGTCGCAGCATTCTCCGGAATAATCGAATGTTTGCCAGCCTACTTAATCTGTGTTATAAAAGAGGTGTTAATAATCATAGGTGGAAACTCTGACCTCCCCCCTCAAATCCCTTTTGTTATTTAAATGGTCTTTAAACAATGGTCTGCGCCAAACGTATTGGTAGGCCGTTCAAATACCAAAAGGAATTCGAGGGGAAGATCAGAGCAACCATCTATGGCATACATCGTGTGTGAACATTAGCAAAGGAAGAGTGCTTGGTATTCTTTATTTGCCAATATTAGTATTTGATGTTTCGTGCTTGTTATCGTAAATTTGTTCTTGCATATTCGTAGTTGCAGTTCCACAAAAGGTCCTGACCAACAATAGGGTGCAATTCTCAAAGATAGATGGGTAACAGAAGAGGATGGTGCAAAGAAGTAATTTTCACCAAATCACTTGTCACAACATTCTCTTCAGTTTCCCATCTATCTTTGGTGAAATGCATACGACCGATGATCAGGCCCTTTTGTAGGACTGAATCTACAAACATGCATAAAACAATTTCCGTTTCTATAAAAATGTACACCAATTAGATTAGCAGTGTCAATAATCATAGGTGGAAATGCTGATCTCCCCCTAAAATTCCTTTTGTTATTTAAACGCTCTTTAAACAATGATATGCACCAGACGTATTGGTAGCCCGTTGAAATAGCAAAAGAAATTCGAGAGGAAGATAAGTGCAACCATCTATTTTGGATGTGCCGTGTTTGTCATACCAAATTTGTTGTTGTATATTTGCAGTTGTAGTTCGACAAAAGGCCCTAATCAATAATACGTTGCAATTCTCAAAGATAGATGGGTAACAAAAGAGGATGGTGTGAAAAAGTACTCTGCACCAAATCACTTGTCACAACATTCTCTTCAGTTTCCCATCTATCTTTGGTGAAATGCACACGACCGATGATCAAACCCTTTTGTAAGACTGAACCTGGCAACATGCATAAAACAATTTCAGATTCTATAAAAATCTAAACCAATTAGATAAGCAGATAACCATCGTAACAAACACACAAAGTAAATGAAGGTGTCTCTTGCCAATAATATAATGAGTAATGATCAGTGTCTGTCGACAAAAAGGAAGCGCAGGTAGAGTATTAGTATGTGTGAATATAGTAAAACATACAAACTCTAGATAGGTGAGTGATGGATCGTGTTTTGGTTGAATATTGTGAATCGGGAGGTCGGGGATGATGGAATAACATCATCTCCATAGTTAGAGAGAGAGTGTAGAGAGAGAAAGTAAACTTGGTATTTTTATTAGTGAGAGTGAAAGGACAACAATACACACTCAAGCTCACCCCTCCATGGAAGTATGGAGGGGTATTTGTAGTCCATCAAACACCTAACTTTACAATAATTACTCTTCTAGTCCTTGTGTTTGAGGCTTACATAATAACTAATGTAATCCCTAATATGTTGTCACATTTTCGTGTTAGAAGCATTCCTAACAATCTTCCCCCAATGTGGCAACATATGGGATTACTTACACCATTTCCTACAAGTACAAATACAAATAAAGAAAGGTCTTCATAGGCTCTTCAAATGCTGAGGATGACTGCAGTTTACGCTCTTTGTCTTCAACTTGTACCTCGGCTTGAGAACTTTTCTTCACTTGTAGGCAAATGATGTAATATGCATAAACTGGATTAACTTCCCCCCAATTCATGCTGCATGTCTTTAGCGGCTTCTTCATACACTTCTTTTTGGCGAAGTTTCTGAATCAGCTTCCCCCCAAACTGATAACCGTCTTCAGCAGATTCGAAACTTTGATGTAGTTAACATGTCTTCTAACTTTTGAAGTTTTTAGTACGCAGCGAAATTTGTAGATAACATTGTAGACCACACCAAACAAATCTGACTAGTCACTCAGTAACGATTATACTCAATGTGGAAACTCAATTCGGGGGTAACATGCAAGAAATCAGCAAGATCTTCTCACATAAGTAGGCTACTTCACACTTCACAACCTGTGAAAGTTGAAACGATTACACCAAAATCACAAAACTGAACCACTGATCATCTCTGCGGACGTCTCTCCGGTAGTAATAAAATTGGAAGCTCGATCATGTGAGTCTGTTATGCGTCCCCGATGTGCACATTTCTTCCCCCTAATTGCAAATACATGTGGAAAAAGAGTGTTTTCGCAAAGAATGCAAGAAAAGTCAAAGAACTGCCACTCTCTCTTCCCCCACGACGTCTTCGCGGAATCGGAAGCACACACACTATGGTTACGATGGAAACGGAGGAAGCGTAAACCCTGTATGTCCAATTAGTCAAAGATGTGTGAAGTACCATAAATAGCCCGTGAGAATCAACAGCTGATAAAATCTCTACTCTTTGATACTCTTCTCTGCTAACTCTTTACCGACCCCATTATCATTCTGATGACTTTTTGTAGTGACTACTGATGGAGAAAACCCAGTATTACGAACTTGAGACTGAAGTAAAATAACCCAAACTTGTGACTTAAACTTGCACTATTGTCTGACTAAGAACCAATACTGAGAATTTCAATAAAGGTAGAGTCATATACCCATCCAACCATCCTTAACTGTATATGAACTTCTATCGAATTATCCACAGCTTTTTGTGACACTTGAGCACTACAATGTAACTCCTTTAAAGTGATAGCTATACACTGTGAGCACAACAACGTAACTCCTTACATCAGGTATAACTAGATAACTCAAGTCTTAATCATTCTAACGGTTAAAGGCTCGAACAAGGATCTTGAAGAATCATGCATCTAACCAACCCAGATATCTTCAAGATACTAAGTACACGCACCCGTGAAATTTCACTTCAACCTTAAATAAATAATAATGAATTAACGCCGTAGTCACATCTTGCGGTTATATGCCCAAAACTAGCCTTCGTTACTTGGTTAAGTGAACTTTGATAATGATTTTTCCCGATCTTGTTAAAAAAATACATCCTCGTGAAAATTTGTAATAACCAAAATACCATTTAATAATGTTCATCCCATAATGATTAAAGAAGAATTTTAGCTTATCATAACCCAACTAACAATCCATACTTAAAATATTCGTCCAGCCCATCAGAAGTAATAAAACTGATCGGCCCAAATCATCAATTGCAATACTCATCCTGGTGGTAAAGTCCATGAGTCCGATCCAACAATCAATCCCTAATATAACACATATAAACTAACCCTAATCTCATACTCTTGTGCAGTCAACACACACTTCACAAAATATCATACGCAGCCATCAACCACTTCTCATTATCCACCCCTTCTCTCTACAACCCCCATGATCTTAGCAATCCGAAAAAAAACATCACAAATCTCTTAATACTTCATTACTGTATTTCGAACCAAAAAAAAATAAAAAAACGTTTCCTTGTAAACTTTTATCCACTCGATACCCAGAGTACGAACACCTTTGTCTTTCTGTCTATGTTAATCCGAGAGCTACAAGCTAACGTCTTCAAGTTCTTGATGAAAGGAATCGGGTAGGTTTAATTTGCCTTTTGTTCTTGTGTTTTGATAACCGAAAGAAAGACAAATAGATGATAAAAGATTTGTTATTATCTTCTTCCTTTTGTTTTTTGGATAATTTAAGAAATTAATGGTTTTGAAAGAGATGCTCTTTCGTGTATTAGAACGAACCAAAGAAGGTTCATAACCAATTTGTTATGGAACTCTCTTTATATTCGGATATCAATGAAGGTTATAAGTACTTTCCACACATCGATGATGATATAAATTTTTTACGTGTTTATGACTTTTGATGTCTACAAATCTATTGTAACACGAAAAAAAATAAAAACTGAGATCATTGTGTTATTTTCGTTTATAGTCTTGTTGAAGGTGTAGAATGAGATTGAAATATGAGGAGATGAGTTTAGGTTAGAGTTGAAGTTGATTGCGATTGTGTTGGACTGGTTGTGGCTGTGGTGAATATTGGTTTCGACTTATGATGTGAAAACTGAAGTCACTTGAGTCTAGTATATTTGGTTTGTGGTCAAGAGTCTGTTCTTCATCTCCTTCTTTCTTTTTCTTTTGTCTGTTAATGGACCAAGGATTTGGAACAAATTCGGAGATTTGGAGCAAACTCGGAGAAACTCTGAGAAACTCGGAGGACTTAAAAATTTCCTAACTCGGAAACTTAAGTTGCTCGGAGAACTTCAAACAAACCCAGAAGAAACCCAGTTTTTTCCGACCAGTAAAAGGACGTTTAGATAACGTCCTTAAATCGAGACCAACAACAGACAGAGACCAGATAAGACTATATTTTAAACTGTTACACACAAAAATATGTAAGACAGTAAAAAAAATGTAATACTCCGTAACAGATTTAAAATTAGTACGTTTTTGACAAGATTGGACCACAAAAATCAACCGATAATAATAATAATAACCAAGCTCTGATGCCAATTGATGGATCGTGTTTTGGTTGAATATTGTGAATCAGAAGGGCGGGGATGATGGAATCCATAGTCCATAGTTAGAGAGAGAGTGTAGAGAGAGAGTGTAGAGAGTGTAGAGAGAGAAAGGATGGATCGTGTTTTGGTTGAATATTGTGAATCGAAAGGTCAGGGATGATGGAAGAATATCATCTCCATAGTCCATAGTTAGAGAAAGAGTGTAGAGAAAGAAACTAAACATGGTGTTTTTATTAATAAGAGTGAAAGAATAACAATACACACTCAAGCTCACCCCTCCATGGAAGTATGGAGGGGTATTTATAGTCCATCAAACACCCAACTTTACAATAATTACTTTTCTAGTCCTTGTGTTTGAGGCTTACATAATAACAAATGTAATCCCTAATATATTGTCACATTTTCGTGTTAGAAGGATTCCTAACAGTGACTGTGAAAACTTGGGACGAACAAAAATATTGACAAAATATCAATGATAGATGCACAGACCATGCGAATACATTAATAGGTCGGCTCGGTCTCTGTACATCCATCACTGATATTCCGTCTATTTTTGATATTTAGCTTGTCTCCATAGTATGCAATTTGGCTGTTGAATATATAAAATCTGCTGGCAGGAAAAAGATAAAAAAAATATAAGCAGACTCATGTAGTATAGTGGAGTAACCATGTATATATATATATATATATATATATATATATATATATATATATATATATATATATATATATATATATATTTTAATTTTTTATTTTATTTTTGTCTAGTTATGTAGCAACATGACAAATGAACCGAGGCACAGCGAAACAAAAAAGTTTTGAGCTCGAAAGAAAGTAGGTAGTAAGAGAGGATCAATGATGGTTCAATGATAATGCATGATGATAATATACAAAATAAGGCTCAGGTCAGCGGTTATAGAACTGCTTTCATCATTGCCAAAATAAAATTAAAAAAAATAAAAATAAATAAGCTGACCTTGTTGCAGAAAACTGTAATTAGAGAGAACAGGATATCATTAAGCATTATATAAAACTGGTAAACGAAAGGCAGACATACAAAGTATATATATGGCAGCTGACCAACAGCCAATCTTGATCTGAGTTGAAGCATAATGTACTGAGGTATGTGAGCATGAAAACTTGAGGGATACAAAAATATTAACAAAGTATCAATGATGGATGCACAAACTATGCGAATACAGTAATAGGTCGGCTCGGTCTCCGTACATCCATCAATGATATTCTGTCTATTTTTTATATTTAGATTGTCTCTATAATATGCAGTCAGGTTGTTGAATATAAAAACCCTGTTGGCAATCAAAAAAATTGCAAATACAGTCGTGTACCGCAGTTGATTAACCCTGTAAATTTAAGATATCATAACTACAGATATATAAATGCAGCAATTTTATATTGAAGTATTGCATAAAAAAATTAGAGAAATACTTATCTTTTCTTTGTTTTAGCTATGCACCAACATGCCAAATGAACTGAGACACAGTGAAACAAAAAGTTTTGAACTCCAAAGAGAGTAAGTAGTAAGAAAAGATCAATGACGGGTCAACAATAATACATGATGATAATCTACATTATAGGGCTCAGATCAAGTGGTACCTAAAACCAGTGTTGGCTGCAACCATCTGGTCGTTATGCTAAAACACAGGTTATGGTAATCTACACTTAACAAAATAGGATATTGTAACAGTTTTCATCACTGCCTGTGATATTCATCATGCATTACATGCAACAGGCATAAGCAAATTGAAGAACAACCATTCACCAAATCAAAAGGATCTCATCTGTAATAGTTTAAAATTTCATATTCCTAAGAACGCAACATTGAAGCAATTAGAAAGCCAAGGGGTGCAGCAGTTGTAAACAGGGTAGTGTTTATGAGGCTCAGATTTTTTTACCGAATAGGGCAAAAAAGATGTGCAAGTGGCCATACCTGCAAAGAAACACGGTTGCATAACAATGCCATCCGGTCCTTGCCTGGGCAAGCCACGCTCCAAAATTTCACCACCTACTTCATCAGTTTCAGAAAGTAGGTGCTAATCATCACAGCCATACCCTAGCTGAACCAACGAATGCAATTTTGTAGGAAAATAAATGTGAATAAGACTAGTAACCACTTACAACAAATGAGTCTGGTAAGGATGGAAAAAAGAGGATATTCCTTCTATGGTTGGAGGTGTAGTCACCTAGCCCGCCAAGACGTGGAACATGTCAACTTGGATCCCCTTATGAAATCACTTATCACAGTATTCTCTTTTGTTTGACATCTATGTTTGTCCAAATGTGTGCGTCTGATGATGAAAGGCTTTTATAGAAGTTAACCTAAGTATGATATAAATGTTGTAAATGCAAGGCAGACACAAAAAGTATATATATGAAAACTGACCAGAAGTCAACGCAAGTTTCACTTGAAACATAATGGTATCTTCTGGTTCATAATAGTTGAAATCACCACATAGGCATTTATAATAACTTTCCTATTCAAATACTCATCTAACCAAGTAGCATCCTATTGCTGGCAAATCAACTTGGGAATCGGGTCCTACTCCAAAAGATAGTGGTAGATCCTCTAACTAAATGTCGTTTGATTTCTTTGAGGCCCATTCACCATTTTCTGGAGTATGACTCGATTCTCAAGTTGATGCGCCACCAGTGGAATTAACATCCATCCCATCAATATTGAGATCTAAACTGTTTTCAAATACAGTTCTAGAACTGGGTTTGGCGTCTCATAAACATCAATTTGGTTGTAAACCTGCATTTGAAGCTGGTTTTTCTAATATTCATTGTCCAGTACATAGATAGCTGTCGGGGAAAAGGAATGTTTTGGTTAGAAGAACAGTGTAAACAACAGTCATAAAAAAAAATAAAAAATAATAATAAAAATAATAATTTTAACAACAGGCATTCACACAGGTCAAGCTAGGGTAGTTGTTGTTTCGCTCTGATTTTTAGAGGAAGCAGAGTCGAAAAGATATGAAGATGACGATTGAGGAAAACAAACACGGTTGCACAATTATGCCATCCAGTGTTTGTGCCGCCAAGTTATGGATCCAATGTTTTAGAACCCTCGTTTTGAGATCCGAAACGTGAAACTCCGTTATGTAAACTGAGTTATTATTGCCTTTGCAACAGGCCAACATAGAGTAGCAGGTATTAGGCTCAGATTTTAAAACCAAAAAGGGTGAAAAATAGGTAGAACCCGCCATGGCTGCAAAGAAACACGGATGCATAATCATGCCACACAGTCCTTGCCCCGCCAAGTTACGGATCCAATCTTTGACAACCAACTTCATTTGCTTCAGAAAAGAGGTGTAAATCATCATAGCCTTATAATTGATAATCAACTACAACAAATAAGCATGCCAAGGATAAAAAAAAGAGGATATGTCCACCTCATTCAAATCGAAACAGTCCAAGGCCGGCACCGAGGCCTGCCAAACATCAATGTTTCTACCATCTGAATACATGTTTTTTTGTCTCGGCTACAGTTGCCTATTGGGGATGGACAATTGAAGCAAGCCACATGTTAAAGATACATTATCTCCATTAGTTATAGCCACAACTTTCGATGTAACCAACAAATGTAACATTTATGACTTATAACAGTGCGACATAGGGGAGCAGCTATTAAGTTCAGATTCTTAAACTGAATACGGTGAAAAAGATCTAGACCTTCCTATGGCTGCAAAGAAAGACGGTTGCATAATCACGCCATCCAGTCCTTGCCCAGCCAAGTTACAGATCCAATCTTTGACGACCCACTTCATTTGTGTAAAAAAATAGTTGTTAATCATCATAACCCTGGCTGCAAAGAAAACCTACACCTGGCAACGGTGTTTGTGAGTGAGGATGATCAGCCTGGAACACCAACTTATTAGTCGGGTCACGAATGGAGCGGGTTGGACAAACAAACGGGTTAAATGAATCCCGCTGAATGACCATTGGGTGCTGGTCCTACACCACCACCGCTCGCTGCTTTTGAGCTACCCAATTTAAGAAAGAATTGTTATGCTGCCAACAACAGCAGCCACAACAGTTATAAGAAATCGAGTTGTAAACGTACGGGTTCAACAACTATATATATATAGCAGTGTTTAGGCTCAAAATTTTAAACCAAATAGGGGGCAAAAAGTTGTAGACTCCACCATGGCTGCAAAGAAACACGGTTGCATAATAATGCCATCCGTTCCTTGCCCTGCCAAGTTATGGATACAATATTTGACGACCCACTTCATTTGTGTCAGAAAATAGGTGGTAATCATCATAGCCCTACCGTACGTGAAGCAACAAAGAACATAACATTATATATATATATATATATATATATATATTATATATAGCGGTATATATATATATATATATATATATATATATATATATATATATATATATATAACATTATATATATATATATATATATATATATATTACATTTAGCGGAATCACCTAAACCGTTTCTTTGTGCCACCAGTTCCATCGTTAACACATAGCCATCAATTATTAGGCTGACATTTTGAAACCAAATACGGTGAGTATCAATAAAAAATGGCCTAATAATAGCCACAAAAGGAATAAAATATTGGATTACTATTGGTTTTCCTGTTCATCCCCTCACAGGCAACTGTAGCTGGCAAAAGGCGGGTCGGAGGAAGTTTTATGGCCATTGGGTTTCGGTCGTGGAGCACTACGTTTCGGAGCTAAAAGAAGAGGGGCTGTTGTAAGTGAGGATCAACAGCGCGGATCCCCAAATTATAAGACGAGTCACGAATGGAGCGGGTAGGAGAAACAAACGGGTTAAATGAATCCCGCTAAATGTTATATTACATTTAGCGGAATCACCTAACCCGTTTCTTTGTGCCACCAGTTCCATTGTTAACACAGAGCCAGCAATTATTAGGCTGACATTTTGAAACCAAATACGGTGAAAAAGTTCCAGACGAAGCAGTTGCTGCAAAGAAACATGGTTGCATAATGATGCCATTCGGTCCTTGCCCAGCCAACATACATGTCCAATATTGGTACGTACCTACAACATATAAGCCTACTAAGAATCGGAAAAAGAGGATATGGCCACCATGGCTGCAAATCTAGTGACCTGCCCCGCCAAGATATGGACCACCTAAACTTCAATCCCCTTATCCTGTAGACTCATAAAGCGCAATGAGGTCGATAAAGCTCTGTAAACACAACCATTGCTGTTATGCCATCGAACCCATTGATAGCGCAATGAGGTCCACAAAGGTTTGTCAAAATCTGCTGTTCCACTAACATAACATAAACCTTCAAAGCAAACATGGTCAACAGTTAAAGACTTTTACAGATCACATAAGACAAACACATTAGCATTAGGTCACAAGGTAACAAAATAACGTAATCCAACCGTATCCCCAAAAAATGATTAGAAAACAATAGTTATCATATCTGATTCACAAAAATGAAAATACTTTTGACATAAAGTGTTTCATTTGTTTCGACCACTAAAATAAATTCTCAAGCGCTTAAAATAAGGCCAACCAAACATAGTTAACCAACCATTGCATTAGAACCCTAAATCAACCAATACAAGCAACAAAACCCCAAAACCTGACACTATAAAATTAGCAAAATCCACAATTATATATATATATATCACATTTAACCCATTTATTTTTCCAACCCGCTCCATTTGTGAGCCGGTCAATAACTTCGTGATCCGGGCTGTTCATCCTCACTTACAACCACCTTTAACAACAACAACTAAACACAAAAAAAACATAATAAGAAAGGCAAACCAACAACCCTAAATCAACCAATACCAGCAACAAAACCCTAAACCTGAGACTATAAAATTAGGAAAACCCACAATTAAATAAACAAAAAACCGCGAACCAACTAATCACCAATAATCAAAACCGTAAACCAAAAATAGATTATAAAAAAAATGAAAGCTACACCATAGCGCAGCGGCTTTTTCGATCAGAAATTGCGAAATCCAGATAAGATCAGATCCAAAGATGTGGCTATAACTAATGGGACACTGTATCAATAACAAATGGCCTAATAATAGCCACAAAAGGAATAAAATATTGGATTACTATTGGTTTTCCTGTTCATCCCCTCACAGGCAACTGTAGCTGGCAAAAGGCGGGTCGGAGGAAGTTTTATGGCCATCGGGTTTCGGTCGTGGAGCACTACGTTTCAGAGCTAAAAGAAGAGGGGCTGTTGTGAGTGAGGATCAACAGTGCGGATCCCCAAATTATAAGACGGGTCACGAATGGAGCGGGTAGGAGAAACAAATGGGTTAAATGAATCCCGCTAAATGTTATATTTATATAATTATTGAAGGTGATGTTTATAAGTTTAAATTTTGTGGTTATGAGTTTTATTTTTTTATGTGTGTTTATACATAAATCCATATATAAGTTTAAATTTTGTGATGAATGAGGAATGGACATAACAATATATATATATTTTTAAGAATCAAAAGTTAATAAGAGGGATGTAGAGAAAGGTAGGATCCGAAAAAATATAAGTTTAAGGATGGTGGATGCAATTTTCGCCAAACCATAGGGACTATTTATGTGATTTAACTTAGGGACGGTGGATGCAATCTTCGAAAAAAGCCACAGGGACATTTATGTAATATGAAGGGTAAAATGGTAATCACAACATCAAGAATACCAAAAAAATGCCAAATTTGCTAGATGAATGCCCACATTTAAAAAAAGAAGAAGATGGATACCCAAATCAAGTAATAGTGAGAAGTTGGATACCTTTTCAAATGATTTGCCCTTTTTCATTTTGGTGTTTATTTAAGTTGTATTCCTATAGCTTCTCGCTAAGGGCTTTTTAAAAATTTAAAAAAAAAAAGATAAAGTAAATGTATCTCACAGTAATACTTTCTTCGAACTTTACATTTTTTCGGGCGTACACTTGATATACTCGAGTGAGATCATTTTTTCATCACCCTATTCTATGAAAGATGAACCTTTTTCGGATGGAAGTATGCCCGTGTTAATGCAACATTTGCAACAGTGACTGCAGCAACAATTGAACCCCAAATCCACCTTAGTCTAGTCTTCCTTTCTTCAGTAGGATCATGCACTATTTATAAACATTATAACACAAAGGTCAATACATAATCCATAACAGGAACATCAAACAAACTAGCGTAGTGGTATAGTTTGACATTCAAAACAAAGGGTTATTTAATACTCATTAAACGGTAACATATATATATAGTTTGATCTTATTTCTGTTTAAGCAACATTTTTATTGCGTCCACAAAGTATCAAAGGGTTATATTTAAGTAGTATGTACAGGTTACCAGGCTTGAAAAAAGAAATGGTCAACATCCACCCATCAAAACAATGACATATTACTTTAGAAGACTCGGTCACTTACCGAAAGTTGCTTGCTTAAGTAGAGACGCCTTATTGACAACCTCATCACACAACAATGTTAACCTTGCAATTTCCATGTTTGTAGACTCTGAGATTCCATTTCCGCTTCCATCTCGGCCTTTGAATTTCCCTTATCAATAGACTAGGTTGCTACAAGGATATCTGTATTTGACGAGATAACCCTTCTACAGGATCATTTACAGATTGGTCATCAAACAAAGTTGAATCGTCTGCAAGGTTCAGCCCAACAAGAGAGAACTGCTCGCATATCCCCCCCCCCCCCCCCCCCCCCCCCCCACACACACACACACACATTGGCTTCGCATGTAATTTATGTGGTTTTCTTCTTGCTTCCTTTTCTCAATCTCTGCCAATAAATTCAGGCGCGTACTCCATTCAACACAAATTAATAATCATTGTCGAAAATCAGGTTACCCGTAATGGTTGGTGCCTCTCACCACCAAAATCACTTTCAACTCAATGTCAAACCATCCTTCCTCCTTGTCACTCACTCATCGCCTTTAATGCCGTAATGGTTGGTTGGTGACTATTACATGTAGCCTTACAATTTCAGTTTTTTAGTTAACTGATAAAATTTTATCTTAAAGATTTTATGAATGAATTATAATGTCATTAAAAATAAATTATTACACAAAAACATAAACTTAGAAAATTAAAAACATAAACTAAAAAAGTCAAAAACATAAACTAAAAAACGCTCCAAGCCTGAAGTGATTTCCTCATATGTCCTGCTCGCAACACTTGGTTTATCTTGGGTGTCGAAGAATTCATCCAACTCGTTGTCTATATCATAAACCAAATCACCTTCCCTAGCTTCATGAAACTCAAAAGTGATTTCATCATCTATACCACTCGTAACACTGGATGAATCTTGGGTGTCGAAGAAATCCTCCATTTCGCTGCCTAAATTATAAACCAACTTATCTCCCCTCGCATCATGAAATTTGGAAATTAAAGAGCAGAGACTAACATAACGTTCCAATCCAGAAGTGATTTCATCGTCTGTGCTGCTTGTACCACTTAAAGGTTCTTGGGCGTCAAAGAAATCATTTGTCTCATTGTCTAAATTATCTTCTACAGCTGTTGCATTGTTATCTTTAACAACTTCCCCAAGATTCGTGTGATCAACAATATATGCGAATGGAGTGAACGGTGTTGGTTCACGTGAAATCTGAGTCCAATGATGCTTTCTATCTACAGATTTCATTCTTGCATTTAACTCTTGCTAATAATCGGTACGACTATCCTGTATGGAGCCACTTACACTTGTGCCTGCTGCCATTGAGTTGAAAGTCATCTTTTGCTCAACTAACGAATCTAAAGCTTTTGTTGTACAAGGCATTGCAACTAAAAATTCTCTATTCGGCTTCAAACTTTTTTCTGTTTTAATCAAGAAAAACGCAAACAATTTTAAAATCAGTAGCAAAAACATACAGTAATTAATTAGTATAGTAACAAACAGGTAAGCTAGCCCATCTCACTTCTCACAATATGTCAATATATGGCCACCTGTAATAATTTAGAAATCAAAGTTAACGTTTTCAAGGTTTTAAATCTGATTTCACTCAATGCTATTAAGTTTTATTAGATTCGATATGCTTAAGAACCTAATTACAATGTAAAAATGTGCATCAAACCATTACATATATATATAATATAACCACGACGAATTAAAACAAAAACACACAATTTAGAACATCCTGGAACTGTATATTCATTACAACGAAACTAGTTTATCTAAGCAACAAAAAACATAAATTATCATCCAATATTACTTGGTACGTTATTTATATTCGAGATTAATTTGTATTACCTCAACTTTGCTGATACTTTTAGAACCACAAATCTTAACTACAATTTTTTTTTTTTTTTGGCATAGATTTAAAAATAATAATAATAAATAAATAAATAATAAAAAAAATCGGAGGCTAGCAAAACATGAAAACATGTGATATAAACCTAAAATGGTACTTTTCATGTGATATAAACCTAAAACAGTACTTTTCAGTGTTTCCATGATCGAATTCATGCAATATACTCCGTAAATGATTCTTCAATGTGTTTATAATTTTATGCATGTATAGTATGTTAAGATCAGTAAACATGAAAGAGTTATACCTGAATCTAGCTATGCGTATCAGTCAAAAGTGCGATGAGAATAAAGAAAAAGAAGCGTCCCAGCATTCTTTTATAGTGTCAGGTATTGGTATGCTACAAGGATTATTCCAAAAATTTACGATTTTTACTACTTAGTTTACCTAAACTACACTTTTGGAGACGACTAAAATTCTTGTACTTAAATATGTTAACTTTTGACCTCATGGGATCTTGTTACCTCAGCAAGCCATATTTTAACCTTTCTAAATGTTTAGTAAAAGTAATTATATGTTGCTATCTAAACTTCACAAGACAGAGAAAAAATTCTGTAAACATCACAAATTCTCTAAATATCAAAAGATTAAATCTTTACCATCTCATTAATTTAACCAAAGAGTGTAGATTAAAAGTGGTTTTTAATTAAATAATTATACTAAAATAATTATTAATGTATGTGCAATATTTTCTTATCACATGACATACCTAACACCTTATTATATATTCAAGTAATCTGCAATACTCTCATTTACAATTACATTTGATTTTTAATGCAATCGCATGTGATTTTCAATATAAGCAAATGTGATTTTAACATCCAAATAGAATCACGTGTGATTTTATCTGTAACAGTAGCTACATCTTTTTCACGATCTATCTGATTTGCATCTGTTTATGCAATAACCTGATTTTCTTCATCCATAATCAGATTTTCGTCAACAACAACATGAGTTTCGTCATCAATAACCAAATTTTCGTTCTTCATAATCAGATTATCATCCATATATAACTAATTATTTGTTAATTGGTAATTTTGAACCTAAATTCCAAAAAAACCAATTTTTTTAGAACAGCTAGTTAGTAGTTAGTGGTTCGAGTCGTGTAGTGACATCCAAGCAGGCAGTATGCCTTCCTCGAAGCTTCGCCAACCTCACTCTTTTTTTCCGCTTCGCCCAGGAGGAAAACCCCATTAGCAAACCTAGAACCCAATACCTTCACGGGAAACAACCCCCCCCCCCCCCCCCCCCCCCCCCACACCAAGGTTACCCCTGGTGGCCACCCCAAATATATGATGATCATCCATATAGAAAAAAACCAAAATTGATCCCTAATTTGTAAAGTTATGATCAATAACGAAGATTTATGATAAAATCAAAATAGGAAATATTTTGATTAACAAAATTATCTTGATCATTATCAGCCAGACACACACAATTGTAAAACTAAAAGTGATATATACACATTGTTTTAAAAATTGGACTAGTTTAAAACACGTGCACTACACAGGCTGTCAAATTATTTTTTTAGATATAGTTATAACTAAAATGATCTTATCTAATAAAGTTTTCATTTTGGATGACCACTATGAAAACTGGTAAGTTTTCAATTATTACGATTATCAAATCAAGTAAAAATTGGTACTTAGTATATATGTTTAGAATTTTTAGTGCTGAAAACAATTTAAAAAGTGCTATACAATAATGTATGCTAAAAAGTAATAAAGATACAGCACGTTAAGATCCATTTGAGCATGGCGGAGACAGGAGGAGGCACGTGACTCTAGCGAAAAAAATTGTATAATATATTTTCAAAAGTATTTGGCATTTTTTTTTTCTTTTTTCTTTTTTTTTTTTTTTTTTTTTTTTTTGTAATTTTCCCTCCTCGAACCTTCGTCTTTGGGAATAAACCCCACTCCTTTTTTCAGCTTCGCCCAGGTGGAAAACCTATTAGCAAACCTCGAACCCGATACCTTCACGGGAAACAACCTTCCCCCTCCCCCTCCCCCAAGGTTACCCCTGGTTGTCACATCATCTTTTCATCTTATAACATAGAACCTATAACTTAACTCAAAAACAGCCTCCCTCGTCGCTCAATTTATAGGACGTCCCCGGGCCTCACAATTTTTTTTCTTCCATTTATTCAAATAAAACAATGCACTAATTAAATGTGTGACATAATTTAAATAAAATAACGCACCAAATTTTACATTTTTTTGAACTAATTTTGTAAGAAAAAAATCAAAGGACTAACAACGCAAACCTAACAGACTAATGCTGCAAAAAGTTAACAAATATGAACTAATTATGCAAGAAAAAAATCAAAGGACTCCATTTGAACTTTGGTTCGTTTAGGCCTCCAAACATATAAGCAAGACGAATCATAACTAATAAAATATGTCACAAGAAAAGAGGCCAACTAGGTAATGAGCGCGCATCTTCTTTATTATGGTCACCATCTAGGACACGTCTTAGGTGTTTTGAAAGGAGAACTCAGTCGTTCAGATGACCGGGTCGTGGTTGTATGTTTGTGTGTTTGACTTTGGTGATGAAGTTGATACAGAAAGAGAAAGATGCAAAACACATTTTTTTTTCTTTTTCTTTTCACTTTTATTTTCTTTAAGTGATACTCGAAAATAAAGTATTATCTGCTTGTTACACCGATCTCGGTTAAAGGGTATGTTTGGCAAAAATAGTTGGTGTTGGTGCTGGTGCTGGTGCTGATGCTAGTGCTGACAAAGATTATAAAAAGAGATTATTTTTATAAGCAACATGAAGTTACCTTTGATTTTCAGAGATTATGGTAAATTATTTTTTTAATCATCTCTTATAAGTTCTGTCTGTCAAACAAAGATTATTTTTTAAGTAGATTATTTTTTGAAAAAAATAAGCATAATATCTCCATAATATCATGTGCCAAACATGCCCAAAAAGTGCAGGGGTTTAAAATTCACAAAGTACGCCTTTACATTATTACCGCAATTATTAATACCACCAGTCCGCGTTCTTTTCAACAAATCCCACATTCCTTATTCATCTCATCTTCCTTCCATCAATCTCTCAAAACAAACAAAATCCAAAAATAATCCCCAAATTTTCGTAACAATGATGATGCTTGTAAATTGCTTCAATTGCCACACTGCCCTACAACTCCCACCAAGCGCCACCTCATTTCGTTGCGCCATATATTACACTGCAGCTTAATATCTCACAACCAGTATATGCCTAAACTTGAGTATTAAAAAAGGATATCTTGGCTACAACTATTGTAGCCAATTGGCTACGATCCTTCACTAAAATTACAAAAGAAATGATTCAGGACCCACAAAATAACTCAGGTACCCACAAAAAAACTAAGAGACCCACAAATTATAGCACAAAATTTTAAGGAATTAGCTACAAAAAATTGTAGCTAATATATTCCCATTAAAAAATGGTTAGCGAAGTGTAATATATGCATGCGAATGACAAATGGTAACATGGCTAGAAAATGGCAACATGCTAGGTATATGTTAGCTAATAAGGCTTATTGGCCCGGTCTGTTTGTCTAGGCCCGTTTAATAGCACTTTGGTTTTGTCTTTATATTTACTATTTAATCATTTGTAATCTCAGACTTCCTGCCGGTCTTTGAAGCTATTAACTAATCTCTGTTTGGAATTAGCATGTATTGATTGGACGGTTGGTGATAGCAGGCCAATGATTTTTTTGAAGTGTTAACTTTAGATTGCGCACGCGTTCATGTAAACCATGAAGGATATGAACAACAGTTTTCGCAAGTGAGGAAAACCGATGAACACCAACATTGATGAGGTTGGTGTTAATACAAATAAACCGTAAAAAGGTTTAATTATATTTTACAATCTTCTTATGTTTTGTCGATAACAACCGTAAAATCATTTTAACGAAATAAATAAAATACGTAAAGTTTTGAGCCAATAGTTTACTAACTCATTTCATTAAACAAATAAACCATCAAACATGTCTAGTTAAATAGTTTAATAAAACCAAAAACATATTTATAAAACACTTATAAGTAACTTTGGTTACTTACATTTTTATAAAATACATACTAGCTAAATGTAATATGTAATATCTACATTTTTATAGTTTACTAACTCACTAGGCACTTTTCACATACAAGAAGGCATCACATACACTGGATTCATCTTGAAGCCAGTTTGAGGTACTACCAATACTTCTTCATCTCTCTTTTCAACTCCTTTCACTCAACAACAACAACAACAACAACAACAACAACAACAACAACAACAAACGACGCCGTTTCAGCAACAGAATGCGAATCAGTTTGGATTTACGCAGCAGACGAATGCTGCGTTGATGCCGTTTAATGGACAGGTGGTTACGCAGATGGCTCCTGTTGCTGCGTTGCCGTTTTCGTTAGCTGATCGAGATATTCAAGTATTGTTGAAACCCTAACCCTAATTTTTATTTACTTTTTTCATTTTAATTAGCGAATTGCACCGTAATGTATTCGGCTTTACCAAAATTACTATTGTAGGCAGTCAGGTTTAAATTGTTTTTGCGCGTATTCGGAAGCTTGCCAACAAGCTCTATGGATGAAACAAGCTCTCGTCGACTATGGAATTGAACTCAACGACATTCCCATTCTTTGCGACAACAAAGGAGCTATCGACCTCAGCAAAAATCCAGTCCAACACGCTAGAACCAAACACATAGAAATACGCCACCATTTCCTACGCGACAATATTCAGAAGGGAAACATCTCAATCGAGAAAGTTTCCTCAGAGGACAACATTGCCGACATTCTCACTAAACCTCTTAAAAGAGCACCCTTTAATTTTCTTAGACTTTGTTTAGGATTAATGGAACCTAGTGAGTAGATAAAACCTTAACTTGAAACCTTAGATTAACCAAACACCACAAATAACCAAAACTTGAGTCTGATCCTGCGGAACCAAACGACACCAAGGGCGGACCCCTTGTCTTGGTTCCACCGGATCCGTGAGTCTCCAGGCTAATTTTTTAATATATATAACAAACACCATGTACTGTACATTACAACTCCCAAAAATATATCACCTACTAGAACTCGACTCAAAATCAACCAAATTCACAATTTAGGTCATATCCTTCCATCAATTTGTGCTCTAAACATCTCTGTAAGTATCCTAATCACATCTACATTCCTGATCTGTGTCTAGGATTTCTATTTCATGCACAAAATTAAAACTTGGGGTTTATGCATAATTTTAGTAAAATCATGAAACATATTTACTGAATTGCATCACAAACCATGTTTTCCTTAGTTAGGAATTGCATCTTGTAGTACATCATCATTATTCATTAAAAACCCCATGAGAAATTTTTATCAAAATCTTCTCACGACTAGGAAAAACGGTTTTTGAACTAAAACAGCCGACATCCAACCGATCGGTATTACATCCGACTGATCGGTTGGTCTTCAGAAATTGCCTCCATCCGATTCGGTTGCGGGCTGCATCCGATCAGATGGAGTGCTGCTATATGCTCTTTTTGGACTTTTGTCGTTTGGGCTTGTTTCTTGTTAATGGCTCATGGTTCTTCATCCAAACTTGGTCTTTTCTTTACCTTGAAGCTGGTCAACTTGAATACTTGGACCTTTATTCTTTGAAATGCCTATTTGGTGTGGAACTTGACACAAGAATCTTCGTACCATCATAAACATTTCCTTCTTCCTCATTTTTTCATTTTTTTCTTCCTTTTTCCTGTTTTTGGCTACATACACTTTGCAAACACGCTTTGGTATGATTTAGTAACAAAAGCATATAAATATAACCAAATAACATATAAAAAAGTTACGAATAACGCTACAAAAAACATGCACAATTTGAGCGTTATCAGAAGCAAACCACATCCAATATTGCTGCTCCTTTTAAGAATAATCATCGTGATTATCCATTCGGGGGATCATCAAATAGATCAGCAACGTATCATCTCACGCTTGAGTAATTCTTCTCATATTTCTTCCCGTTGGAGGCTGAAGTAATGCATACCAAAAGTATCAAGAGGCCACTTCTCCCAAGTAGTTGAAGTGATGCAATCAGTCTCATTGTATGAAGCTCAAAAACCCGAAGTACATACTCAATCCCATTAATGAAGTCGAAAACCTAACATCAAAATCAATTAAGACTCGGAAATGAACTTTTCTCCCTCCAGGAATTTGCAGATGAGAATTGTTACACCAAAATCAACTAAGTCCCGAGTGTAAGCAATTTATCCCGTATGTAGTCGAAATGATAACACCAAATCCCACTTCTCTCTCACATAGGATGTGGACCTGTATATCCTTTCTGACCAGACCCAGTGGCCATAAAACTTCTTGTTCTCTTGTTGTCAATCATGGGGACCATCTGCTTGTCTGACTCAGTTGTTCCTTTCCTCTTGTCACCATTTCTCAAAATACCATTTCTAACCATCTCGTCTGTTAGAGTTCCAGTTCTTAGTATTGCACTCTGAATTGTAGACGGCTCAGTTGCTTTTACTGTTCCACGAATTTCGGGAACAAGACCATAGATTTACCTCTCAATCCTATTTGATTCAGGGGTAACCAGATGAGGAACTAGTTTTGCTAACTCATAAAACCGATCCGTGTAGGCTGCATGGCCAGCCCCTATTATAGCATGATTCCAGAGTTCACCTTCCAGTTTCTGCATTTCATTATCCGGACAGTATTCCTCTTTCAGCAGTGCCTTGAAGTCATCCCATGTCATACCTACAGCTGCTTCTCTGCCTCTAGCTTGAATCTGCGTGTTCCACCATGTTAACGCCTTTCCTGACAGTGAGCATGCTGAATATCTCACCTTCTGATGCGTTCCACAGCTACTGAGGTCGATCACTGACTCCATCTTTTCAATCCAGCGGGTATACTCCAACGCACCTCCTTTACCGTTAAACTCCATTGGCTTGCATGCCGTAAATTCCTTATACGTGCATCCAGTTGCGCGGTTGTTAGTCTGATTCACACCTACACCATTGGTGTCGTCATTTCTGCTTTCATGGTTCCCGAGTTGTTGAGGTGATTGCCGATTTGGGTGATAATAGTATGTAGCAAGGTTTGAAGTTGTTGAGCGATGATGGCGGAAAAATCAGGGTTTCCACCGTCGTTGTTGGCGTTGTTACTAATGCTTCGACCACCTCCTCTACCTCCACGTTCACTAGTCCTTCCACCTCTTTGTGTGGCATTTTCTCGGTTAGCGTTGCGAGCTGATCTCCTTGTTGTCATTGCCTCTCTGCAATGAAGGACATTTAGCGAACGTCAGAGATGAGGTAAAAGTCGTTGATTTATCGATTTATACTTGACATTCTTACAAAGACCCCGTTACTAACTGTTACCCTAAAGGGGTCGATGCCGATTAACGTACACCTGATTACATATGTCCACCTGTATCGTGATGCACTTATAATTATGTTGGCCACCATAATTATACTTGCTTCCTTTCACACGTGTACATATCACTAAGCACACATATCTCGACATTACATAAAAGAGTAGGGTGTTCATTTCTCAGAAAATCCTCGAGTGAACTCATCAATTTCTGCGGCTAAGTGATAACCTTTATTTAAGTTAATCCCATGTCTCATCAAACAAGAACTGTCACAAGATCAAGTTAAATAGTCAGTTATCACTGAGCTATTTATATCACCAGTTTTTTTTTTATATATTATCACCTATGTGTCATCTTCAAGATGAAATTGATGAGGAATTTCAGGTAATTAAGGTATCGCATGTTGGATTGCATATGGACATCATGGAGTCGCGGAGTCGACGCGTCTCACTTTATATTTTATGCACTTATCCATCGTTTGAATTGTATGAACTTGTTTTCTGAAAACTTGTTTCACCTTTTGGGACCTAGCTTTATAACTCTGAATGTTTTTAAATAATCAAACGATGTATTTTCTAAACGACACTTTAGGTCGTTCAATATAACTACAACTTTGGTGCTATGACCAGTCGTGCCCCTGAATGACTTATTCCGCTGCAAGTCATGAAATTTGGGGGTGTGACAGATTGGTATCAGAGCAAAGGTTATAGCGAACTAGGTTATTCATTATACCCTAGACTATAGCTACACCATCATAGCATCTCATCATTGTGGCATAAGTGCATATTCATTATATCACATGTAGTGATTGCGATTTCATACATATATCATTTCATCATAACCCACATTGTGTAGATGTTTATTTACTTTTATTACACATCTGTTGTTTCAGTGATGTCTTCGGATTCACACCCTATTGTTATCTCGTCTGACTCTGAGTCAGCGGACGATACTTCTTCACTACCCTCTATCATACTAGAGTCAGTTTCATCACCATCACTACCCACTATCATTTTATCATCAGTGGAGCCTACTCCACAGTCTTCACCAGTTATGTCAGATGCCGAGACAGAACCCTTTGAGGAGGGGGAAGTCGTGCCTACACCACCCGTTTCACCTGCGATCCGTCGTGGTCCGAGAGTTGTTCCGGTCATTCAGCCGGGGCAGCAGATACCCTATGGTCGAGTTTACCGTACATATCCAGGTGGGCCGCGCATGAAGCGTATTGTTGCTAAGTGGGTTCATCGTCTCACAGTCAGATCACCAGCTGCATGTGTATCTTTACCAGCACCATCATCACTTACTTCATCTCAGCCACTTCGTCGCCGCTTGACAGCGAGGAGGAGTGTGACATTCAGTACTCCACCATTATCACCTTTACCATCCTTATCATCATTGTCTCCACCATTGCCATCCCTATCAGCACCACAGATGCCATCAGCACCAGTTCATATCAGAGATCCTACTCCTACGTCAGACCTACCGCTCAAGAAGCGGGCTCGTCTTGATATCTCATCTCCAGATACTTCAGATGCCACAGAGACAGCACCACCCATCAGATTCGAGGTTGGTGAGAGCTCGAGGGTTGCTGCTGACAGATTGATTACTGCTGCTACATTTGACTCACGACTAGATCAGCTTCAGGCAGAGATTGAGAGGGCATTATCCCATCTAGACGAGACTCCAGTGAGCCGTATTGAGGCCATTGAGGAGGAGGTCGAGGGATTGATCCAGGGCAGGGTTGTCATTGATGTTTCACACCAGGGATTAGAGGCTCGTCAGTTGGAGAGTTCAAAGCATATCACTCAGCTTAGACAGGAGGTGCCAGGGTTAGTTGATAGAGCACAGAGGTTCCAGGATGAGCATCACGGCCTGGTCGATGAGTTATCTTCAGTTCAGGCTAGGTTGTCTGCATCAGAGACTAGAGAGACTGACCTTCAGATTCGAGTTCAGCACCTAGAGGAGATCGTTGTTGCGATGTCTAGGGATATTCAGAGGATTTTCCGCAGGTTAGATGGAGCACCCGGAGGAGGTGCCTAGTGTTTGTTATCATATAGCTTGTACATTATTATCCTAGTCCCGGGGTGTGGGACATAGTTAGTACTTGTTGTCTTTTGCTTGTAGTACAAACAAATATATCAAGTGTGACTCTACTATGCAGGATTTTCGTTGTGCTATTTTATGATATCGGTCTGCGTAACCGAAATTTTCATGTATTATATTCATGTGCGATGTGATTATACTTATGATGTTTCGTTGTGGTTTCATTGTATTTATACATGCTGTGGTTGTATTTATACGTATTGTGGATGTATATACATGTTGTGGTTGTGTATATTGTGTATGATGATCAATTCCATTGTGAGTTCTCATTGTTGTATTCTTTTGTGATTGTGAAGAATCATGCCACCCAAAAGAGCTACTCCTGCTATGACACCCGCCCAGATTAAGGGACTTGTTGCCGACAGTATTGAGGCAGCATTGGTAACTGAAAGAGCTGCCGTAGCTGCAGCTGCTGCTGAAGCCGCTTTGCGGGCAGAAACCGCGGAAGCCGCAGGGACAGATACTAATGGAACAAATGGCCGTAAATGTACGTACAAAGATTTCAAGAGTGGTGATCCAGAAAAATTCAAAGGCACTGAAGGAGCCACTGCCATGATCCGATGGTTTGAAAAGACAGAATCAGTATTCCTTCTATGCAACTGTCCGGAAGACAGCAAAGTTAAGTTTGCTACTAGTACACTCGTTGGGGAAGCTATGTCATGGTGGAATTCGTATGCAAAGCCCATGGGAATGGAGAATGCTCACAAGCTTACATGGGATGAATTCAAGAAGTTGCTGACAAAGAATTTTTGCCCACGAACAGAAGTGAAAAAGATGGAAACAGAGTTTTATGAGCTAGTGACTACAGGTAATGATATTGAGGCTTATATCAGGAGATTCCAGGAATTGGCAGCATTATATCCGACAATGGTTCCGGATACTGAGAAGCTATTGGAGAATTTTATTGGAGGATTACCTCACAACATCCGTGGTGATGTGATTTCTTTTGACCCACAAACATTGGATGAGGCAATTAGAATGTCTCAGAAACTCATGGCTCAGATAGTGAAGAAAGGAACTGCTTCAGACAACAACAACACCAACAATAACCGTAACTACAACAACCGTAACTCCAACAACAACTACCGAAACGACAACTATAACATCAACCGAAACAATTCCAATAACAACAACAACAAAAGAAATCGGGACAATAGCCAGAGTAGCAATGTTACTCAACCACCACCCAAGAGACAGGAAACTGCAAAGGCTTATGTTGCAGGTCAAACTGAGAAAAGAGGTTACAGTGGTACTTTACCCAAGTGCAACAAATGCCAATCCCATCATAATCCTGGAAATTGTCCGAATCCGTGTGGAAACTGTAAGAAAGTTGGTCATTCAACCAGGGATTGCAAAGCTCCGATTGTGGTTGATAATCAGAAGCCCCCAGTAACATGCTTTAGATGTGGAGAAGTTGGACACTTCAAGAAGGAATGTCCAAAAGGAAAGAATCAGGGAAACAATAACCAAGGTGGAACAGCTAGGGGAAGAGCTTATGTCCTTGGAGGAGAAGATGTCAGGGAGGACCCGAGTGTCGTTACGGGTACGTTCCTCATTAATAATCGTTATGCATCCATACTACTTGATTCAGGAGCTGATAGAAGTTTTGTTTCTACTGCATTTGCACCATTACTCAACATTGAACCAACCGCATTAGACACTCCATATCACATTGAACTAGCTAACGGTAGTTTAGCTGGCACTGACACAATCATTCGTGGTTGCACTCTTAATTTTCTCAATCACCCATTCAATATAGACCTCATGCCAGTAGAACTTGGAAGTTTTGATATTGTCATCGGTATGGATTGGTTATCTCAACATCATGCTAGAATCATCTGTGATGAAAAAGTTGTTCATCTTCCTTATAATGGCGAAACATTGGTCGTTCGAGGAGAACGCAGTGGGACTAGACTCAGAATCATCTCGTGCATTAAAACAGAGAAATACATAAAGAAGGGTTGTTATGCATTCTTGGCTCATATCACAGAAAGGAAGTCGGAAGAAAAGCGACTTGAGGATGTGCCAACAGTTAGAGATTTTCCAGAAGTTTTTCCAGAAGACTTACCAGGACTGCCACCTACTCGCCAAGTCGAATTTCAGATTGAATTAGTACCGGGAGCCGCATCGATTGCGCGAGCACCTTATCGACTTGCACCTTCAGAAATGCAAGAGTTTGTTGGTCCACAAATTGTATATGGATCACTAAGTAGTTTTGAATACCTAGTAGATGGTTAGGATAAATCCGAACCAATCTAAGTGAGAAACCCTAAGTGATTGTTAATGTTAATGCAGAATCTTAACAAGAACAATTAAGAACACAAGCAGGGATATCACTAACTTCGTATATTGATATTCACTATGATCAAATCGTACAACTCACACACATTCACTAACAACCTTTAGGGATCCTTTTATAACACAAGGAAACCCTAGACGACACAGAAGATATATACAAATCTTCTATAAAGATACATACACGCAATGTATCTTTTCCTAATATAACTCTAACAAACTTTCCTATCTTCACGACCAGACCAGACTTAACTCTATAAGTCAACCAGACTTAACATGTACTACCAGACTTTACATAACCAGACCTAAATCACAAACAGACCTAACTCAGTAAACTACCAGACCTAAGTTGTCTGCTCTTGATACGCATCATAATTCCCAACAATCCTCCCCTAACTTGATCTTCATGCTTCATGAACTTCAAGTTCTTCTGATTTAGCCTTCTGAGGATTGAATCTTGAACACTTTGAAATGTATTTAGGTCTTGTTCCTTTCTAGCAGCTTGAATCTTGATAAGCTCTTCTGATATGGACTTGGCAGCAACAATGACTATATGTACATCAATTCATATTAAGTTTCATATCTATTCTCATCACTTCCAGGTGTGTTAACACCTGTGAGAGGTGAATCATTGAAATTTAATGGATTTGATGTCTCTTTACCAATAGCCATTACTACTGGAGTAGCCAAATGTTTTGGTGTGTAAGACCATGGTACACTGATAACCATATGATTTTAAGCAAATCATCAGCTTATCAACGGATTTGTTAAGTCTTTACCAAAAGCCGTTTGCTTCTGGACTAGTCAATTCCTTGATGAAAAAGCACCTCATCATGGTGAATTGATTACCATTTATGGTTTTCCACAGCCTTTACCACAAGCCATAACCTTGTGGGCTAGCCAACTCTTCACTTATCTTAGATATGGTGAGTTGAGTACCATACAATTTTTGGCAAATTGTCAGCCATAAACGGATTTGAGCAATCTTTACCTGTTAGCCGTTTGCTCAGGATTAGCCAGTCCTTATGTTGATGAGACAAGGTGGACTGATAACCTTTTAATGTGTTAGTGCAAAGCACCTCCACCAAGTGAGAAGTTCCAATAGTCTCACTCAACAACTTGTGAAAATATACTTAATCCAGCATTGCCTATAAAGGAAATAAAAGACATAGATAAAACAAAACAATTTTTTTTTTTTTTTTTTTTATCACTAACAGAACTAAAATCAAAACTACAAGATTTAAAAATAACCTAAATGCTGGTAAGTATTTATACTTTACATACTTCACAGTTTGACCCCCCCTTAGGCCAAACCTCCCCTTAACTCAAACTAGGGGTTCATCATACCAATGTTAACTACCAGATAATTGAATCTAGGACCATCAAATGCCTTAGTTAACAGGTCAGCAACATTAAAATCTGTATGTATTTTCTCCACTCTAATTAACTTCTTTTCAAAGCAATCCCTAATGAAGTGATGCCTTATTTCTATATGCTTAGTTTTAGAGTGATATACTGGATTCTTAACAATACAGATAGTACTCTTATTATCTATGTGGATAACAGTATTCATAAAATTCAAACCATAGTCCAGCATCTGATTCTGAATCCACAAAACTTGTCCACAGCAATGAGCAGCTGCTACATACTCAGCCTCAGTAGTTGAATTAGCCACAATCGTCTGCTTCTTGCATTGCCAAGATATTAACCTCCTTCCAAGGAACTGACAACCTCCTGTTGTTGATTTCCTATCCAGACTTGCACCAGCATAGTCACTGTCTGAATAAGCTGTCAGGTCAAAAGCTGACTCCTTAGGATACCAAAGGCCCAAATTTGGTTTGCCCTTTAAGTACCTAAAGATTCTCTTCACAGCATGAAGATGTGAAGTCTTTGGTTGAACCTGAAAACGTGAACAAATACAAACTGCATACATAATATCAGGTCTAGAAGCAGTAAGATACATGAGGGAACCTATCATGGATCTGTAAAGATGCACATTTACATCAGCAGCATCTTCATCCTTTGTTAAAGGCACTTTGTTCTCCATGGGAGTGACTGCTGCCTTTACATTTGAGAATTCAAACTTTTTCAAAATTTCTGCAACATACTTGTCTTGAGAAATAAAAAGTCCATCATCCTTTTGCTTAACTTGCAGTCCCAAGAAAAATGTAAGTTCTCCCATTGAGCTCATTTCAAACCTGCTTTTCATTAAACCTTCAAATTCATCACACCAAGACTTTCTTGTGGATCCAAAAATGATATCATCCACATAAATTTGGACAAGAATAATATCCTTCTGATCTCTCTTGATAAATAATGTCTTGTCAATTACACCCCTGATGTATCCATGTTCTTCAAGAAACTCTGAAAGAGTTTCATACCAAGCTCTAGGAGCCTGATGAAGACCATATAGAGCTTTAATAACCTTATACACTTGATTGGGATTAGCAGGATCCTCAAAGCCAGGAGGTTGATGTACATACACATCTTCTTCAATAGTGCCATAAAGAAAAGCACTTTTGACATCCATCTGATATACCTTGAATCCCATGTATGATGCATAGGCCAAAAATAACCTGATAGCTTCAATCCTTGCCACAGGAGCAAAAACCTCATCATAATCTATGCCCTCCTCCATTTTGTATCCTTGAGCTACCAACCTTGCTTTGTTCCTTACAACTACTCCTCTTTCATCCCTTTTATTCCTGAAGACCCATTTTGTACCAATAACTTTAGCTCCATTGGGTAGGTCAACAAGAACCCATACTTTCTGTAGCTTGAACTGCAACAACTCTTCTTGCATGGCTTCTACCCAACTTTCCTCCCCTAAAGCTTCAGAAACTGTAGTGGGTTCACTTTGAGAAAGAAAACAGGCAAATAAGCAATGTTGCTGGTCCTTATGGTTGACCCTTTGTTGTTGCTTGATCAGGCTAATGAGTGCAAGAGAAGCAGACTGATGGTGCACTCTACTTCTTGTTTGAACAGCAGACTTGGGGTTACCAATTATTTGGTTTTTGGGATGAATGGTGTGGATCCTGAGAGTGGGGGTTGGACTTACTTCCACTTCAGTGGGTAAGTTGTTGAAATCAGTAATAATACCTCCTTCATCATAGGAAGCCCCATCAAAAACACCTTCATTAGGATTAGGAAATACTTCAAGTTCTGGCATCTCAGAATCAGCACATTCAGTATTTGAAGAAAGGTCTGGTAGAACATCACTACCAGACTTAAAAAGTGAAGTACTGGTAATGCTAGGGGATTTGACTTTGCCAGACTTAACTTCAGAGTCTGTTTTCTGAGGTGAAGAATCCTTGATTACTGCTTCACCTGCATCAGACTTGTTCTCTGTAGATGGAATCACAACAAGCTCAGCCATATCATCAATGTTCCCTGAATTTGAAGAATCTTTGGTACCTGCAATGTTAGTAGCTTCTTGGGTACCTGCAATAGGGTTAATTTGATTCTCCTTGGAGACAGGAACATAATTCATAGAATCAGTCAAATAATCAATATCAAACATCCACCTATGACCAATTCCCTTGACATTGGGTTTTTCCTCAAGAAAGTTTACATGCAGATTTTCTTCTACTTTCTTGGATACTAAATTGTAAACCCTAAAGGCTTTACTGTTTAATGCATACCCAAGTAAAAACCCTTCATCAGACTTTCCTTCAAATTTTCCAAGAACACTTAGAGTATCAAGAATGGTAACATGACACCCAAAAGGTCTTATATGGCTAACAACTGGTTTGTGGCCAAACATAAGCTCATAAGGAGTTCTATTTTGAGGCTTAGTCACTCTAACCCTATTAAAGATGTAGCAGGCATTGCTGACTGCTTCAGCCCAAAATGTAGTAGGTAAAAGTGAATCTGCAAGCATAGTCCTAGCTGCCTCAATAAGTGTCCTGTTCATTCTCTCAGCAACTCCATTTTGCTGAGGAGTTCTTGCATTACTGAATTGTTGCTTAATTCCTTTATTACCACAAAAATCTAGCATGCTCTTGTTTTTAAATTCAGTGCCATTATCACTCCTAATGATTTTGACTCGTTTATCAATAAGGTTTTCAATCTGTCTAATGAAATTTTGAATCAAAGGGGTAGCTTCATCCTTCCTAGACATAAAGAACACCCAACAATATCTAGTACAATCATCTGTAATGACAAGGCAATAGCATGCATGATTTATACTATGGACAGATGTAGGGCCAAAAAGATCCATATGTAAGGTATGCAAAGGTTCAGTGATTAATCTTTCTAATTTAACCTTACAGGATGCCCTATGTTGTTTTCCCTTGTTGCAAGCCACACAGGTATGATCATTTTTAAACAATTTTGAAGGCAAACCTCTCACAAGGTTATTCTTCACAAGTTTATTCATATTTTTGAAATTCACATGGCCTAACCTTCTGTGCCACAACTTAGATTCATCCAATGTAGCTTTTGCAATTAAACAGGTAGCACCTTTTGCAGGATTAGATGCTTTCATATCAAAACTGTACATTTTGTGTTGTCTGGGAACTTTAAGAAGAATTTGATGTTCTTCAGGCATTTTAAAGTCCGGAGTCAACACAAGACAATCAGTTTCAGTAAAAAGCACCTTATGCTGAGTATCACAAATCTGTGATATTGAGAAAAGGTTGAACTGCCCAAGTTCTTTCACAAAAGATACATTGTCAAATTCTATGTTGCCCACAATGATTCTTCCTTTACCAGTTATCTGTCCCTTGCTTCCTCCAAAAGTAACAGAACCTCCCTCGAATTCATGGAAATCATTAAGATAGTTCTTGTTACCAGTCATGTGCCCAGAGCATCCACTGTCAAGTATTCCTCTATCTTCCATATAGCAAAGTGGATGATCCTGCACAAAAAGAAGAGAAATTAGTTTCTCTTAGGAACCCAGGCCTGAGTAGGCTTGGGTCCGCCTTGTGGATCAATATGCTTAAATTTCTTAATTGAACCTGATCCACTGTTGTTTTGGGATATATACATGGATTTATTTTTGTTTGAATCCCAAGACATACATGCTGAGGTCTTAACAGCAAAATCCCCATTTCCCTTTAATGGTTTTGCTGTTTGCTTTCCAACTTGTCTTCTCACAGGTGAATGAGTTTTGTAAAATTTATTTCTTTTAAAATTTGCATTCACCTGAGGTTTTTGAAAAGGTTGCTTGGGTCTTACAAAACCAGAGTTCACATTAGGTCTCACAGAGTTAACATAACCAGTATTCACTTTAGGCCTCATAAAATTAGCATTTTGCCTATTCATATTAAAGTTTCTGTAGCCAGACCCAAAATTTTGTCTACCAGAACTAACAAAGGAGTTAGGTCTGGTAGTGTTATTTAGTTGAACTGGTCTGGGGACAAACTGGTTAGCATGATTAACTCTACTAGCATTGTTCCAAACTGGTTTATTTAAACCTTGAACCTTATTAACATTCATTCTCTTTTGTTCAGCCTCTCTTTTCATTCTCTTTTCATGGAAGTCACAATCTCTTATTAAATGACTCAAACTTCCACACACAAAGCATCTTTTAGGAGCATAAGTATAACTACTCCTACTTTCTCTGTGAACACTATTGCTTCTAGGTGACTCATTCAATTTAACAGATTCCCTAGGAGTTTTTATGTGATTGACACAACTAGGTTTAACTGTCTCAGCCTTTTGTTCAGTCACTAAAGGTTTAGTAACAACAGGTTCACTCTCCTTAACAACCTTAGGTTCAGGATTCTCTTTTTCCTCACTGATTGACTTAGACTTAGAGTGATCAGAGGAACCATCAATAGATCCTTCAGAGTCATTGGATTGACAAGAAGAATATCTACTAGATTTGTCCTCTGAGGTAGTTGGTTCAGACACTTGAGGACCTTTCTTACCATACACAAAGAGTGAATCATCCAACTCTTTTTTTCAAGAGGAGTATAGTCATCACTCAAAGGTGGTGGTACTCCCTTAAAGTCACCTGACTTAACAAACCTATTGTACAAAGGTTTATCAGCATAGTCCTCTTCTCTATTCTTAAATATAGCCCTGTTCTCATTTTCCTCATATCCTAAGCCACATTTTTTATTTGACTTAATTTGAGAATCCCAACACTTAAACAGGTTATTGTTTGAATTGTTCCATTGATCTACCCTTTTTCTCAGCTCATCCCTCTCCTTCTGAATTTTAAGCCCTAATTGTCTATACCTTTTAAGCTTCTCATCTTGTTCATATATCTTATTAGCTTGAAAGTATAGTTTTTCATTTAAAGCAGCATGTTGATTTTGAAGGGTGACCTTTTGTGCCTCTAAAGTTTTTACAGCATTTTTATGTGCTAATAAATTTACTTCTAGATCACCTATTTGTTCTTGCTGCTCATCACATAAAGCCTTAACATGATTATATGAGTCAGTACATAATTTAGAGCATAATGATACCTCATTACCAATGGCCATGAGAGCATGATCAGACTCCTCATTTACTCTTGGATGCTCACCCCAATTGACTCCTCCAGCTTCCATTGTCAGCAGGCTCATCTGATTCTTTTCCATCTTCCCATCTTCAACTCTTTTCTCATCAGCAGACTTCTTCTCTGGACAATCTCTTGAAAAATGCCCATGCTTGTGACAGTTGTAGCATTCAACAGTCCTCTTTGTGTATCCCACTGGTGATTTGTTGTTGAAGTTGATAGTCCTACCATATTGCTTCTGAAATCGTTTGACCCTTAAAGCAACCATGGCAATGTGCCATTTTATATCCATCTCCTCAACTTCAGCATCATTAATCTGTTCAAGGTCTTCACTAATAAAGCTTTCATCTTCCGTTTGATTGGCAAAAAAGGAATGTATCACTTCATCAGTAAAACTTGAAGCAGACCTTTCACTTGAAGGAGTTTCATAGTTACCAGACCTAACACCAGATCTAACCTTGTAAGTACTGCTTTTGTTTTGAAACACAAAAGCAACATTTGATGAACTGGTTGAACCATGAGTGTTATTACTGATGTCCCTTTCAAACATCCTGAGATTATTGTAAAGGTCATCAGGTGTCATAGAGTCTACTTCCTCCTTAATCCTCATTGCTACAGATACATTGCCCCATTCTGATGGTAAAGATCTGAGGAATTTGTGATTTGCATCCTCATTTGAGACTGCTGCACCATGAACTTCCAGTTGTGTTAACAGATGTTGAAATCTGTCATAGCCCTTCTCCAAACCTTCAGTCTTTGAAACACTAAATGTTTCAAATTGCTGTTTAAGAACAGCCTTTTGCATCTTTTTGGAGTTAGCATTACCTCCAAATCGTTTCTTGATGGCTTCCCACATCTCCTTAGCATCAAGAATGCCATGAAACCTTTGTAGATGCTCCTTAGGAATAGCCATAAGAAGCAAGGTTCTGGCCTTCTTTTCCTTCTCCACAGCCCTAATCTCCTCAGCAGATACTGGTGGCATTATTCTGAGCTGCCCATCATTCCCTTGTGAAATTCTCTTCTTAGAATTTCCCTTTTGGATCACCTTCCATACATCACTATCAATGTATTCCAGATAGTGTTCCATCTCCATGGCCCATATATCATATTCTTCTCTCTTCAGTAGTGGAAGTTTTATGTTTGAGATTGTGGTTGTGGAAGGGATGGGTTGTTGTTGTGTTTGGGAGTTACTGGTTTCGGTTTTTCCTTCATCTTCATGGTTTGATTGCTCATCCTCACTGTTATGGATTGAGAAAGTTTCAGGCTTATCGAGTTCAGACATTGTGAAGGGTGATTTGAGTGAGAATTAGGTTTTAGTGTTCTACGAATTCAGAGTCTCTCCCTTGCTCTGATACCACTTGTTGGTCCACAAATTGTATATGGATCACTAAGTAGTTTTGAATACCTAGTAGATGGTTAGGATAAATCCGAACCAATCTAAGTGAGAAACCCTAAGTGATTGTTAATGTTAATGCGGAATCTTAACAAGAACAATTAAGAACACAAGCAGGGATATCACTAACTTCGTATATTGATATTCACTATGATCAAATCGTACAACTCACACACATAAACTAACAACCTTTAGGGATCCTTTTATAACACAAGGAAACCCTAGACGACACAGAAGATATATACAAATCTTCTATAAAGATACATACACGCAATGTATCTTTTCCTAATATAACTCTAACAAACTTTCCTATCTTCACGACCAGACCAGACTTAACTCTATAAGTCAACCAGACTTAACATGTACTACCAGACTTTACATAACCAGACCTAAATCACAAACAGACCTAACTCAGTAAACTACCAGACCTAAGTTGTCTGCTCTTGATACGCATCATAATTCCCAACTTGCACCTTCAGAAATGCAAGAGTTGTCGAACCAATTGCAAGAGCTCTTGGATAAAGGATTCATTAGGCCGAGTTCATCGCCTTGGGGAGCACCAGTTTTGTTTGTAAAGAAGAAAGATGGATCTTTCAGAATGTGCATTGATTATCGAGAGCTAAACAAATTAACGGTGAAGAATCGTTATCCACTTCCCAGGATCGACGATTTATTTGATCAGTTGCAAGGTTCCAGTTACTACCCCAAGATCGACTTGAGATCGGGTTACCATCAGCTTAAGGTTCGGGAGGAGGATATCCCGAAGACAGCGTTCAGGACACGCTATGGTCATTATGAATTTCAGGTAATGCCGTTCGGATTAACCAACACACCAGCTGTGTTCATGGATCTCATGAACAGGGTGTGCAAGCCATATCTAGATAAGTTTGTGATCGTATTCATTGACGATATCTTGATCTACTCAAGGAGCGAAGAAGAGCACCGAGAACACCTCAGAACAATCTTAGAACTGCTCAAGAAAGAGAAACTGTACGCCAAATTTTCAAAGTGTGATTTTTGGATCAGAAGAGCACAATTTCTTGGTCACGTCATTGATAGTCAAGGACTACAGGTTGATCCAGCAAAGATTGAGGCAGTTAAAGATTGGGCAACGCCAAAAACTCCCACAGAAATTCGTCAATTCTTAGGACTTGCCGGATATTACAGAATGTTCATTGAAGGGTTCTCCAAAATAGCTAAGCCACTGACCAAGTTGACACAAAAGAACCAGAAGTACGATTGGGGAGAAAAGCAAGAGACCGCTTTTCAGTTGTTGAAACAGAAACTTTGCAGCACGCCAATTTTGTCATTGCCGGAAGGGATTGAAAACTTCGTGGTATATTGCGATGCTTCACACAAAGGACTTGGGGCAGTGTTAATGCAAAACGAGAAGGTGATAGCTTATGCATCTCGTCAGCTTAAGAAGCATGAGAAGAACTACACTACTCACGATTTAGAGTTGGGTGTCGTGGTTTTCGCACTCAAGATTTGGAGGCATTATCTTTATGGAACAAAGTGTGTAGTATTTACAGACCACAAAAGCCTACAGTACATTCTTGATCAGAAAGAACTTAACATGAGGCAACGTCGTTGGTTGGAACTACTTAGTGATTACGACTGTGAAATCAGATATCACCCAGGAAAAGCCAATGTTGTGGCTGATGCATTCAGTCGGAAAGAGGGACTCAAGCCTTTGAGAGTCAGATCGTTGGGAATGACAATCATTTCACCACTACCATCAAAGATCCTAGAGGCTCAGGTAGAAGCACTCAAGGAAGAAAACCTACCAAGTGAAACACTTAAAGGAATGCAAGATAATGTAAACGGTTTAGTAAGGAGATCAGATGGAACATTATGCTTCAAGGATAGAAGTTGGATACCTCTCTATGGTGGAATACGAGAGTTGATCATGCATGAATCACATAAGTCGAAGTACTCTATTCATCCAGGTTCTGATAAGATGTATCAGGATCTCAAGAAGCTTTATTGGTGGCCCAATATGAAAGCAGAGATAGCTACGTATGTCAGTAAATGCCTTACTTGTGCTAAAGTGAAAGACGAGTACCAGAAGCCATCAGGATTACTTCAACAACCAAAGATTCCCCAGTGGAAGTGGGAACGCATTACAATGGACTTTGTTACTAAACTTCCCAAAACATCAGGAGGTTTCGATGCTATTTGGGTAATAGTTGATCGTCTCACCAAGTCAGCTCATTTCATTCCAATCAAAGAGACTTACACTATGGATCAGCTCGCCAGACTTTATGTCAAGGAAATTGTCTCAAGGCACGGTGCACCAATTTCCATCATTTCTGACAGAGATAGTCGCTTTACTTCAAATTTTTGGGAATCATTGCAAGACTCATTTGGATCAAAGTTAGACATGAGTACCGCCTATCATCCTCAGACCGATGGTCAGAGCGAGAGAATGATTCAGACATTGGAAGACATGCTTAGGGCATGTGTCATTGACTTTGGAAATGGTTGGGCTAACCATTTGCCATTGATCGAGTTCTCTTACAATAACAGTTATCATACGAGCATAAAAGCTGCACCATTCGAGGCACTCTACGGTCGTAAGTGCAGGTCCCCAGTTTGTTGGGCCGAAGTTGGTGATGTACAGCTAACAGGTCCAGAGTTGGTCAGAGAGACAACCGAAAAGATAATTCAGATTCGAGAAAGACTCCAAACAGCTATAAGTCGACAGAAAAGTTACGCCGATGTTCGACGTAAACCATTAGAATTTCAAGTTGGAGACAAAGTCATGTTGAAGGTCTCGCCTTGGAAGGGCGTGATACGATTCGGGAAGCGCGGTAAGTTGAACCCGAGATACATAGGACCATTCGAGATTCTGGAAAAGGTTGGTCTAGTAGCATACAGGCTTGAGCTTCCGTCAGAGCTCAGCAATGTACATAACACGTTTCATGTCTCAAACCTCAAGAAATGTCTTTCAGACGAGCGTTTCGTAATCCCATTGGAAGAAATTCAGATCGATGATAAGCTTAACTTTGTGGAAGAACCAGCAGAAATCATGGACCGGGAGGTCAAACAGTTGAAGCAAAGTCGAATTCCGATCGTCAAAGTTCGCTGGAATTCTCGCAGAGGTCCTGAGTTTACTTGGGAACGGGAAGACCAGATGCGACTCAAATACCCACATCTTTTCACCGAGACCACTCTAGAGAACAACATCAGCTGAATTCAGGGACTGAATTCCTTTTAGGGTGGTCGACTGTTGATGAACTCAAATAAGTACATTTTATTACTATCATTTATCCTATTAATTTGACTTGTTTTACTATATTATGTATGAGGATTGATACTTAATCGTTTACTTTTGTAATTCTCAGGTAAAAACAAGCATTTGGTGAAACTTAGCGATTTTGGACTAATAATGGAGCAAAACGTGCATAAAGTTGAAGGTCTACTGACATGGACAAGATCAAGTCAATTCTGCTCCAGATGCGCCGCATCTCACTCTCGACATGCGCCGCATCTCTATCAAGATATCACCAGATACGATCCAAGATACAAGAGGACATGCGCCGCATCTAATCATGGAGTTACGCCGCATCTTCTGGCGGTGTACGAATATTCATGAATATTATAATCTTGGACCCCACGCGAAGTTAAGTACATGCGCCGCATCTACTTAGTAGATGCGCCGCATCTTCCCTCAGACAGAAACTATAAATACCTCGTAGACCAGACGAATTAAAGTTCCGGAAAACCTAAAACCGAAGTTCGAACAGGAGAAACAAAGGACGAATTCAGTCAAGGAGGCAGCACAAGACACACCCAAATCAAAGATACAAGAGCTGTAAGAAGGTGCTGCATGTATTTAATTCATTAAGTAGTTTTGTTTTATTGTGTTAGCAAACTTTAATTCATCAGGATTGGTGGCTTGTGTAATGTGACAACGAAAGATTGCACTCCCTTTAATACTTGCTTTCCCATCAATTAAAGTTTATATGTTGATGTCTTTGGTTACTACTTATTAGTGCATTGATAACCTCTGTGTTTATTAGTGGCTTGCGGGCATTTGACTGCGGGACATAATGTGGCTCCCACGGTTATTACTAAATTGATCACTTAGGAATAACTTTTAGACATAAGTAATCATTAAGGGTTTACTCGCCGATAAGATTAGGACCAACGAGAAAGGGTTAACTACATACACTTCATATAAAGCTATCAATAAAACAAGTGACAATCTACTTAATCATAAGGACAACCCTCTTATTGTCTCGAGTATTTATCTGTGTACGTGTGTGCTACTTGCTGATTCGTGCCTATTGGTTTATTTTATTATTTAATTGCAAACAAATCGTGCCAGTCTCTCAGGCTGAAACCCCTTGCGTTAGGATATTAAAATACTGATTAGAATAACGAGATAATACGTTCCACTCTTAGTGATCGACACTCTACTTACCATTATCTTCATACTGACCGGGTACACTGCTCGTTAAGTGTGTGTGTTATTGATAAGTCGGCTAAATATAAATTTAAAACTTGAGTAGGCATTAAAACTGCTAAACCGCAACGACACATCACGCGCATCAAGTTTTTGGCGCCGCTGCCGGGGAGTGAATTGTTATTATCTGTTAATTTGATTAGTATTTTAATTAGTTTTTTCTTTTTATTAGATTAATTGCATCATTGTACTATTTTGCATATTTGTTGTATTGTGTGTTAATTGTTTTCTTTTATTTTTGTGTGTTTATTTTCGTTTGTGTGTTTAATTTTTGTTTTTATTTTTCGTATTTTTCTGTTCTGCTATCGTTGTACTGTGCTAAATCAAACGATACGGCGCATCTGATCTCTCAGATACGGCGTATTGCGTTTAATTTTTTTTAAAATACAACGCGTTTAATTAATTCGATACGACGCATCTTTTCCCCAAGATACGGCGTATCTGTTTTTAATAAGAAAATTTTTCTAAGCGATAAAGTAATACGACGCATCTGCTTTTGCAGATACGGCGTATCTGTTTTTAATAAAAATTTTCTAAACGTTAACGCCATACGACGCATCTGCTTTCGCAGATACGGCGTATCTATTATTTTAATTAAAAACAGTTTGCGAATTATTAAACAGATACGGCGTATCGATCTCTATCGATACGGCACATCTTTCTGAATCAAAAATCGATATTTATTTTTAAACGTAACGAAAATACGGCGCATTAACTTTCGTTAATACGACGCATTTAATTTTAATTAGATAAGCTGATTTTTGATTAATTAATTCGATACGGCGCATTCTTAAATTCTAAGCGGCGTATCTATTTTCTGGATAAAGTCTGATTAAATTTTAACGTATTAAGATACGGCGTATCCAACTTTTTGGATACGGCGCATCGTCTGCAGATATCAGTAACTTTAATTTTTCGTATTCCGTTTTCGTTATTAATTATCTGATATATTACTTTCTCGAGCATACCCTACTGATATTTTTGTGTTGATTTCAGGAAGTGCATGACCAGGAGTTCTACGAAGAACTTGATTCAACCTTTCGAAGATCCTGAACGAGCCCTACATTCGCTTAAAAGGCTTTTCAACCCAAGAAGCTTTGATCTTTCAAGTTCACTCGAGCTTGATTACTTTTCCGAAGAAAAAGAGGAAGTTGAAACAGAAACAATGGGCGAAAACACTACTATGGAGGAATACATGAACAATACCCGTGCTGATTACACTTCAGGAGTTGCTAGACCTAAGTTTGATGATAATTCAAAATTTGAGTTGAAGGGTCAGTTTCTAAAAGAGCTAAGAGAGAATGCTTTCAGTGGGACGGAACAAGAGGATGCTAATGAGCATGTTGAAAAGGTCCTGGAGATTGCAGATTTGTTTACTTCAGAAGGAGTCAATACCCATCAACTCATGCTAAGAATCTTTCCAATCTCACTAAAAGGAGCTGCTAACAAGTGGCTAAGGAATGAACCTGCTAGTTCAATCACTACATGGGAAGGTTTGAAGAGCAAATTCCTGAAGAGATATTGTCCACCTGCTAAGACTGCTAAAAAGATGGAGGCTATCAATAGTTTCAAGCAAGAGCCTGATGAAACCCTTTATCAAGCTTGGGAACGGTTTAAAGATTTATTGATAAAATGTCCTCAACACTATCTAACCCCTATGCAGGAAATAATATTGTTTTATCAAGGATTGGACGTGCCTACAAGACAGATTTTGGATGCTAAGGGAGCTGTACCTCAAATGAGTGCAACCAATGCTAGGAAAGCAATCCAAGATGCTGCTGATCATTCCCAAAAATGGCACGATGGGACCTCTACTAGATCTAAGAGCAGCACTAATTTTGACGGGATTGCTGCTATTCAAGCTCAATTGGATAAAATTAATAGAGAGATGAAGAAGCGAGATGAAAGAGCATATGCTGCCCAAGTTGGATGTGAAAAGTGCGAAGGACCTCACTACACTAAAGATTGCCCGAACAAGAATGAAAGTGAGACATTTGAAGAAGCATATTACACCCAATTTGGACAACCATTCCGACCTTCAGGAAGATTTAGGGAAGCTAGTCCGGGATTCTATCAAAAGAACAACTTCAATCCCGCTTATCAAGAAAGGAGGCAGACTTTAGACGATACTTTAAAGCAAATTATGGCCGATGCTGCTAAAAGACATGAAGAGAATACTGCTATGATCAAAGAAATTCGAGCTTCAACGGACACTACTACAAGAAATCAAGGAGCTTCGATCAAAGCATTGGAACAACAAATTGGTCAAATGAGCAAAGTTCTTCAAGAAAGGGGATATGGAAGTTTACCGAGCTCAACTGAAACCAACCCAAGAGATCATGTCAAGGCCATAAGCACCACTGAAGAAGTCACTCCTAATATACCTAGAAGATCGATGAATGGTAATGATGGTGCAAGACCCGAATTTTTCTTTAATTCTTCAATCAGTTTAAGGAGACTACTAAAAGAAAAGACAAAGATTGAAGAGGAGATCAAGGCAACAATGAAAGAAGAGAGCTCTGCAACCGACTTAAATGCCTTGCCTCATAAAGAAAGAGACCCAGGAAGTTTTACTCTACCTTGTTCTATTAATAATATATCTTTCAATAATGTGTTAGCTGACTTAGGAGCTAGTGTTAGTGTTATGCCTCTTAAGACATTCGCTACCCTAGGACTAGGAAAATTAGCACCAACTAAATTACTTATTAAATTGGCTGATAAAACGGTAAAACGACCTGAAGGGATTGCTAATAATGTGCTAGTTAAGATTGAGCAGTTTATTTTTCCCGTAGACTTTGTTATACTAGACATGCCCGAGGATGTTAAGATTCCTTTAATCCTCAGAAGACCTTTCTTGTCTACTGCCCATGCTAAAATTGATGTGTTTAAAAGAAAAATCTCATTAAGGGTAGGGAATAATAAACTAGTCTATAAGTGCCAAGATCCGGTTAAAAGCATAATTAGAGGTGTTTATGTGCTAGGATTAAGAGAGCGTATGGACCTCGATCTTGAAGCTAGACTTATGGGAGAAACATTGATTCAAAACAACTCAACTAGTCCTGATCATGAGAACTTTGAGGAATTCATTGACCTTAATGTACCCACCGAACTTAGACGCAATGTTGTTAATGATTCTGATGATGAGTGGTATGATTGTGTAGTAATTAATAAGCGTAGGAGAGTAGTTGAGAAAACAAATTTAAACAATGATGTGTTTATTGAACTACCACCCCACCTTGCTTATTTGTGCCTATATGATAATAAGAATTTCCCGTCTATCATTTTGTCATCTCTGCCCGAAAGGGACAGGACTTTGTTCATACAGATAATGAAGAAGAACGGCGTGGAAATTAAGGACGGGCAAGGAGTGTTCAATATTACTGAATTGGCGATGAAGGAGCGCGATGTTTCCGACTCCTTCAATGATCGATATTAAAGAGCTGAACGTGAGTCTAACTTGAAGACTCTGGAATAAAGACAAGTGCTTACCGGGAGACAACCCGGAGAATTTTTATTATTCTGTTTTCTGTGTCGAGTCAGTCCAGGCCGCATGAGGATACGGCGCATCTCAATTCTGAGATGCGACGCATCTCCTGCAATGGTCATATCTTATTTTATTTTTCTGCAATTTTATTTTCGACTTTTAAAACTATTTATCAGTTTATTTTTAATGCGGCGCATCCCTGGTTAAGGATGCGGCGCATCTTTATTCTGATCCGTATTTATTCCAGGCTCGATACGGCGTATCTTCTTCAATAAGATACGGCGCATCGACTGACCTGATGATTTTCAGTTTTAATTTTTTAAGTTTTATTTTTCCTAACTACTAATGTATTATGCAAAGTTTGAACCTTTCTTATCTTAGGTGTGTTTTAAAGTATTGGTGGTATTATAGTTTCCTGGATTTCCTGTGGATACATCAAGTATGAAGCTTTAACGTTCTAATCCACAAGAAGTTGATTTTTGCTCTTATACTAATGGAGGATCATACCGAGCAAATCTCAGGGGAGTTTTTCTATTCTAATTCTTTTATTTTCCAGTTTTTAATCTTTTATACAAACAACGAGGACGTTGTTTAACTTAAGTGGGGGGATTGGAGAATTAGAACACTTAACAATTACTTGTCCTAAACTTTTTCAAAAATTATGCTTAAAATGTGCTTAATATATCAAACTTAAAATTTTTTTAGCATGTTTTTGTTTAGGATCTAAGTTGCATAACTGCACACATGACGTTATTTTCAAAAATTGTGATTTTTCAAAATTCACAAATCTATGAGTGTGCCCGTGACTTGTAGACTTTAGAACTTGGCTTGTATACTATTCGAGACCACCATAATAAGTATTATTTATATAATTGGAGTGACTTGTCTAACTTGGTAAAATTCTAGGATTACACCCAAATGGCCTTTATTTGTTATGTGTTATTAACTAACTACACTGGTTAGTTAACCCCCGTATAAACCCTTTTGTTACTCTCATTTTTAGAGTAAGATACCCTAGAAAAACCCTCAGAGCCATTCCTTTCGTTTCTTACACCTATGTTTAAAATGTTTCGTTACACCCTTACACCTTAGCCTACCCTGTAGATTAGAATCCGTGGTTGGTTGATTGCTATAGGCAGAGTGTGTTTCCTTACATTACCTGTGTTCGCGTGCGTAATTCATTATCTATGGTTAGGTCGGGAAATTGCACAATGCAATTGGAGTGAAAGTAAATATTGTATATTTTGGAGTTTATTTTTCGTGTGTTTACTACTTTCACTATTACCATTATTTCTGAAGTCATGAAAAGTATGAAAAAATTATCCGGAAAGAAAGTTATAGTGATGTGGTGAAATTTTACACATCTATGTTTATGTTGAAAAAAAAAAAAAAAAAAAATGAGAAAAGAAAAAGAAAGAAAGAAAAGTTGGAAGTTAGTTTTAACCAACTTATGTAAAGTTATGTAAGTGGTCGATATCACCACTATTTGTTGTACTATATCTATGGATTGAATGGGAATTGGCAGTTATGGGAACGCCAATTAAGGTTTATTCTTTGATTAAGATCTTGTTGAGTATAATTCGTGTCTACCTAAAGCGTGTGTTTCAAGTGTTAAAGCGTGAGTTATTCGATGATATGAGTCTTATTCATGGGATGGTTGGGATAGTGATTAACCACACTTAGGATTTTAATTTATTTGTTTTGTTTATTTTTATTTTTGCACCAATTTATATCCCAAATGTTATCCATGCCCTTTATTATTCTTTATCCAACCAAACCTTTGATTTATTGAGATTAGGGATTTGAGCAATCTTAAGTATCGTAGTCGTGGATTCGGCTATGTATTTATGATTTTGTCGCCCTTTTTGATATATTATTATTGGTGAAGTTTGGACCTATCTTTAGCCTATTCGAGTTAAGGATTTGAGTAATTGCAAGTATCGTGTTCGTGGATTCGATCATGTATTTGTGATTTTGTCGCCTTTTCTGGAATTTGAGATCGATAGTGAAAGAGAATAATTAACCCTTAAGCCTGAAAACCCTTTTTACCGCTTTAGACTTGTTATTCCTTAGCTTTAGTGGTGGAGATGTGTATACTTGCCAAGCTTATGATAGAATATTCGTCGCGACTGGACAGTTAAACGATTAGATTTGCTTTTATCGACTTATTTTATTTTACTTCTAATTCGTTAAAGTGTTTAGTTGTGTGATTATGAAATAAACGAATACATGCTTAAATATAAAAATAAATCCTAACATCTTTTAGGATACATTTTCATAAAAGAAATTCTAAGGTTTACTTGGGGACAAGTAAAGTTCAAGTGGGGGGATATTTGATGAACTCAAATAAGTACATTTTATTACTATCATTTATCCTATTAATTTGACTTGTTTTACTATATTATGTATGAGGATTGATACTTAATCGTTTACTTTTGTAATTCTCAGGTAAAAACAAGCATTTGGTGAAAGTTAGCGATTTTGGACTAATAATGGAGCAAAACGTGCATAAAGTTGAAGGTCTACTAACATGGACAAGATCAAGTCAATTCTGCTCCAGATGCGCCGCATCTCACTCTCGACATGCGCCGCATCTCTATCAAGATATCACCAGATACGATCCAAGATACAAGAGGACATGCGCCGCATCTAATCATGGAGTTACGCCGCATCTTCTGGCGGTGTACGAATATTCCTGAATATTATAATCTTGGACCCCACGCGAAGTTAAGTACATGCGCCGCATCTACTTAGTAGATGCGCCGCATCTTCCCTCAGACAGAAACTATAAATACCCCGTAGACCAGACGAATTAAAGTTCCGGAAAACCTAAAACCGAAGTTCGAACAGGAGAAACAAAGGACGAATTCAGTCAAGGAGGCAGCACAAGACACACCCAAATCAAAGATACAAGAGCTGTAAGAAGGTGCTGCATGTATTTAATTCATTAAGTAGTTTTGTTTTATTGTGTTAGCAAACTTTAATTCATCAGGATTGGTGGCTTGTGTAATGTGACAACGAAAGATTGCACTCCCTTTAATACTTGCTTTCCCATCAATTAAAGTTTATATGTTGATGTCTTTGGTTACTACTTATTAGTGCATTGATAACCTCTGTGTTTATTAGTGGCTTGCGGGCATTTGACTGCGGGACATAATGTGGCTCCCACGGTTATTACTAAATTGATCACTTAGGAATAACTTTTAGACATAAGTAATCATTAAGGGTTTACTCGCCGATAAGATTAGGACCAACGAGAAAGGGTTAACTACATACACTTCATATAAAGCTATCAATAAAACAAGTGACAATCTACTTAATCATAAGGACAGCCCTCTTATTGTCTCGAGTATTTATCTGTGTACGTGTGTGCTACTTGCTGATTCGTGCCTATTGGTTTATTTTATTATTTAATTGCAAACAAATCGTGCCAGTCTCTCAGGCTGAAACCCCCTTGCGTTAGGATATTAAAATACTGATTAGAATAACGAGATAATACGTTCCACTCTTAGTGATCGACACTCTACTTACCATTATCTTCATACTGACCGGGTACACTGCTCGTTAAGTGTGTGTGTTATTGATAAGTCGGCTAAATATAAATTTAAAACTTGAGTAGGCATTAAAACTGCTAAACCGCAACGACACATCACGCGCATCAACTGTCACAACTCGTAATTTCAGGTCATTTTCCAAACCCTGACAATTTACTATTCATGAGTTACTATTCATAAATCACTATTCACCGATCACTATTCATCATTTCACTATTCATCATTTCACTATTCATCATTTATGAAATCCAACATGGTTTGGTGTTATCATTTTCAGATCCCGAACGTTTAGTCCGAAGACCAAGAAGAAAAAGAAAACCATTTGTTCCATTAGCCAATCGTGTACCAAGAGTGCGAAACCCACCGTTTGATAACCTTTTTGAAGCCAAAGTCGTTTATAACCCATTCACTGATCAACCTTTTCCCATGGCTGACGATAAACCCATGTGGGAAGTCAACCGAGCCGTAACACCCACTCCTGGAGCCGCTATTGTTGCTGTCAACCTAGGTGACAATTTCACCGTGAAAGGTCACCATCTTTCTATGATCAAAGACCGTCAATTCGATGGCCGTTCGAGGGCCAATCCTCACAAACATATTGTCGAATTCATCGAAATTTGTGGCATGTTCCGATATGGCGACACCAATGTGGATGCCATTAAACTCAAACTTTTTCCATCATCACTTGCTGGAGATGCAAAAGTGCGGTATAACGAATTAACACCAGGAATTATCAATACTTGGGAGGAGATGAGGCAAGCTTTTGTAAGCCGATTCTTTCCACCTGCCATGTTTGATCGACTCATGGGAGAAATTCGTGCTTTCACACAAAACCCTAACGAATCACTCGTCAAAGCCTGGCTTCGTATGAAAGATTTGCTTCGTAGTTGTCATGGACATGGTTTAGGACGAGGAACCATTATCCAAATCTTCTACCATGTACTTGATGAAGCATCTCAAGGAATTCTTGATGCTAGAGGAATTTTTCTTTATAAGACTCCTAACCAGGCATATCAATTGCTCGAAGACCGAGTTCTTCTCAAACTCGATTGGTCAAAAGATGCCAAAACCAAACCCTTACGAAAAACCGTTGCTTTTGCTGAAGGTTCCGATACCTCTAAACTCATGGAGAAAATGGAAACCTTGGTTTCAAAAATCGACTCGCAATACAAAGATCTTAAAGGAGAAATGAAAGAAATGCGAGACGGTTGTAACAACTGTGGAGGTAATCACCCATCATCAGAATGTGACAATCAACCAATGGACCAACCCAAAGAAGGAGAAGCTAATTATGTTCAAGGAGGATACCGTGGAGGCAGTAATCGTGGAAATTATTACGGATGAAATTCTGTAAATTGGCAAGATCGCCAACAAAGGGATAACAACCGTGATTCTCAACCACGAGCAGACAATCAGACTCCACAAACCCTTGATAAAAAACTGGAAGAATCCGATTTTGAAAAAATGATGAGAGAATTCGTAACTGCTAAAAAATCCACCAATGAGTTCGTCAAGAACCAATTTTTCAATCTCAAAACCAAAGTTGAGCAAGGTCAGAAAAATCATCAAGCATCTATTCAGGATCTTGAAAACAAATTTGGTAAACTTTCTGATCAAATTTCTTCCCGACCATCAGGTTCGTTACCAAGTAATACCCAAACCAACCCTAAACCAACATCATCTGGATCGAACAATAAAACTTATCGTCCACCACAGACTCGAAATGAGCATATTAATGTTGTATTCACAAGAAGTGGTCTTTCTTATGATCCACCACCCAATCCAAATGATACCACGATCATCAATGATGATAGTGAGGATGAAGTTGAAGAATCCGAGAAGGAAAATACCACAAAAACACCACCCAAACCCATCCTACTAGTTAAGGCGTACACACCAAAAATTCCATATCCTCAGAGCCTTAAGAAAGAAAAGATGGAAGAACGTTATAAGAAGTTTGTTGAAATAATCAAAGTGGTTAGACTCAATGTACCCCTCGTTGATGTTTTAGCTGGAATGCCCAATTATGGGAAATTTTTGAAGGAACTTCTTAATAACAAAAATAAGTTAGAGCAAATATCCGCTACCTTTCTCAATGAAGAATGTTCAGCCATTGTTCAAAACAAAATTCCACCAAAACTTGGAGATCCCGGAAGTTTTCTGATTCCATGCACGTTAGGAAACAACATCACATGCGATGCTTTAGCCGATCTAGGTGCAACTATCAATTTGATGCCCTATTCGTTGTATTCTAAACTTTCCATCACTACTTTGAAACCTACAAGGATGTGTATTCGATTAGCAAATCATTCTTACCAATATCCTGTTGGAATTGCTGAGAATATGCTTGTCCAAGTTGTTAAATTCATTTTTCCCATGGAATTTGTAATCTTAGAAATGGAGGAAGATAGTAGAGTGCCTCTTATTTTAGGAAGACCTTTTCTAAACACAGCTGATGCGATCATCAAAGTAAAAGGAAAAGAACTCAATCTTGGAGTTGGAGAAGATAGAATTACCTTTTTAATCGATAAAGCAATGCAATATCCACATTTCAGTGATGACACTTGTTTTAACATTGATGTAATCGATGAAGTCACTGAGGAAGAATTGGATGCATTACTTGACGATTCAGATCCATTCATGACTACTTCAGAAAAAATTAGTGAAACAAACTTTGATAAAGAATTCGTTGATTTTATGGAAGTAAAGTTTGAAGAAGATGAAGAAGAAGTTGAAGAAGAAATAATAATAGAAGATTTTGAGGAAATCACTTTTAATGATCAATTGAGAATCAAAACATCTCTTCAAGAACCACCAACTGATCTTGAGATGAAACCACTTCCCGAAAATCTTGAATATGCTTACTTGGAAGATAATTCACTTCTTCCAGTAGTCATATCTTCGTTGCTCAATGATAAGGACAAAGAATGTCTCATTTCTGTTCTCAAGAGGCATAAAAGAGCTTTTGCGTGGAAAACATCTGATATCCCAGGTGACAATTTCAGTTGGATTTACGCAGGGCTTTGGTTACAATCTTTCCATACAAGAAAGCACTTTTCACATCCATCTGGTACACAGTGAAGTTCTTGAATGAAGAAAAATGGGTAACGTTAATGACGGGTTATAGTGAGAATTAAAAAACACGGCCCTAACGTTAATGACCCAACTATTGCTGAATTACTGACAAGAGTTCAGCCTTGGGTTGAGGTATTTCCACGAACTAAATTTAGTTGACATTTTCTTTTGTTACCTCTTTTACATTCTATCTTATAAATTGATCCACATCTGTAGGATCGATCTCGATGGTTCCATACTGTGGAAAATGTCTGGCTTACCGATGATATTGAAGTATTTCTTGGTCAACCGGGGTACAATCACAATTGTAAATTTCCATGGTCCGAAAACTACACCGTTGACCGAAATTTCTGGCTACGCTTAGTTTGCTTAGACCCTGGTAGAAAAGGTTGGCTAACAGAGCAGGTGAGCATACATGCATAATCTAATTCATAAATAAGGTTGCCTCTCACCCTTTCTTAAAATACTTATTCTTTTTTGTTAAATTCGCATCACATATACTTGTGGTGGAATGCTAATGAATGGAGTGCCTTTTACTTAGTATCTTACGGAAAACAACAACGATTAATATGCAACATGGTTTGATTTTGTAATGGTGGTTTAGAAAAGACGGTGATCAGTCATGGTTTGATTCTGCAATTTAATTTTCAGGATGCTGTCAGCCAAAAAAACAGATTCGGACATGATTGCAGATTTTGCTTTGGCAATCCATTCAACGCTCGCATCAGGTTTTCGTTACACCTCATGATATTAGGTAATCACCTATCATATACTAACTTCGTTCTATGATTCTGCATTTGCAATAGAATTTGAGCTACTGGCAATCCATTTGACCCGTTTCATCCTGTAGGTTGTATGTGTCTATTGTTTATAGAGAGACTGAAGAATTAATGCCTGGTACTGAAGAAATTATAGGCTCAATCTCAGTTCTATAAAAAGTATATTGTGCAAATGCAGTCCACCTAAATGCTTTATCTTTTTTTGAAACACAGTGAGTACAGCCGTGTCTCAGGGTCTTCGTGACCATTAGGAACGAGAATATTCTTTGGGTACTCGAGAGGCTAATGACACAGTAAGCCAGCCTATAAATTTCGTGAATGTTTATATTGAAGGTAAAATATTTTTTTCACGCAGTTTTTGTTTGATATACTTATGTTGAATATTTAATTTGATATTCAAAAATTGTAGGTTACAGATGCCTATTGTTTTTGCGATAATAAACATCCACCAAGAATGCATATTGGCGGGAATCGTTTGAGACCATATGGTGTCGTTCATTTAATAAGGTTGCAACGTCTCGGTCAAACTTTTTCTTTGCGTATGGGCATGTTTGGCAATTTGGGCCGTTTGGGGTTAGCGCCACTGATAAATAACTGTATTAATTTCATATGGCATGTTTTAGTACAAATTTATATCCATGTAGTCTTGACAATTTATTCCTTTAGCATTATGATGCATGTACTGGTATTTGTTTCAACTATTTGTACAATTAGCAAACTTACATGCACAATACTCCCGCAGCAACGCGAGGGCTACCCAGCTCGTTCTATTTAAAATCCAATATGGCAGGAAAAAAGCCATAACTCTCGAAACCAAGTTATACAACCGACTATTAAATGATAAATAAGCTAAAGCTAACTACAAATAATCTTAACATGATATGTCTGTCCAAGATTGTCGTCACTCTTACAGCAACACTATGCGGCTTCCTCACCAAATAAAACTTCTAAGACTAACACAAGATATTGGAAGCAAAACTAATGAACGTTTTGCCTTACCGCATCATAATAAGACGAATTATAGTACCCATATACATGAATGACTTGCTTGTTTCTTTTAAGCATTTGTTTTTCTCATCTCGTGACCAATGCTGCAATGAAGAATGTAAAAATCAAAATCAAAATATTAAAGAAAAAAAAAAAAAAAAAAAAAAAAAAACGTATGCATAATACAGTAACACAACTTATGAAGCATTTTTTCAGACCTGTCCCAGAGCGTTGAGCTTTTCTCTCATGTTCTTTAATAATACCTCCGGGTCCCCAGGCCATTGGCAAATCGCGAGCTCTCTTCCATTCAGTAACTTTTCAGATACCTAAATCCAATATCAAAAAGTAACTTAAAAGAAGATTTCTGATACTATCACAATTAATAAACTAGTACACAAACTTTACAATTGGCCATTTCGACCTCTTTGTAATAAATAGGTCGATTTGGGTTGGTTGCATGTCATCCAAAGTTTATTTAAGATGCATAAAATAAAGCTGGGATCAATTAGAAAGTAAATACAAGTGGGAACAAATTAATTCACAGTTATGTAAATCTGCTCAAAGAAATGTTGGTGAATCAGTTTGCCTTGCACGGGTATATTTAGTTTCTCACTGGATCCTAAGCCTGCCTAGAGTCTGCTAAAAATAAAATATAAATAAATAAATAAATTATACAAATATTCAAATTCTCAATTGTTTCTCTAATCAAAATTAAGTGATGAATCATTTATTAGTTTTATCAAAGAAAAGAAAAACTAAGTGTCATTTTTTCTTTTTTTGAACATCCAAAAACTAAATGTTAGTATGTCAACGCAATTCGGTTTTGACCCATACAATAAAATAATCCGTCAGAGCATAAACCTGTTTTGAACTTTTGATTGTTACCCGACCACTCGACCAACCCAATTTGCCACCTCTAATATACTTGGACAAAAGGTAAATGTTTGTAGAACATACCTTTCTTGCAATAACTTGGCCACCTGTTATGTGGGAGAAATAAATATTGTAGAGATGAGAGAAAAACAAAGGAGGACTTTCGGCTGCAAGATCCTCTAAATACTTGACATACTTTTTACTTGTGAACAGAGGTCCTGGGATCGTTAATTGTTATCATTTGGAAGAGGCGGGTAGTGGCAGTACCACTTCTCATTCTTATCTCTCTCTTCCCGAGTATGACACATTTCATTTTGATATGAATGATCTTTATCATGAGAAGTTCTCCGGTGAACTCTCTCATATTATATCTCCTCCGGAATATGATCATTTCTATTTTGATCTTGAGGATGATTCTAGTCTTGAGGGAGGTGTTATTGACCATAAGAATTTACTTATTGAAGATTTCATCTTGTAACTGAAATTTTTTGATCATAAGAATTTACTTATTGAAGATTTCATCTTGAATGAAGAAAAATGTTAACGGACTATCCATAACCCAAAACCCATGACATATGGAGCTTGACCCAAAACCCATGGCCCATTTGCATGACATCATGCATGACATAAAAAATGGGTAAAATCCATGACCTATAACCCAAAGTCCATGACTCATAACCCAAAATCCATAACCCATGACCCAAGAAGTCTATTGCATCATGCATGACATCACATGACCCATGGACCATAACCATAACCCAAAACCCGGAATTGTAACCCAAAATCTGGACTGGTACTACCAGTAGGGCTGTAAACGTTCAGTGAACGTTTCATGAACCGTACGGTAAAAAGTTCGTTTACGTTCTTTTATTGATTAAATGATCGAACATGAACAATATTTTACGTTCGTTTAGTTAAATGAACGAACATGGACAAAAGTCGCATCCGTTCATTTATGTTCGTGAACGTTCGATTATGCGTTGATTAATGTTCGTTTATGTTCATTTATTTATTTATGTTCGTATATCATATCTTTTAATAGTATAATTTTAAAATTGATTAGTTTAAATAAAACAACACTTATAAAACAATATATTGTACATAATTTAATAAAGTTTATGTTTGTTTGTCTATTTTCATTTATGTTCGATCGTTTATGTTCTTTTAGCATCCGTTTATTGTCTTAATAAACGAACATAAACGAACATGAACAACTCATTTTCTTAATAAATGGACAAGAACAAGAAAATTAGTCCGTTTAAACGTTCGTGTCCGTTTATTTGTCTGGTTAAAATTAAATGAACGAACATGAACAAGGCTCCGTTCGTTTTCTTCCGGTTCGTTTACAACCCTAACTACCAAATAGCCGGATCCATTGGATTACACTAGCCGGATCCCTCTGGAAAGGGATCCAACGGATCCGGCTGAACAATGGACAGTTTGCCTATAAATAGTTGGCCATTTCCTCCTTTCTTCTCACCACTCTTAGATATATCTTCTCTCTATATTCTAACTTCGCTAACATCAGATCCAAGGATCTTCTATGTAGTTTTTTCTCTTAGTGATTCTCTAGGTTCCTCTTAAAGGCGAGATCACGACCTCTAGAAGACTTACAAGCTCGAAGACATGGGTTGCTAGGCTTCGTCATCATCAAGACCACTGAAGTGAATCTTGGTGTTGGATCTTCTCATATGTTATAGATATGGTGTGTTAGTTAGTGGTGTTGGGTTTAGTTCCTCCGTTATAAAGGAACTCGGTATCTAGCCTTGTACAAGATAAAGTGTAGGCGACGTAGGTTTGGTTCTTGATATGAGTCAATTATAAATCAAGGGAGAAATCACAAAAGGTAAATAATGTGAAAACCCCGAGTTCGTTTGTCCTGACGAAGATTGAATGGAATAAGTGATTCGGGATCGTGATTCGTGAAGTGAATGTGAAAAAGAGTGATTGATTTTAGATTACACTACTAATATTAAAATAACAAACAAGATAAACTAATTAAACTAAGCTATTGGAACAATTAAACTAAGCATTTAACCTAAAAACGAAAATTGATTTAAAAAGGGAATGCGACGTAATTTAAAAACGCGAATAAAAGTGAAATGCTAAATTCTAAGCCCTAAAATTTTGAAAATAATTTTCCTATATTAAAACTGATAAAAGAAAATTTTTGGAAGAAGAAAAATATTTTTTTGATTTTTTAATAATTTTTTATGAATTAAAAACTATTTAAATGATTTAAAAATATTAAAACAACTTGGAAAAATCTGGAAAAATCTGAGTAAATCTAAAATTAAATTTCTAAGCTAAGAAAAATAAATTCAGAAAGTAAATCAACCTAAATAAGCAGAACAATGGAAATAAGCAGTTTGTAATAAGCTAAAAATAAGCAAATAAGGGCCAAAAATTTACAGAAGCTCAGGGACTGATAAGTACACTACTAGAAACTAGAAACAACTTAAAAACACCATAAAAGCTATCAAATTATTCCCAAAAAGCACTTAATGCAGCTGCAAGTTTATGGCAAAACAGTGGTTAATCAGCTGATTTATAAGCTTAACAGAAGCTATTGAGGGAAATCCAAAAGCAGATATTGAAAGTTCATATAACAGGCTACTAGAAACTAAAAAAAATGCCCAGAATATATCCACTATTGCTATCCCAATTTGGCTCATAAACAGATGGTATAGGGAACAAAAGTAGAGCAGGCTCAGAACAGATTAATAAGCTAATTTGCAGACCAGTTTTATGCTATTAAATAAGCTCTAAAGTGCAACCAAGATTATATCCTAAATTCCTATACTACTAGCTATAATCAGAACCAATAATCAGGCAAAGGCTCACAGGGATAAGCAGTTATAATAAGGCTTAAAAACTGAATTAAAACCAACAAAAGTGCAGGTCTGCACTTGTAAGACTGATGCAGCAGTTAATCTAAAATGGGCTAAACTCTTATGTTACTTAGCAAAGCTAAACCACATATAGAATACTGACTTAAGATGCTAAAAGGAACACTAAATTGCTAAAAGGGATTACCTAAACAAACTCATCTTAAGAGAAGTTTATGATGGCAGTAATGAAACTAAATTATGAACTTATGAACTTAAAAACTCAAAACATTTCAACACATCTTATCTCCTATCAGAAATAACTAAAGTATCCTCAAATAAACTCAATCAATCTTAAACTAATGGCAAAAGAACAGTACTGACCTGTTGTGACCCATATCAAAAGCTTGTTCCAAACACCCCAATTCATGACTGATTTGAGATAATTTCAAAGAACTGACTGAAACTAGATAAGACAGCAGTTTAAATGACTAGACTAAGTCTAGAAAAGCAATTTTTATCAGGACTTGAACACTAGAAATAAGATAAAAAGCAGTTTGACTAATCAGTTGACTTTTTGACTATTATGGGATTTTGGAATTTTAAGATGAAATAATCAACAACCATTAATCAAACTAATAATTCACAACCATTAATCAAACTAATAATTCTAAACATTTGAAACTGATTTAAGCAACAAAAATGAGAAATAAGCACTTTGAACAAAACAAAAAGAGATTGACTAAACTTTGACTTTTATTAAAACTATGAGAAAAGAGTACAACGATTCTGAGACTGAATAAGAAAAATACAATAAGCAGAAACACTAAATTAAGCTACATTAATCTACTCCTAAACCTAAAATCTAACTACTAACTAACTAACATCTCTTTGTGTGAATGAGGAGGGCTATTTATAGCCCTCAGCAGAACCTTCTGGGGTCTCCTCAGCATCAATCCTGGCCCTTCAATAATCCCTTGCTCTCCACGCCTCAATTCCAACCGTAGGATCATATAGATGAGGTGGATCGACCAATCAGCTGCTCCCATGTGTCCCTTGTATGCTGTCAGCCCTTCTCGAACATCCAATCATTGGGTAATAATTATAAGTACGAGGTAATTTTGGGTGCAGTAAGTCTAGGGTTCGTCGTACAGTAATTCTGGGAGGAAAAGGGGATTTATTTGGGCGCGTGTGTGTTAGTGTGTGAGTTTTTAATATTTTTTTTAACTTTCTGGTTCTATATTGTTGACCGGGTATTTAGTTTTTGGGTCGGGTCAGGGATTTAAGGTGTGTGGACTGGGCTGGTTTATTAGATAGGTGGGCTGGGTTTATGTGTGAGTGGGTTGGGTTTATTTAAGAGGTGGGTTTAATAATAGGATCCAGTTTTTAGAAAATGGTTTAAGGATTTAAGAAATTTAAGTTTCAAGGACCATTTATGTAAATGCTGAAATTCTATAGACCTTTCCTGCCATTCTTCCAAAATAAATCCAAGGGCTGATCTTGACAACTTCTGATAATTTGAGGACCTTGGTTGACTTTTTGACCATAATTTCCTCCCCGGCTTCGGCTTTGAGTCATTTCCACATCCCGTTCTCGATTTTCCGGTTTTCCGTGTCTTTTTATCGTTATTCTCGATATCCGTCCCTGCACATATAAAAACACAAAAACGCAATATCTTTTGGCATTTTGGTCGGTTTTTGGTCTTTTTGGGTCCGGTTTTTGGTCGGTTTTAGGTCTGGTTTTTGGGACAAATGACTCGGGTTTTGCATATTTCTTGTGCAATTCCTTGGACTATAAACCTTGTGCAAGAACCCAGTATCTAGCTTTGTACCGGATAAAGTGTAGGCGACGTAGGTTTGGTTCTACCTTGTGAAAGAACCCGATATTTAGCTTTGTACCGGAAAGAATGTAACCGACGTTGTGAAGGCTTATCCGCTAACATAAGGAGCATGTAATGTAGTGTTTACAAACTCTCGAGTTGGGTACTCGGGGAGTGGACAAGAAAATTAGTCCGTTTAAGCGTTCGTGTCCGTTTATTTGTCCGGTTAAAATTAAATGAAAGAACATGAACAAGGCTCCGTTCGTGTTCTTTCGGTTCGTTTACAACCCTAACTACCAAATAGCCGGATCCATTGGATTACACTAGCCGGATCCCTCTGAACAGTGGACAGTTTGCCTATAAATAGTTGGCCATTTCCTCCTTTCTTCTCACCACTCTTAGATATATCTTCTCTCTATATTCTAACTTCGCTAACCTCAGATCCAAGGATCTTCTATGTAGTTTTTTCTCTTAGTGATTCTCTAGGTTCCTCTTAAAGGCGAGATCACGACCTCTAGAAGACTTGCAAGCTCGAAGACATGGGTTGCTAGGCTTCGTCATCATCAAGACCACTGAAGTGAATCTTGGTGTTGGATCTTCTCATATGTTATAGATATGGTGTGTTAGTTAGTGGTGTTGGGTTTAGTTCCTCTGTTATAAAGGAACTCGGTATCTAGCCTTGTACAGGATAAAGTGTAGGTGACATAGGTTTGGTTCTACCTCGTGGAAGAACCCGGTATCTAGCCTTGTACCGGATAAAGTGTAGGCGACGTAGGTTTGGTTCTACCTTGTGAAAGAACCCGATATTTAGCTTTGTACCGGAAAGAATGTAACCGACGTTGTGAAGGCATATCCGCCAACATAAGGAGCGTGTAATGTAGTGTTTACAAACTCTCGAGTTGGGTACTCGGGTAGTGGAGTAGGGCAAGGAAGGTGACCTTGTAGCCGAACCACTATAAATACTTGTGCTGTGGTTGTGTCTCTCTTTCTTTATCTCGTAGTGTAGTTTATATATATATACCAACCTCAAACACACTTTTTAACACACAATTTCAAACAACATTTCTATCAATACCTTCAAACACATTCTTTTAATTATGTCTTACAAGCTATTTTTTGGTTCTTCATCTTCCGACGACGATGATGAAGTTATTAAGTCCATTTCAAATCCTCCCACGGGTGATGATAAAAGAATATTGTACAAGAGGAAGCACGAAGCAGCAAGGAAAGATGCGTAACGAGCTTTTGGTGTGTTGAAGAAGAAGTGGAAAATGCTTAAAGTTCTGGCTCGAGGGCTGTATAAACAGGATCTCCAAGATATTATGTATACATGTATCATATTACATAATATGATCATTCAACACAAGGAGCGGACGAAATGTCCTACATGGTTCGAAAATGAGGGCCACCATGATCATGATTCCTTAAGATCGCATGAAGAATCGTTAGTAGTTACTCAGGAGCTAATGGACTCATCAATTCATCTACACTTAAAATCTGATTTGATCGAACACATTTGGAGAAATCGTATATATCAATTCAATCAAGAGAATGAAGACGAAGACAGTAGTGACGATGACGATGAGGAAGACGATGAAGAATTTTTGTAATGTGTTTAATGTTATTTGAATAATTTACGTAATGTTTTTAATGTTTATTTGAATAATTTATCTAGTGTTTTTGTTTTTAATGAATTTTAAATTTGTTGCTTATAATATTTTAATTTAAAAAAAAAAGAAAAAAAAAAAAGAAAAAAAAACTCGGACACCGACTGTGGCAATTTGGTCGTGTCTGGTTATCGCAGAGAGAAAGCTGATTTGGCAGGGTCATGCTGGGTCACGACTATGTCCAGCCAAAGTTAACTTCTTATCCTAAGACTCCATAAGCTATGGTTTCATGTTCAAAAAAAAAAAAAAAAAAAAAAAAAAAAAAAAAAAAAGAAGAAGAAGAAGTTGCGAATTTTCTACTATATGATAAACTGGACAAATAAGATAAAGTAAATTGACCCATGTCATGTTTTTCATTGGGCAAATTATTTGAAAAGGTACCCAACTTGTCACTATTACTTGATCTGGATATCCATCTTTTTTTTTTCCTTCTAAATGTGGGTATTGATCTAGCAAATTCGGTTTTCTTTGGGTGGTGATGACCATTTTATCCTTTTAGATAAATTACATAAATGGTCCTTGTGATTGCAAATATTGCATCAACTTTCATTGAAATTTTAAAGTTTCATCAATCGTCCTTATCTTTACAAAACATAACAAATAGTCTTTTTTATAACTAGCAGTCTATTTTATCTCTTTTTGAATTGCTCCATTAATTTTTATTTTTTCTATTATTAAAAATTCACTATCTTTATTATTTTGTTTTCCAGATTATAAACACACACATCTAAAACCAAGTTTTATAAACACACTTGTTTCCCAGATTCAAAAAATATCCAACCTTCAAATTAAAGAAAAAAATCCAAATATATAATTAAAAAAAAAATCTAAACCCAGATCTATTTTGTTTACATGTATCAAACTACATAACAAAACCCAAATTGTACAAACACAAACAAACATTCACCCATTCCACTTTCCCAAAACTATTTTGTTTAAAAACACAAACAACGTCGGAAAATGATGCCGGAAATGTGACGGCCAACCTCCACCTTTGGCTTCCACATTTACAAAACCACCACAACCCATCTTTTCCATTTATGCATTCAAAATCCTTTCGGTAAACAAGGGCCACCAGATCCGGCGGCAGGCGGCGCATAGCGACGGCTAGACGTGGTGGACAACGACGGGTACACACCCAAAACTGATTTAGGGTTAGGGTGGCGCTGCTTCTCCGTCCAAATCCGGCGACGGCGGAAGGTTTCCGGTTGTTGGTGGTGGAGGCAGCGGTGGTAGGGATTTAATGTTGAAAATGATAGTGGCGGTTGTGGGTTAAAAATGAAGCCAAGAAGAAGATGTATTGTTTTTTACAAGAATGAAAGTGGTGGTTTTATTGTTTTTGATTTTTTGTTGATGGAGTTATTGATTATAAATGTTTTTAATTATTGAAGGTGATGTTTATAAGTTTAAATTTTGTGGTCATGAGTTTTATTTTTTTATGTGTGTTTATACATAAATCCAAGTATATGTGATGAATGAGGAATGGACATAATAAAGCGAAAATTACTGTGCTAGACATATACGAGTGTATATGTCTAGCAGTACCCAAGTTTTTATCATATTTCAAATTTAGACATGGATCTCGCGTAAGAAATGGTCCGGGGCTACACGTGATTGCGTGTCGTTATTTTAGTGGTCGATTAAAAAAAAATTACATCTCGCGTAGCAAAATACGTGGGATTACGCGTGATTATAAAAAAAAACGTATATATATTCTTATATTATTGATCTCGTGTACAAAACTTATAAGAGGTTACGCGTGATGTCCAAAAAAAAGAAGCCCTAGTTTTCATTATATTAAACCCTAATTCGGTTGTGCAAAATTAAAAAAAATTGTATGCATAAATAAACATTACAAAGAAAAAAAGGATTAATATACCATAATTGTTACTACTAATAAAGTGGATTAATATATCATGAAACTTTTATTCAACTACAAAGAAAAAAAGACGAAGTTGACGTAAATAAACATTACATAGACAATATTAAACCTAAACGTAGGTAATAAATATGTAAAGGTTCAGCCAATAAAAATTGTATCCTTGTCGAAAACCTCAACAATGTTCCTCAATGTAATGTTAAGACCAAAGGGTGTTGATTTTGGGGTAAACACCGAAATATTACAAAGTACCAACACAGCTCCGACATTGATAGAGTTTTTGTAACACGATTCTTCTGTAAGGACTTTGTGATGAATTGTACCAGAGAATGTCCCCGTTGGATCTTTTAGTGTCACTGTTAGCTCACCAAATGCGGTAGGAGTACAAGTCTTGATTACAGCTACAACAAGTTCAAGTTTCCCTTTTACGATACAGTTTTTTATATTGCCAAGACAACCAGTTACGATGATACCTTCGCTATTACGCAGCTTATTAATAGCGCATAGCCATGGCCCACGCGTAAAATGATCATCTTCAACGACAACTTCATTTATCTTCCTTACATACTCTTGTGTTGGTACTACACAATATTAAGGGCCACCTTCCCTAATGTCTGCATTTTTGCGGAGAATAGCCGCTTGAAGAATACCAGCCGGACCAAGTATTAACCTATCCGGGGTGTTTGAAGAGGTTGAAGAAGCCCCAACATTATGTTGGTATCGTTTCGTGTATCCGGTTTTGTTTTGTTGGGACATTTTCTGAATTGTTAAATTTTTGTAGAGAGTAGATATGCTGATAATGCGGATATGTGTTTAGAGAAATCGAATTGTGAATGAGTTTTTATAGTTAAATCTGTGTCATATCTCGCGTAAAAAAGTACACATACACGCAATTGTCATTGAGTAGTCAAATCATTGTCATAGAGTTGTCAAATCGTTGTCATAGAGTTGTCATATCTCGTGTAAAAAATTACACATACACGAAATTGTCATGGAGTTGTCAGATCGTTGTCATAGAGTTGTCAAATCTGTGTCATATTTTGGGTAAAAAATTACACAGACATGCAATTGTCATGGAGTTGTCATATCAATGTATTAATATATAAAGCAGAATGTATATTGGCAAATTCATTACTGGACACATAAATAAAAAACGTAGAACATAAAACACAAACAAATAGCATTAATTAGTTAAAAAAAACTAGTATAGTTGTAGAAACTAGAAAAGACATACATTGATAACGTTAAAGATACAAACTAAACCATATAGGTATTGTTTGGTTGATCAAGAAGAATTAGTGATTCTTTGTATGGGCCAATGAAAAATGAACCACCATTTGTTTCAATACCCATGTTTTGAAACTCCTGAGATGTTCGCTCGTACACTTGTAGTGAGTGAGCTATCTGTTGGTTGCTCTTAGCTTGAACAATTGGTTCCACATCCTTGGTAAATCCAATTAATTTTACCTCATTCTCAATTGGGAATGGGATGGTGAATAGCAGTGGACACGATGATACAATAAAACCATCATCAAATTCTAATTCCCATGCGCACATAACTTTGTACTCTTCTGCAAGGAATTTCCTGGAACTACGATAGAGTTTCGTAGCTGAGATATATAGAATGGAGGCTGAACCATGAATCTTATCAATTGAGGTATGTCTTGCACTTGAAATTGGTGAGTAACCAAATCAAAAGAAACAATCATGTGTTGTTTGTACGAAACACCATCATTATAAACAAATTTTTCAGAACCAACCCAGAAAATTTTACCACCTACTACTGCTTGACCAGACCGTTTAATTCTAATTGATTCACGAGGCAAACGGTCATTTTCAAGATTGTTCCAACTTCTGGAACTCAATGTATAAACTGACACATACCTTGGTCCTTGACCGTAATATGGGTAATTAATCTTTAAAAGGGTAGGGTCTAAGGTGTCGGGACGGACACCGAAACCGATGACCATTTTTGGTGAATCAGGTTGATTCAAGAAAGTAGGGACGAATATTCCTACAGATCTTTTTATCGATGGGTTCCAAAGAACAACCATCATATTTGAACCATACGAAAAGCACCAGACACCTTCAGAAGTAGCAATTGGCTTAAGAGTTGGAAGATTCAAAGTTGTATCTAGATTCGTAAAGGCTAAATTTTCATTTACCGAAAACATAAAACCAACATTACCTTGCATATATGTTAAATTGAAACAACACATATCTGTTTCACAAAAACCGTAACTGCGAATGAAGTTCGGCAAGTCTATGGAAGACTTCCTGTAGGATCCTACGAAAATCCACTGTAATAAATCTCATTGATTAATAATAATCTGGTGTTACCGTTTAATAAAACCCATTTTTACGGAAAAATTTAAATTTTCTTATTATGTTATTCTCACCAAGTTATATCATCACAACATTTACTGAATAACGACACTGGTTCACGATGGGTATTACGAAACATAATTGTTTCACAAAAACCAATACTTTCACAATTCCCTACTAACACTAATTTTATATTTCACTAAATCACATTTTACAACTAAATACAACTCATCTTAAACACTAATTACAATTTATTCTTTACTAATCAACTACAAACCAAATGGACTGAAGTTATTTTCAGTCCACCCCCCCCACATTCCAGCCCACCACCACCTCGCAGCCCACTGTTCCAAGCCCAACCCCAAACCAGTTTTTATTTTATGATTCTATGCAAGAATTCGACTCCTATACCCCTCCAAAACACGACTCTTGCTCCGAATTAGTAAACACGACATAGGGATATTTTTACACCATAATGATCACCACCCACTAGGATATACACGAGCCAAGTTCCAGATTTAAGGGTCACGAACTATTATGATTTTCAAGACCCATTTGATTGTCCCATTCTAACCCAATTCGACACATATAAAAATCCCAAAACTCAACTATTTCGAACCCCGATGTTTCCATACGTACACTACAAGAAAACATAGCACGGGCGACGGACACCGTGCCGACGACCGAGTGTCGTCGGCAGAATTCGCTAAACGACAAAAAAATGACTTGACCAAGCCAAGGTTGCGTTGAATTTTCATGTCAGTATTATGCCGACGACTTATCGTCGGTACCATAATTCTAATCGTTGACTTGGTGAAAACCTGGGCGGGAATTTGACCGCCAAAACCATGTCGACGTCATGTCGTCGGCATGGTATAAACCAAAAAAATAATTACGATTAGCGCGGGATTAGCGGATGATTAAAGGTTGTTTTGCCTCTAGTTTAATTACGCCGACGACATGACGTCGGCACCTATTTAAGCCAAATTTTTTTGACTTATCCCTCTTGTGAATAATAGCGAATAATTGGGCGGGGTTTTTCCCGCCTTTACTATACCGACGACAGGTCGTCGGTGATATTTCCCGCCAAAATTTCACTCCACCCCGCCAATTTTTTACTTATATATATATCATATAATAAAGTTATCACAAAACACGTAAATTCTCACACATAACAATGGATGGTTTAACGCCGGAACAGGAATGGTCGAAGGCTTTATCACACGAGCTCCTGTATAATGAAATTATACTTCATTGGGGCTGGGAAATTTTTGATGAATATGGTTCTTATGAGAACTGTGCACCGTGGCAGAGGGACAAGATTCTGGAATGGTTGAGGAGAAAGCCGTACTATAGAGAGTATTTGGAAGAGCTAGATGCTGCTGAAGCTCAACGTGCTGCTGAAGCTCAACGTGCTGCTGAAGCTCAAGCTGCTGCTGTTGGAGGTGACGATGAAGCTGAAAGCACGTTGGACCTCAACACCGAATTTGGTAATCTGGAAAATAGAGTAACAAATCTCGAAGCTACGTTTGCACGTATCAAGGAAATGAGAGCAAGGAAAGGAAAAGATGGTGCGAGTTCCAGCAAAGCGGGAAGTAGCCGCAAAAAAAAATAAACGGGTCGTTTCGTTTGATCTGTTTCGTTTGGTTGTCGAGTTGTTTAGTTTGAGTTGTTTCGTTTGGTTGTCGAGTTGTTTAGTTTGAGTTGTTTTGTTTGGTTGTCGAGTTTTTCGTTTGAGAACTCTTGCGTGTTTTAAATAAAATGTGTGCATTCGTGTTTGTTAATTGTGATGTTGTTTCTTCAAATAAGGTCAAAAACCAAAACACCATTTTGGTGCAGGAAATAAGCAATCCCAAACACCCCTGTTTGGACAGCATAAACCAAACGGCTCTTGTGGGCTGTTGTTAAGAAAACAACATAAACCAAACGGCCCTGTTTGGACATCATAAACCAAACGACCCCTTATGGTTGAATCTTGATGGATACTTAAGTTTTCACAACGCCTCCAACATTAAAGCGTACAAATTAAAAATATAAAGCACGTTCGACATCAGTTTTCACAACAACAACAACATTTTATTAAACAACAACAATAACACAACAAACAACGACAACGACAATAACAGCAAAAACAACAATAACAGCAACAACAACAACCTACATACGAAGATTTCCCATATCACCTACCATGTCATTATAAAGGTCGTGAAGTAAGGCAGCTGAATCAGTTGTGTGTTTGTTTGGATGCATATACACTTCTAGCATTTTATTGAGTACCATTATCTGGTGATTCAGTTTGATGCAGTTTGAGCACTCTGTATTTCCAGGACTTGATGTTGAAGGTCCTGCAGTGTATCGAGTTGGAGTTGTGGATGGTCTTGCGGAATGAGTTGGAGGCGTTGAAGCTCCAACAGAAGCGGTCATTTTGGCTAGTCGTTCATCCTTCCATAAAAAAAAATCGCATCCATACTCCTTTGTCCCACCCTGTTAAAGAGTAAAAAACTATAATTTTTAACGACTAACCAAATTATTTAAATAACACACAAAAAAATATGTAATTGTTAACCTTGGATAAAGGACACGCATAGTATTGTTTACCACGGGAGTGAGGTCGATGCGATTGTCGCAGAATTACGTCTCCTCGTCCACAAGGACAAGCAAAAGCTTCAAATTCCGCCATCTTCACCATGATAACAGTGTGTGTTTGTGGTTGTGAGGATTTGAGAGTGTATAATGTGTTTGTGTGGTTAAGAGCAGATCTGCTAACTATTATATATAGTAAAAAAAAAATAGATCTTTTGGAGGGAAGTTTTGGCGCCATAACATCTCGTGTATTGCAAACGGTACCGACGAAAGGGCTCGTTCGTTAAACATCTCGTGTATAACCATAACATCTCGGCTCGTTCGTTAATCGTACACATCTCCGTTCGTTAAACACCGTGTAACCTAATCTCGGCTCGTTCGTTAAACATCTCGTGTAAAACCATAACATCTCGGCTCGTTCGTTAAACATCTCGTGTAAAACCATAACATCTCGGCTCGTTCGTTAAACATCTCGTGTAAAACCATAACATCTCGGCTCGTTCGTTAAACATCTCGTGTAAACCATAACATCTCCTTCTTATCTCTGATACCCTAAATCTCGGGTTCGTTAATCATCTCGTGTATAACCATAACATCTCGGCTCGTTCGTTAATCATCTCGTGTATAACCATAACATCTCGGCTCGTTCGTTAATCATCTCGTGTAAAACCATAACATCTCGGCTCGTTCGTTAAACATCTCGTGTAAAACCATAACATCTCGGCTCGTTCGTTAATCATCTCGTGTAAAACCATAACATCTCGGCTCGTTCGTTAAACATCTCGTGTAAAACCATAACATCTCGGCTCGTTCGTTAATCATCTCGTGTAAAACCATAACATCTCGGATCGTTCGTTAAACATCTCGTGTAAAACCATAACATCTCGGCTCGTTCGTTAATCATCTCGTGTAAAACCATAACATCTCGGCTCGTTCGTTAAACATCTCGTGTAAAACCATAACATCTCGGCTCGTTCGTTAAACATCTCGTGTAAAACCATAACATCTCGGCTCGTTCGTTAAACATCTCGTGTAAAACCATAACATCTCGGCTCGTTCGTTAAACATCTCGTGTATAACCATAACATCTCGGCTCGTTCGTTAATCATCTCGTGTATAACCATAACATCTCGGCTCGTTCGTTAATCATCTCGTGTAAAACCATAACATCTCGGCTCGTTCGTTAAACATCTCGTGTATAACCATAACATCTCGGCTCGTTCGTTAATCATCTCGTGTAAAACCATAACATCTCGGCTCGTTCGTTAAACATCTCGTGTAAAACCATAACATCTCGGCTCGTTCGTTAATCATCTCGTGTAAAACCATAACATCTCGGCTCGTTCGTTAAACATCTCGTGTATAACCATAACATCTCGGCTCGTTCGTTAATCATCTCGTGTAAAACCATAACATCTCGGATCGTTCGTTAAACATCTCGTGTAAAACCATAACATCTCGGCTCGTTCGTTAATCATCTCGTGTAAAACCATAACATCTCGGCTCGTTCGTTAAACATCTCGTGTAAAACCATAACATCTCGGCTCGTTCGTTAAACATCTCGTGTAAAACCATAACATCTCGGCTCGTTCGTTAATCATCTCGTGTAAAACCATAACATCTCGGCTCGTTCGTTAAACATCTCGTGTAAAACCATAACATCTCGGCTCGTTCGTTAAACATCTCGTGTATAACCATAACATCTCGGCTCGTTCGTTAATCATCTCGTGTAAAACCATAACATCTCGGATCGTTCGTTAAACATCTCGTGTAAAACCATAACATCTCGGCTCGTTCGTTAATCATCTCGTGTAAAACCATAACATCTCGGCTCGTTCGTTAAACATCTCGTGTAAAACCATAACATCTCGGCTCGTTCGTTAAACATCTCGTGTAAAACCATAACATCTCGGCTCGTTCGTTAAACATCTCGTGTAAAACCATAACATCTCGGCTCGTTCGTTAATCATCTTGTGTAAAACCATAACATCTCGGCTCGTTATTTAAACATCTCGTGTAGAACCAAAACTATTTTCATGATGAACGATACGTACATGCCATGCATTCTTATAGTCACGACCGTTTATTATCCTTGTACAAGAATGGGGCATAAGTCGCTGTAGTCTATGACATTCAGGAGGTACACATCAAGGGCCACAATCTTAACTTATCTAAATGATGTAAGGTGGTTTTTTTGATTTTAGGGATTTTTAATATAACGATCCTAAAGTTGCATGGTTGATAATTTGTTTTCCTGATTTTTTTTTTTAATTTTATAAAAGTATTTATAATAAATTAAAAATTTATAAAACTATTTTTTATAATTTTATAAAAGTATTTATAATATTACCGACGACATGACGTCGGTAATATAACCGCCAAAAATTTCACCAATTTTTTATTCGTCCCGCCAAACTAGAAACGACGAATTTCTATTACCTTACCGACGACATGACGTCGGTAACATTAAAAGTTATAACAAAACTAGATCTGGTCCACACTTAGAAAAAAAAAACGTATAACTTTTATCTCAATTATTGAAGACGACCACCGGCGATTACCACAGCTCCGACACCACTACCACTACTCCACCACTACCACACCTCCACCATCACTACACCCAACTCCTCCGACACCACAGCTCCACCTCCGACACCACCGCAGCTCCACCACAGCTCCACCACAACTACACGAGCACCACTGTGCACCTCCTCCACCTCCTCCTCCTCTCATGTTTAATTCACTCCTCAACCCCTCATTTGTTTAATTCTTCTTCTTCCCCACTTCTTCTTCTTCGATCTACAAAACAGGTATTTTTGATTTTTGTTAATTTTGATTTTTGTTAATTTTGTTTATTGTTAATTTTGTTTAATCTTAGTGGTTAATGTTTGTTAATTTTGTTTTTTGTTAATTTTGTTTTATTTTCTTTATTTATTTTATACAGCCGACACCGCAGCTCCACCTCCGACACCACCACAGCTCCACCAAGACAGCCGAGAGCGAGAGTCGAGAGCTGAGACAGCCGAGACAGAGGTAATGTGGTCCCCCTTCTTTTTTTTTAAAAACTTTTGGTATCCCGACGACATGTCGCCGACAACAGTTTTTTTTTAAAAACTTTTTATATATTAATGTGCTCACTTTTAATATAGCCCGAGCCCGAGCCCGAGACCGCAGTCTCCGCAGCCCGAGACTGCAGCCCGAGCTGCAGCCTGAGATCACAGTCGAGAGCCACAGACCACAGCCGATATAGTATGTTGTTAATTTTGTTAATTTTGTTTATTGTTAATTTTGTTTAATCTTAGTGTTAATGAATGTTGCGTGACGGATTAAGTGTTTAGTTTGATTGTTTAAAACCGTGTTTAAGAACCGGCCTAGTTTAGTAGCAGTGTATACCTTTAGTAGCAGTGTATTATGTTTTAGGATTTTAGTGATTAATTTCGGAAAGTCCCCGTCCGAAGTTAATCATCCTATAGAAAACCCGTCCGGAATTAATTTATTAGAAATTAATTTCGGAAAGTCCCCTGTTTGGGACTGCTTTTTGAATGTTTTGTCTCATTTAGGATATGGATGCGTATAACTGATTTACTATTTGAGATTATTTCGACAGTGTTTCTCCTTTACTCCTACGAATATGTCCTTAATGCACATATTTGGGGAGTTGAGGGGAAATGCTGCCGAAATTTTCTCAAATAGTAAATCAGTTATACGCATTCATATATGGGACGAATCATTCAAAGAGTGGGTTAGGATTGCCTTCCATAGTTGCGCTAGGTGAACAAAACAACTCGTAATCATTAATTAAGTGCATATAATAACCGATTGCATCATAAAAATGCAGTTATGATAATTGATAAGAGTTGGACCCGTATAGAGCATCGTGGTTCAAAAGAATTTCTTGATGGTCTTGCCGCCTTCCTCGATCATTGCAAACCGTTATTGAATAGTTCCGGAAACATAAAATGTCCGTGTCGTCGTTGTCGTAATGTTCCATGGGTATCTCTCGAAGCTCTTAAATACCACATAGGCCACAATGGGTGGGACCCAACTTATACACAATGGAAGGATCACGGTGAACCGGATCCTCCGAATAATGATCAATATGATATTCTTAATAACACAACACAACGTGAGATGAGTGACATGGGTGCGTGCCTTAATGATATTCTTGATATTCCTCCGAATAATGATCAAAATGATATTCTTGATATTCCGTCGAATAATGAGCCGACTCATGGAAATATTGGCGAGACAAGTAACGAGCCTACTCAAGCAGCGACACCTCCTCTGCGTAACGAGTATGAAGAGTTACTTGCAAGTTCCAACCAGCCTCTGTACCCGGGTTGTGACTTTATGACAACATTGGATTTTATGGCAAAGTTTACACATCTCAAGGTCAGCGGTAAATGGAGTGATACTTCATTTAACAATACGCTAAAATTTCTCCAGGAGGTATTTCCGCCCAGGTTAGGTTACAATCTCCCACCGTCATACTATCATATAAAGAAGACATTTAAAAAGGTCGGGTTAGGGTACGAGTCGATACATGCTTGTGAAAATGATTGCTTTCTATATCGGGGGGATGATGGCGAAGATTTGGAGTATTGTCCGGTTTGCAAAACGAGTAGATGGAAAGACAATAAAACAACGGGGAAGAAAGTTCCTAACAAGGTGTTGCGTTACTTTCCTATCATTCCTAGACTACAACGTTTGTACAAGTCTATTCACACTGCAAAACATATGACTTGGCATGCTACTGGAAAGTCTACGGACGGTAAGATGCAACACCCGGTTGATGGTAAAGCATGGCAGAAGTTTGACAATAAATATTCGGATTTTGCTATAGAACCAAGAAACGTTCGATTAGGGTTGGCTGCTGATGGTTTCAATCCGTTCGGAAACCTTAGTCAGACTTACAGCATGTGGCCGGTTATATTAACAACATACAACTTGCCTCCGTGGTTATGCATGAAAGAGACTTCTTTGATGCTGACGTTGTTGATTCCTGGCCCTAAATCACCGGCGAAGGACATCGATGTTTACTTGAAGCCCTTGATTGATGACCTTGTGGAATTATGGAAAAAACCAGGTATCTTGACTATGGACGCTGCTACAGGCACTCAATTCCACATGAGAGCGATGCTTTTATGGACCATCAATGATTTTCCTGCTCGAAGTAGTTTGTCTGGTTGGCAAGGGCAAGGTTACTACGCTTGCCCTACATGCAAAGTAGACACTCCGGCTACGCGTGTGATAAGCAAAACAGCTTATGTTGGTCATAGAAGATTCTTAAAAAAAAACCATAAATGGAGGAGGGACTGTACGACATTCAATGGTGAACCCGATTATAGAGATCCTCCTAGAAAAGATATTAGGGCTGATATCTTGACTCAACTTGCGAAATTGCCCACACGTGTGCCGGGGAAACATCCGAATTATGGGGGTGGGAAGATAAAACGTAATCATACAGTCGAGCTGAACTGGACTAAACGGTCTATCTTCTACGATCTTGAATATTGGTCTTTTCTTTCTCTACCACACAATTTAGATGTCATGCATATCGAAAAAAATGTGTTGGAGAGTATCTTGAACACCTTGTTAATGAATGACAAATCTAAAGACACCGCGAAGGCAAGACAAGATTTGCAAGCTCTGGGCATTCGACAGGAGTTGTGGCTCGGAAACAAACAAAACGGGAAGTGCTCGAAGCCTCATGCAAAGTACTCCTTCACACCCGATAAAAGAAAACTCTTCTGTCAATACATCAAAACAGTTAAACTACCAGATGGCTTCGGATCCAAGTTCAAGTCAAAAGTGACCAAAGATGATAGCAGTATAACGGGCATGAAGTCTCATGACTGTCATATAATGATGCAACGGTTACTTCCTTATGGACTTCAACAATACTTGGACGCACAGACTTATACACCATTGATCGAGCTTTGTTTCTTCTTTAAGCAAATTTGTGCCCGAACTTTGATGGTGAAAGACATGGTGAAAGCTAAAGACCAGTTGATCAATATTTTGTGCAGTCTCGAGCAAATATATCCTCCTGCTTTTTTTGACATTATGATTCACTTGGTTATGCATTTACCTGAAGAGGCTATTGAAGGCGGGCCTGTTTCATTCCGGTGGATGTATCCATTTGAAAGATACATGAAGAAGCTTAAAAACTATGTCCGAAATAAAGCTAAGCCGGAGGGTTCAATAGCGGAGGGTTATGTTGCAGATGAAGCATTAACTTTCTGTTCTCGTTATTTTCGTGGTGTTGGGACAAAATTTAATCATCCCGCTGCATCTCAGGACCGTCCTCGCCCAACAAGTGATTTCCAGGTGTTCCGATCACTATGTACCAATTCTGGTAAAGAGACATTGATTAAGTTAGGTCTCCAAGAAATGAAGAGAGTGATATGGTATGTACTTCACAACAGTCCTGAGATCGACAATTACATGGACGAGTTCGAGAGGTATGCGTTTATATTTTGAAATTTCTGTTTCCCAAGTTATGTATTCGATTTATTCTAATATCATGAACATTTTCAGGGAATTTCCTTATATCGACATGCAACAAGCATTTCCGAGCTGGTTTGAGACGAAGGTAAACTTATTGTATGTATTTCCATGTATAAATAACGACTATTACTCATCTCCATCTATTCTTATCTTTTTTCATAGATCCGTAAACTTTACATAGCCGATGACCCAAGCTGTACTCCCGACTTATTCGCTTTGGCTTGTGGACCATCACCGACCCCAATCTCAGTCAACTCTTGCGTAGTCAACGGTGTGAGGTTTGTCGTACACAGCCGCGATATAAAACGTACAACTCAGAACAGCGGAATTTGTTCACCTGGTGAGAAGGAGGGAGAAATGTATTATGGTCAGCTAGAAGAAATTCTGGAGTTCGCATATTCCCAGTTCAAAGTTGTGTTGTTTCGAGTTAAGTGGTTCGACTTAAGCAACAAAAACCGTAGAGTCCAACGTTTTACCACTAGAAACAACATGACACAAATTTTGGCATGTAGCTATGCGTTCGAAGATCAACCTTACATTCTCGCAACACAAGCAAAACAAGTCTTCTACCTTGAAGATCCTGCCAGACGACCACTCCATTGGAAGGTCGTCCAAGAAGTAAATCACAACACAACCTGGGATGTCATCGTGGTAGAAGACGATGATGATGTGATACATGGCAACAACTCATCCGATCTCCAACTGTCTGCTAATTTGAATGATTTGGAACTTGAAACCTTAAATATCGATGGTGAATCAACGTTAGTTGAGGCACCACCACCAATCATTCCTGTTGATGACGACGATGATTTTATTGATGATGAAGACGACGATCCTTATGATTTAGTAGATTCTGATAATGAAGTCGCAAACAATTCTGATGATGAAGTTGATGCGACTAATGTTGTTTATGATAGTGATTGTGATTGTGCAGATTGATCTTAAAATGTAACTTGTAAAACGACACTTATTTTAATGAAATTGTTATGGATTGTTTAAAAGTGTATATTTCTTTTGAATGTGTATGTATTTGAATGTGTGCATGCTTATGTTAATTTGTTCCCGAATTTCTATATGTTACTCAACTTGTACTTTTACAGATGGCAGCAGCAGTCGCGCGTGGTCACGGTGGTGACGGTGCCGATGACCCACCTTCCCCTCCCCGTCAGATTGAGGGCGGGCACCGTGCTGGTGGTAAGAATTTCTAGATTACATATATATATATATGTATATATATACACATATTATGTATATATATAGATATATGTGTATATATATACATATAGGTATACACATATATGTGTATATATATATACATATATCTATATATGTATATATATACATATATCTATATTTGTGTGATTATATATATATATATATATATATATATATATATATATATATATATATATATGTATATACGTATATGTATATACATATGTATATATATATATACATATATGTATATACATACATATACATATATCTATATAAGTTACTTTATGACGTTTCCACTCACTCCAATTGCAGGATCAGGGCGACCCCGCCGAGGAGGTCGGGCCAGGGGGGGAGGCAGGGGTAGGGGAGATCAGGGTAGGCAGCGCCCACGGAAGAAAATAAGAATGTGAAGCTCAAGAACGCTGTGAGAGAGGGTGGCCCACAGTCTATTGAGTTTGAGATTGGTGATAAAGGGACATACACTCATGTGGGCCAGCACGCGGCATGGTTTAGCAATTATGTCGGCGAGCTCATTCGGCGGCTGCCGCTCTCCTATGCCTCCTGGTACGATATAGAGCCGGAGAAGACGGCTGACTTCCTTCCACAGCTCGGGGTCAGTTATTTCATTTTCCTTTTATATATATTGTTATGTTATCGTGTTTATTTATTTAAATGTGCATATTTATTTAAATTTGTTTATTTATTTATATCTCTATATTTAATTATTTGAATGTGTACATTTATTAAAATTTGTTTATTTATTTATAACTTTATATTAATTTTAACTATATTTGATTGCAGCTTATGTTCGATTTGGAGCGCCACAGGAGCAGACCAGACTGGGATACCATTCGCTCGGCGCTCACATCGTATTTTGCTGGTCGCTACCGAGACAATAAATATGATATGAAACTTCATTATTTTACAAAAAAGGGTGGGGCTGCTAGAGTGGAAGAGATAAGAAGAAATCCTCCTCCGAGCTTGGAGATGTCTGAGTGGAACAAGTATGTCGATTTGTACATGTCGGAGGCGGCCCAGAAAAGATCGGCTGTGAACAAAGAGAATCGAAAGAAGAACACGATTCTCAGCCGCCACGGTTCGAAGTCATTTGCGGCATCTCGACACGAATATGTAAGACACATTTTATTTTTATAAGATTATTTAATTTTAATAATATATTAATTAAAATTATTTATACCAAGTAAAATATATATGCATGTGTATATATTTATACAGTTTGAGAGGAGCCAGGACCACCAGTATCCGTCCATGTTCGATACATATCTTGACACCCACTTCAAGAATGGTGCATGGTTGCAGGATGAGGCTAGAGCTCGGTTTGTAAGTATCGTTTTTTATTTATTTATTTATTTATTTTTTTCCAAACACGCACTTAGTGATTTATTGAAACATAATCTAGTAATTAACCCGACTAATATATTAATTTTCTCATTTTTTTTTCAACTACACAGGAAGAGATGGTCCGGCTGAGGCAGCCTAGATCTGATATGCCGGCAGACGAGCCGTGCCTCACGGAGGAGGAGATATTTTCTCGGGTGATCGGGGGAAAGCAGCGTGGTCATATACCCGGCGTCGGCAAGATGGTGCCCTACTTGAAGAGGCCACGGGTAGACATGCCGCCTCCAGCTCCAGAAGGTATGTACAGTTGGATAATATTAAATGACGCATCTTATATATGTATTGAAATGACCGTTTTTAAATTTTGATTATTTCGTTTATAGGTACGTCCGAGCTTAAAGGGAAGCTTGCTGAAGCTACGGGGCAGATTGATGAATTTAAAAAGAGTCTGGCTGAAGCTGAGAAAGAGAGGAAAAAAGAGAAGAAGAAAGCCAGGAAAAATGAGAAGAGGCTCGAGCTTTTGACACGTTATATCTCGAGGAACCCAGACTGGGACTCGTTTCTTACCCAGATTGGTTCTCGAGGTGACGCTGGAGGCTGCAGTGGGAGCGGCGCAGGAGGGAGCGGCGCGGGAGGGAGCGACGCGGGAGGGAGCGGCTCAGGCGCTCTCCCGAGTGGCTTAGGCGGCGCGAGTAGCTCTAGCAGCGCGAGTGGCTCTAGGAGCGGGAGGGATGATGATGACGAGGATGACGACGATGGGCTGGACATGTAGAGGTATTATTTTGTGTTGTTTTGTCTCTGGAACTATATTTTTGACGACCCCAATCTTATTATCTTTGAACACTTAGGATATTGCAACATTTGTACATATAGTAGCTAGGTTTAGCGATTATAACACCCATTTTGTAAACTTTATGATGTATTTTGAGGGTGTTATAATGTTTATGGCCGTTTTGTAAAGTTTATGGCCGTTTTGTAAAGTCTATTAAGTGTTTAGTGGTTATATATAGCCGTTTAAGCCGTTATAAACTTTATAGCCGTTGTTTATGGCCGTATTGGAATGTGGTTTATAAGAGCAGGTTGAAAGTGGAATTGGCAGATTTTTGCTGCACTTTTTTGCGGCAAAAATCTGGGTAGTGCAGCTGCGCAGGCTGCACTGCATCTGCAATAAAACTTCAATACCGACGCCATGTCGTCTCTAAAATAATAAAAATTGTTTATATTCTAAACCTTACCGACGAAGAGGCGTCGGTACCATTTGCAATTATCTTGACTTTGTTTGACTTTTCATACGGTACCGACGAAGAGGCGTCGGCACAATTTGAAATTCTCTTGACTCTCTTTGACTTTTCATACCATACCGACGAATAGTCGTCGGTGTGGTTTACATTAATATTTGACTTTCGTTGACTTTAATTATTTAATCTAATTAAGTTATTAAATATTTAATATGTTACCGACGACTCGGCGTCGGTAACAAATTGTCGAGCAAAAACAAACGTTTGACCGAAAATCATGTGGGTCCCGCTATGTCGTCGGCGTTATTCGTCGGCGCGAACGTTGCCGACGTGGCTCTGTCGACTATTCGTGCCGACGACCTGGCGTCTAGAAGGTATGGTTCCGACGTCATGACGTCGGCACCGTTGAAAAATAGTCGTCGCCGGAGGTCTCGATTGTACTAGTGGTACCCTTAGTAACATTTTTAGCATATTAGGATATTCAGAAGAAGGATTGGACAGCAGGAAAGGTTTATGGTTCGCTAGTCTATTTTTGCACTCGCTAGAAAAGAAAACGTGTGTATATATGTACTACCAACTAAGATAAGGTCTATCTCCTTTATGAAATCTTCCCAAAATCTTGTATTATCAGAAAGCTAGCTTATGTGTCCTCCCATCCACAGTAGCCCTCAATGATTGAGTTTGAGGGTAAAATAGTCAAGAAACATGCCTAGTCTATCTCTATATATCCCACTCTTTTTCTAGCAGCCTACACTACTCACTTCCCACTTATTTCACTCTCACTAAATACCCTAGAAACCCAGAAACGTCTTATAGCAACCAAGCAAAGAAGAAAATACGTTAAAACGTATAGCGTGTCTAGCGAGTAGACTGTCTTGGTCCCTTGCTCTCCATTCTACATCCACAGTTTTCTTCACCACCCTTAGAGGTGTAGTAAGTAGCTTCAAACTCTTCTTCATTCCATCTTACACGTTAGTTATTTTCATGCATCATTTAAAGATATACTCGAACGTATCATATTTCTTTTGTAGCACAGTCACGTTAAAATAAATGAAAGGATTACATGTGTTAAATCAACTCACTCTAAGAACTAAATGAGGACACCAGAGTGCATGTTAACATCTCATGCATCTTATACTTTAGTTGTTTTCACTTAAACGCATACCTTCTTATATACTACGTGCATATTTAAAACGTATTGAACATGTCTAAATGACGAATAAACTCATGCAAGACCTACACGACTACCTCACCCTCTTCTCTTGACTTCACAGACCACAAAACACTTTAACACAACTCACTTATAACTTAAAGCCACACGTTCAACATATATATGCAATGTATCAAAAATTAATCTAAGTCTTTTTACTTGAAAACGTGCTGTATCGCCTAGAAAACAAAAGCGTATCTCATAAAATCACCACACAACCTCGTACTTTCTTTACAAGACCTATTCAACAACCCAGCTAGCTACCATTTTCATATAAACAACATGTAAAAATGATCACGTCTCGATTCTCTAAAATGGCTAAATTGGAATGACCAACTCGCATATACCACAAACACTTAAAATATTCCAAGTCTTTTGACTCTTTAAAATGACCCAGCTCGACACCTTTATGGACTTGTATTTTTGAATGCCCACAAATAACCCACGAATATTTTTCCTCAGCTCGAATTCCCACATGGCCAACTTTAATTTTCATGTTTTGAGTTTATATGAAAAGCTCTTAAAAGCCCTTAAAAACGTTCAAAGTATAAGCTACTTGACCGGTTTTCAACACTTAGATTATTTTAAGAAGTTTTGTTAGCATAAAACAGTTCAAGTCGCCTAGTAAATCATTCATTAACTCACAATTCGAATGAATAAACATGTCCTATTTTTATACGATTTGTTAAACAACATGACAAGCTACACTTTTCGTTTAAACATCTTGTAAAGATACTCACGGTACGACCCTTAAACACAGCCAAAGTAAATTGTATAAACCATACTTGAAAAACAACAAAAAACAACTAATGGGTTAGATATGTGGCTCGTTAAAGCCCATTAGTAGGAAAAATAAGCTAACGACCAAATAAGCGGTTAAAATAAGTTGATTTTGACATAAATAGACCCTAGAGAAAGTCGCCCACTTTTTCCTCATCTTTTTAACACTTTTGGACTAAAAATGTAACGCAAACTGCCTAGAGGGACTAAAACTGCCAAACCCAGAAGTGTGTGGACTGAAGTTGTGAAAACAGAACATAGAGGGTATAAAAGGACATATTATTGAGTACCAAGCCTTATTTATATTTTTGGACAAGTTATGGACTATTATTGGACACTGGACTTAACGAAGGACTAACGGTGTAACGCAACGCAGTTAGGGTAAAAAGTGTAACAATTGAAAAAGGACAAGGACCGACTGATTTTACTTGACATTCTTATTTCATTTTCCATTTTCGTCACCCCATCACTTCATATGCATTTTTACACATTTTTGTTATGCATTATTTAATTTTCGACTTCACTTTGCATATTATTTCATCATACTTCGAGGAGGTAATATTTTGAGTCGATTGACAAAAGAATCAGGATAATATTATACTTAATATTATTTTTTTAACTTGAGGAATTTTAAGCATATCACACTCATATCATCAAATCGTTATACGATTTCTCACTTTCACACTCAGTGTTAGTTGTAAGTCGAATACTTAGACATCCCTCATATTCAGGTTTCGTATCGAAGACGTTTCCGTGATCGTTTCCATAGATCTTATAATTCCATCTCGTCAGATACACTCAAGGTGAGTAGTGGCCCCTACTTTTAATATTTGTTTTAATAACTCTTTTGGGGGAGATACATGCTTCAACTGTTTTAAGTTTACTTTTATACTCTGAAAACTCAAATGATTTACTCAAAATCATCAACTATGTTTTACATGTTTTGAATTACCCTTTGGAAGGGATATATGCTCGTATTACTTGCAAATTGCTTGCTTAGCTTAAACACTGTATTGAAAGATAAAATTTTCAAATTACTTGTTGTAACATGATACTGAAACTCATTATACACATTCATGTAGCAATTGAATGTACAGTTAACTTTACTATGATATTTCTACTTTTCAGTAGAAATAATTGCCAAAACTAAAGTACGCATATTCTATGAACCCCTGAAACCTATATTGCCTAAGTTTATTATATTGCCATAAAGTCCCTCGATCATGAATCATTAATCACTGCGGTGAGCGCGAATATAGTGAACAGCTTCGAAATCTGTTAGAGGCTGACGACCTGTCCCACTAAATACTTTGACAGAATGCCTTATGGTTAGTCGTATTTAGTCGCGACCCACTATATTTGAGAAAAATAGGAATTGGCAAATCACCTATTACATGAGGGCAAAACCCATCAGTAACCTTATGTGGACTCCGCCGTTTTACGGTACTCTGTTAACGTTTTGCGTGTCATAAGACTTAGGGCAATATAACTTTATGAATATATGAATGTTTCATATATATTAAGATACAACTGTATTTAGTTAAACACCACTCCACACTGATAGATTTCAGACACTATATTATTGTTTTCACTATGTGTTAGGATTATGAATCCTGTACTTGAAACTTAATTGTTATCATATGTGACTTAGTTGTGACTTCTAATAAAGACAGCCCAAATTGCTTGATATATCATTACTTTTAAAAGTTGACTCAGCACTTCATTTCGAGCGTGTAACAACATAGCTCATTTTCATTTAAAACTTGAAACTTATGATCATCTGAGCTCATAAATGATTTACTTGTGGATTTTTACCCAGTGCACTCATTTATGGTTTCATCACTTTTAGCAACATATTTCAAATATCACTTCACCTTCGAAATTATTGAAAGCTACTGTTTATTTGTACTTATACTTATTTCAAACATCACAGAACACTCTTGAAAACTTATTGAATTAAGTTGTTTTCCATTAAACTCCACGAACTCACCAACCATTGTGTTGACGTTTTAAGCATGTTTATCTCAGGTAATTAACGGAGCAGGACAAGACACGGAGCGGGCATCTTATACTCTGATAAATAAAATGGTGTAAAATCAAATATATCATTCTTTCCAAATTACCACACTTTTGTGGGATTTTCAAATCAGATATTTCACCTTTGTACCAAAATTATTAATTTGAATGACATATAACTTTCAAAACGCCTTTTCCAAGCCGTTTTCTGAAATTTTAACTTCGATCCTCACCGTAACACCCTAATTACTTTTCCGCTACCACATAACAAATTAGGGGGGGTGTTACAGATTTGGTATCAGAGCCACAGGTTATAGAGAATCAAATGTTTTAAAACATTGAACTATAACTATATTTTCAAAATAAATGATTTTACACCTTATCATCTTATTCCTTCCGTGTCTGCAGACTGCCGTGATCAATACATTACCTATTAGGATTGTTTTGCACTAATATTTACATGCTTGATGTTTACTCTTCACACATTACACACCGTATTACTTCACACCCACTGTCACGCCTTGAACATATAAATACTCATAATTACTATTTTCAATTGTTACAGTACCATGTCTTCCAAACTAGTTGATATCACCAAGACTACCCCTCCTACTACACATGCGTCACCTACCTACCAAATTTCACTAGATACTGAAGATCCTTATGTACAAATGTCACAACCCCAGCCCGACATAGAACTCACTCAGAAATCACCTCCGTCATCACCTACTCACTCACCTCCACGTCAGAAACTTAGGAGAGCAACCGAATCCTATTCAGATGAAGATCTGATTGGTGGTCAACCAACATTTGAATTTGGACAGAGTTCACAACAAGAAATGACTTGGAAGAAGATCGAGCTAAATTCTCCCCTACCCAATACCTCAGATTTCTCCATGCCAGATATCCCAGACAATGTATCCTCACCCAATTCTCCTGACTACAATGTAGACACCTGTGACTCCGTATGGACTCGCCTTCACCAACACACCAGCATACTAAACGCTCACTCTGAATAGCTAAAAGAGTTACAACCATTACGATTTGAATGGTATGACCGTAACATTGATACCCTGTTTAAGAGGACAGATGCTGAGAGACGAGTAGTGTTTGGTTTAGGAGTGAATGTTGGTAACATGAAGGACAATTACGAACAGGAACTTAGAAACTTGGATGCCAGAACCCGCTGTTTGGGTAGAGGCCATACCCAAACACACACTAGGATTGAAGACATTGAAAGAGCATTATGGTTGGCTAGAGACACAACAAGAATCCAAAGCCAAAAGATTGCAGCCTTGGAAAACATGTTGGCTAATCAGATGAATGCATGCCAGGAACGTTTCTCGACCATGGAAGCTGCACAACTGGATCTTGAGGCAGAAGTTAGACGTCTACGTCAGAGATGTAACTGATCTTAAGTATCGTTGTTGTACTCAATAAACCAAATAGTTTTGGTTAGTATTCCATGTATTTCTCAATAATTTTGTAACTCTCAGAACTTGTAATCGACTTTTAATATATGACAGTCTTTTTCCATCATATCTTTCTGTTGTAAACAAATTCCTTCCACCAACCCCATTGTAATGCTATAAGTGCAAAGAGCCATGCAAAACCTCGCCATTTGTTACTCTCTTAGGTAAACAAATAACTCCACATGAATCAATGAGACATTAATAAAAGACCTTGTGTTGGTTGTTTTGCAAAAATCAATCAAACAAATTATTAGAGTTATGTCGATTTTGATGATTGTATTCAAACTTATTATGATATTATCGGTGATTGTACATCAAATATACCACGACTAAACAATAACCCATAGAATTCCAAGAACAAATTTTCAAAAGAGAACTTGATGAATGAAGAGAAAGTTGTTAAACTTCAGCTTTTGTAGATGAATCCGTTTGTTCCATATCAAGAGTTGATTATTATTTCACGATGCTACCCAGACACATCGTATTTCTATGATCCTCAGTTGGTTTGATTTCGTATTGGGACCAAATTGTTAGCATTAATATACAAATACCTTGCTATTTGAATTATTCTAACGATGAAGTGAATACTAAATCAGCGTTTCGTGCTCATAGGAAATGGACAGCATGAACAGCGTAGTGCCCACAACAACCATGACTCCTAAAACCATCGAGAAGTTGGTAAACAATATCATTGCAGTAGTGCTCGAAGTGACCACAACAGTCCATCCGAGTGACAATGACATGCCAAGAAAAGAAAGAAAGAAGGCTATACCTTGTAAGCATAACCATGAAAGTTTCATGGGGTGTAGGCCAGTTTACCTAAAGGATTCAAGGAGGATGATAAAACCTATCCGCACATGTGCCCAAAGAATTAGGCAAGATATTGCACTTAAGAACAATAACCAAAAGCGCAAACTTGAGAAGAGAGGATCCCTTATTCTCAACGAATGTGAGTTCCACAATGATGTTTTCATCTACAATCATCTACAAGACCGCATTGACTATCTTCGCCAGCAAAGGCCCAAACCAGAAGTTGGAAGAAACTGCGTCACCACCCCTACTAAAAGAGACAACTACTATGGAAATAAACCTCTGTGCCAAAGATGTAAGATGCATCACACCGGACATTGCATTGCTAAATGCGGAAGGTGCCGGAAAACAGGCCACAAGACAAGAGATTGCAAAGCCATGGAAGGAAATGAGCAACCCTCATCCATAAAATGCCATGAATGTGGTGAAATGGGTCATTACAAGAGTCATTGCCCGAACAACAAAGCCCATTGGGAGCCCAAGATTTGTGCAAGGGAATAAGAACTCGTCGAAGAATCTCAACCGTGTCGAAGAATGACCTCTATGTTAAGCAGATGAATGGATTCCTGCTGTAAAATAAATAAACTCTAGTCTAAAACTATCTAAGTTATATTTCCGTTTGTATTTACCTTAGGTACGATGGATGTAACCTAAGTGTAACAGTTATCCTTCTACCGTGTGAGAACTTTACCTTGTAATATTTCCATGATAATTATAATTTACGTCTATTTCAATTTCTATTCCACCTCTCTACTCATAGTCATTATGTAACAATACACTAATATTACTCTAAGGATTTAATTAACTCCATTTTGACCAAACCATAAGTTGATACCACCTTGTAAGAAATCCTCACCTAAAACCTAAGTTTATACCAAGAATATCCAAATATCACTTTAGAAATTCCTGACTTATCATTGGAGTATGAACAAAAACTTTCTAATTCTTTTGAAAATAATCAGAGGGTGTCCGACTTTGTGACGGAACCATTATAATTGAACCATATAAAACTCTTTGAAGAAGCATAAATATCATAATGACTGAACCAATCATTACATCATTTGGTCCTCAATTATACATAGCCTAGCTACCTATGTATAATTTAGGAAGAATCATGTTATAAATGGAGCATATGCAAAGCGTATACACCTGAAGAATTTGATAGTAAGATGCAAATACTGCAGTCTATTCAGCCTGAGGCATACAACAAGCTAGTTGAAGCGGATGTGCAAAGATGGTCCAGAGCATATTCCCCACGCACTCGTTACAATTATTGTACATCTAACAGCGTTGAGTCTGTTAATGCTTGTACTGTCAAATCAAGGAAGCTGCCAATCACAATTCATTTGCTGATTTATAAGATTATATTGAATCATTTTACATTCTTGAAAATAAAATAATCTAAACCTTTAAAAATACGTAACAATAAACTTACGTCGTTAGACAGCCAACCAATTTTATCGGCTGGTCCTGGATCAGTACCATTCTTGTATAAACCCGGAAGTAGTTCTTGAAAGAAGTTCAGTTCTGCTAGCCAACCCTTTGGATGGCAGTCAAGGTATATCGCAGTTGGGTTTATAAGGAATTGGTCAAGTGTAACATTTATCTCACGCTCTACCTAAAAACAACAAATAAAATACAATATCATTACAACTATGTTAATTAGAACCTTCATGCTAATAAATTTAAAACATCTTTTAGTGTTACCTTATTGGGGTCAACATTATCAACTACTAAAGGTGCCGTATAACCAGAACCAACAAAGGTAACATCATCCTCCTCTACATCCTCATCAGCCGCTTCTTCTCCTAAGTTAAACGGTGGAATGTTCGAGGTACCCTTATTTCGTTTACTCTTACCCGCACGTTTCTTAGGGAGGATAGTGGTAGGTCCCTGGTTGGTATAAGGATACTGCTGATATTTACCCGGGCGACAATCCCTCCTCGGTCGCTCCATCACATCCTTAAAAAAGAATAAACGATAAAAATTTTAACATCAATATTATTACTAGTACACAATAATAATCGTTATTTATTTTAGATAATGAATATGTTACCCGGTTCTCAACACCAACGTCAGGGGCGTGAGATGGACCTGCCTGGTCGTAAATAGGTGTGTCAAACGCGCAGAACCCAATTGGCGTACAAGTAGCGGTATGTTCGTTGGATGGAAACCAGGATGGATATGTAGACGTCACCGCGGGTTTAGGTATAGGAAGACCTTCAAAGAAAGACTCGTTCGGTGCCGCAACAAATGGACAGCCGGGCCGTTGTAATCCCTAAATATAAAATTAAAACGTAGAGTGAGTAACCAACAAATGTAAATATAAGAAACATAAAAGCACGTAAATATACCTGCATGTTTTGAATAACACTAAAGTCACTAAAACTAACATTTTCACCACCAACAAAGCTTGATTCTCTATGTGGCTGTGGTTTCTTCACAAATCGGAATTGCTGCATTAAATTTTTTAATCAAACGATTAACAAGTATTAATTAATGTTTATACAAAACCTCAATAAGTTTACGTAAACTTTTTACCCCATATTCCTCGTGTATTTGTTTGAGTTGCAAGTCATATTCCCGTAACCTCGCTTCATGTTCATTCATCTTCTGAAACACTAGGGGGGGAATATCTTCGTGCATAGATCGGTTTACCGGCGGCTGTATCACTGGAGGGGGGGGGGGGGGCGGATTCCCATCAAAAAACGCTCTACATTGAACCCACCACTCGGTATCTTGCTCAAAGTCATCTGGTGTAAGCCTCGACAAAGGTCGATTTACCTTTTAAAAAAATGTACAATATATACAACATTAAAAAAACCAAACAAAATATTATAATCATATCGTAATAAATTTAGTGCATATCTGAAACTCACACGCAATTGGCCATCCAGAATCCTGTGTAGACCCTCCCTATTGACCACGTTTCTATAACCCCAGGCAATTGATCGGGGATACAACTGTTGATGATAAAAATAGGAAGGGGCTGCACCATGCGGGAACGTCTCCAATATCCACGTCTACAAAAAAGGTAATTATTTTTAAAAAATGTTAACGGGATACATATACATGAAGTTTACAAATTCATATATGACATACCTTGAAGGCCCATATAAATCCATTCAACGAGTACCTAGGAATTGTATTAGGATCCCTCCCCTCGGCAAAGTGTTTTGCCCTACACGCAACTGTTGCATCCTTTCTATTATCGTACAAGGTTGGCCATACATACAAACCCCACGGATACACATTCCAAGCATCTAAATCCTCAAATAACCTAAATAAAAATTCATCAACTACATTCCTAACCTCAGTCCCTTTTAACACCAACAACAACACGCATATCAAACAAAGGCGAACGGCATCTACGTCACTCAACTCACGAAACTCTTCACTTTTTATTTTATTTAACAACATACCAACTTTTATTTTTTGTGAATCAAGTGACGAGGGGAACAATCGTCTCCTAAACGGAATAGGTCCATCTTCATAACGATTTCTAAAATCTATCCCAAACCTTAAACTCGTAAGTAGACAGAATTCCTCTCTACCAAACTTAATCTCGACCTCACCTACCCGAGAAAGATCACGTACACGATATCTCAAAGGAACAATGTCTGACTCACCCTCATCACACGGCACTTGGTGGCATATAAAATAATGTACTAACACACAACTCTCTTGCATTTTTGGTATATCTAACAACCAACCAAAACATGTTTCTCTAAATAATTGTTCCCTAGGAGTGTTCGCGATCAAATTTCTAATAACACTAATTAACGACAACCTACTCCTAAATGTAATTTCCGCCGCATAATCCTAAAATAACAAAAACATATAAATATATATTACAACACATATACGTAACAAATAAATAAACAATACGTGTAATGGAAAAAAAAATTAACATTCCGAAATACCCGATAATCCGCCATATTCACCGCCAACAACCGTTAACTCAATCACCACCAACAACAACCGTTAACACTAACAACACCACCACACACTCAAGTGACCGTGTCTTTTATCACCACCAAAACAGCCGCTTCTTTTAACTCCACCACACGGTCGGTTTTTTTTTTAGGTTGAAGACGATTTTTTTTTTACTAAACTTAAAATGTGGATTTTACAAAATCAAGATGGACTAATGAATGGAATGAAGGTGGACCGATGAGTTTTATGATTCAACTTCAAACGTTTTTTCTTTTTTTTTATGATCGAATGGAGGGACTCATGAATGGAGTTTTAAGCTCATGAACGGACTCTTGAATGGTCTGTGAATTTTATGCATTCGCTTTGCACGTTTTAACGAAATAAGTGGTCGGATTATTTCATGCATACGTCTCTTCTAACAATTAAAGTTTGCATAGGTTTGCATGCATATTTATAGTTTTGCAGTCCTTGCTCCTTCCCAATGCGAATGTGTTTTGTTTTTACTCACATCACGCGTAACCTCTTATAAGTTTTGTACGCGAGATCAATAATATAAGAATATATACGTTTTTTTTATAATCACGCGTAATCCCACGTATTTTACTACGCGAGATGTAAATTTTTTTGTTTTTTTTAATCGACCACTAAAATAACGACACGCAATCACGCGTAGCCCCGAACCATTTCTTACGCGAGATCCGTGTCTAAATTTGAAATATGATAAATACTTGGGTACTCTCGTATATGTCTAGTACAGTAATTTTCGCCATAATAATTTTTTTTTCTTTTTTTTTTTTTAAGAATCAAAAGTTAATAAGAGGATGTAGACAAGGGTAGGATTCGAAAAAATATAAGTTTAAAGACGGTGGATGCAATTTTCGCCAAACCATAGGGACTATTTATGTAATTTAACTTAGGGACGGTGGATGCAATCTTCGCAAAATCACAGGGACATTTCTATAATATGAAGGGTAAAATGGTAATCACCACATCAAGAATACCAAAAAGGCGATTTCTAATGAAGCCAATTAAAAAAAAGCCGAATTTGCAGATGACATTTAAAAAAAAAAAAATGGATACCCAAATCAAGTAATATTGACAAGTTGGATACATTTTCAAATGATTTGACCTTTTTCATTTTGGTGTTTATTTAAGTTGTATCCCTATAGCTTCTCGCTAAGGGCTTTTTTATGAGATATACTGTATACAGTAATACATTTGCTGTTTCAAAAAAATAAAAATAAAGTAAAGAGTAAATTACACGGATCGTCCCTGTGGTTTGTCCAAAATTTCACGTATAGTCCTTCGAGTTTCAAAGTTGCGTGTATGGTCCCTCTGACTGTAAAAGAATAACACCCATGGTCCCTATCGCTAACTGACGTTATCTTTTCCGTTAGCAAGTGGCAACGTTAGTCCATTAACCAAACAAGCGTTTGCAACATTAGTCCTTCTCCTTAACAGCCGATTGCAACGTTAGTCCTTTTTTGAAAAATATTTTTTTTTCGAAATAATTTTTTTAGAAAAATATTTTTCGAAAAAAAAAATATATATTTTTTTTGAAATAATTTTTTTAGAAAAATATTTTTTTTTTCAAAATATATTTTTTTAGAAAAATATTTTTTTTCAAAATAGTTTTTTTAAGCAAAATATTTTTTTAGAAAAATATTTTTTTTCGAAATATATTTTTTTTTAGAAATAATATTTTTAAGAAAAATATTTAAAAAAAAAATATATATTTTAGAAATAATTTTTTTTTAGAAAAATATTTTTTTTCGAAATATATTTTTTTTCGAAATAATTTTTTATAGAAAAATATTTTTTTCGCAATATATTTTTTTTAGAAAAATATTTTTTCGAAATAATTTTTTTTAGAAAAATATTTTTTTTCGAAATAATTTTTTTTAGTAAAATATTTTTTTTCGAAATAATTTTTTTAGAAAATTATTTTTTTAGAAAAATATTTTTTTAGAAAAATATTTTTTTTCGAAATATATTTTTTTTTAGAAATATTTTTTTTTTAGAAAAATAATTTTTTTTTCGAAAAATATTTTTTTTGTTGGAATGTGTAAAGTGACAAAACTACCCTCATCTTCAACATACTCATATCTACTTCCAAAACCCAAAGCAAACAAAACTTCTAAAAAATTAAAACTTTTAACAGGTGCCACAAATCAAAACCCATACCTCTTATCATTTGAATCAAATCAAACCTTAAAAGTCAAAATACTCGTCAATAAAATATTTTAAGATGAGTATTTTGACTTTTAAGGTTTGATTTGATTCTAATGATAAGAGGTACGAGTTTTGATTTTTGGCACCAGTTAAAAGTTTTAATTTTTAAGAAGTTTTGTTTGCTTTGGGTTTTGGAAGTGGCTGAAATATAATCTGGGAAGTTCGCTAAAAATTATGGTGAGAAGGTAAAGTAGATATGAATATGTTGAAGATGAGGGTAAAATTATTTTTCTAAAAAAAATTATTTCTAAAAAATATTTTTTTAAAAAAAAATTATTTTTAAAAAAAATATTATTTCTAAAAAAAATATATTTCGAAAAAAAATATTTTTCTAAAAAAAAACTATTTCAAAAAAAAATATTTTTCTAGAAAAATATATTTTGAAAAAAAAAATATTTTTCTAAAAAAATTATTTCGAAAAAAAATATATATATTTTTTTTCGAAAAATATTTTTCTAAAAAAATTATTTCGAAAAAAAAAAATTTCAAAAGAGGACTAACGTTGCAAACGGCCGTTAAGGAAAATGACTAACGTTGCAAACGCTTGTTTGGTTAATGGACTAACGTTGCCACTTGCTAACGGAAAAGATAACGTCAGTTAGTGATAGGGACCATGGGTGTTATTCTTTTAAAGTCAGAGGGACCATACACGCAACTTTGAAACTCGAGGGACTATACGTGAAATTTTGGACAAACCACAGGGACGATCCGTGTAATTTACTCTTTACTTTATTTTTATTTTTTTGAAACAGCAAATGTATTACTCTAAAGTAAATTTATCTCACAGTAATGCTTTCTCCAAACTTCACATCTTTTCGGGCGTACACTTGATATACTCGAGTGAGATCATTTTTCATCACCCTATTGGATGGGAGAAGTATGAGACGGCTGATGGTCTATGAAAGATGAACCTTTTTCGGATGGAAGTATGCCCGTGTTAATGCAACATTCGCAACAGTGACTGCCGCAACAATAGAACCCCAAATCCACCTTAGTCTAGTCTTCCTTTCTTCAGTAGGATCATGCACTATTTATAAACAGGAGTATAACACAAAGGTCAATACATAATCCATAACAGGAACATCAAACAAACTAGCGTAGTGGTATAGTTTGACATTCAAAACAAAGGGTTATTTTGTTGGAATTTAAATAACTTGACAATCAACTAAATAAATAAACACATCAAAGAGCATATAGCAGAAGCAGGATCATTAATTTAACACATATAAAGTATTACCGAATAATAAATAGTTAACGTACCTTTTAGATCCTAGCAAGAACAAGGATCTATTCTTCTCTTCACATCACTTGATCAAATAAATAGGATTACCGTGAAACCCCTTACCGTTTTGTTTCACAATCCAAGATTAATTACTAAAGTAAGTAATTACCAAGATCTTGTACACACACGTATTATAACCGATCAAAGGTTGATGCTAGTGAATGAAAACAAATAAACAACGAAACACATTTTCTTGTTTTCTTGTTTTTAGACAATACGACCAAAACAAAACCTTAGAGGTTTTCAGTTTTGTCAATTGAATATTAACACATAAGAAACAAAATCAATTCACATGATGATTACTTTTCCCATGTATGACATATCTACCATGCGTATACATGCATGTATATATTCATTCGTATGGTATCAAAGTGATATCATGTGACTGACATTAATGAGGAGTTAATAATCCTTTGTGTTGTATTTTTTTTTTTTTTTTTTTTTTTTTTTTTTTTTTTAGCTAGTATTATTCATCCCCATGCCTTTTGAGGGCTTAAGGGGTTTTATAGGCTCCAAACTTGCTCTCCAAGTTTGAGTCTAACACCTCCTCTAGTTTTAAAACTCGACATTCAACCCCCTCCTTTTTTTCTTTTGTGTCCAAATAATTAAAATATATAACAATTATACATATTAATTATTCCTTTGATCATTCATACGTAAAGTGTGCAATCCTTCAGTCCCGGGTTCGATTCTAGTCATACACGATTTAATATTTTTCCAAAACTCTAACAGCTCCCACTTGGAAATCTATTAAAAGGGTAATGACATTGGTTAGTGTCTAGCAACACGCCAATGCCCCTAGTACAACTCGGGTGGTGGTCTCCTGGAAAAACCACTTGATGATTAATCATCATACTTATCCTTTTGTTCAGGGGAGATCTTGGGCGTGGCCACGCAAACATCTTGTCAAACCTACGAGGGGCCCAACAGTATTAAACTCCAAACAATTTGAAGGAACAAATTCTATCTTGACTACGAGCATAACACATGCACTTCGCAACGCTTCCGAAAATAATCCGAATAGCTACCATCTACGTATAGCGTTAAATTGAATCACAGAAATGCACTACATGCATGACAGTTATCTGGCATCTCAAGTCTGAGGATAACTATATACTCATGATTTACTTGATGACAAGATCCATAAAGTAAACTCATGTCGGCGGGATAAGTCCTATACTCAAACATTTTGAATATCATGTGAAATTGGTATGACAACGCATCAATATACTTTCAAGTATATTCTACCAATACTTAGATTTGCCTTAATTTAATGATATTCCCATATCATTAAGTGACAACGGACAATTTAGAATATATAAATATATTCAAGGATATAAACATGCAAATATATGATATATTATTAAAAAAAATGATAAACAAATATAACCATTATTTTATTTCATTAAAATAATAACTGTTCAATAACATCCCATTATCCAAACACTAAAATAGATCAATGCATGATAATTTTTATTAATGAATTATGCCTAAAGTCATGTCAAACATACTTGTTGACAAAGCATAAATCAACTAATTTTTATCTATGGGAATTTTGAGAATACTTATTTCAAGAATTCAATTAATGAAGTTCTTGTATGTGTGCTATCAATTATCTTGATAATGCCACATAATATTTCATAAAATACGTGACATCCTCAACCACGAATTTATAACAAGCAAACTATCAAACCTTTTATAGTTTAAAGTATTCTAATTCTTTAATGTAAAATGCAACTATGCTTACAGTTAAGCATAACTAGTACATATGGCCATTAACTAGGATGAAATCCGACCATGACTAGTATTGAGTGTCATCTCAATCTTATTAGCATCATTGTATGCAAACAACAATATGCTCTTTAAAATCCCGTAAACTTTAATATCCATTGTGTAATCTTTGATACCTTCAAATCTTTCCAGATTTGTTGGCTATAACAATTATGCAACAATTGCTATATGGTTCATACTTAGAATTTAGGAGCTATTCCAGGATGAGGATGTTAATTCTAAATCCAACCATATCCAATACACTTAGTTATCTAATAACCTTTAATTAGATATTAATGTTGTCAAATCATCTTTCATCAAGCATGATATACCAAACAACATGATGTACATGAAAAATTATTGCGTCAAACTTAGATTTATTCATGTCATATCTTTTCAAAGATATGTACCTATCTAGACTTTCTAATAGTATAATCATGTTTATTAGAATCAATAATTTTACCGCTTATGTTTATAACAATAAACATATATTCCAAGGCTGTATGTTTATTTTCTAAATCTTCACGCGAAGTTTCATTCCAAACTAAGACTTAACATTTAATGTTAATGGAACGTTACTTTCTATATGTTATACAACATATATGAAATAAGAAAATAAATATAACACTCCCACTAGCTTTTAAGAATATTAAGATATTTTCTTATTTTAGTTATAAATCAAATATGGATTTAACAACTAAACATAAGCATATCCCAGATGCATGCATTAATCCATTCATAAATGATTTGTACTTTGTATACTTCCAAAAATTATTTGAATTCAAATACTCCTTTCAATTACTTATCGTCCTCGCAAAAGTAATTACTCAAGAAAGAGTTTTGATTTTCCATTGTTAATTTCATATAAATGAAACTAAGAATGACAATCATAATCTTTATACATTTAATGTGCCTAGAAAGAATTTCAATCACAGTTAATTGCTTAAGTGTGATTGACAATCTTTTCACACGTTAAATATGTATACAAAATTTGTCCATTATGATTTCTACTCGAAAATTTAAATCTCTATGATTTTCATTTCCTTTGTAGAAACTCATCTTCATTCTATAGTGTAACTATAGAGTTCAAGATTAATTAAGTTTTCAAAACTAATTATCTTTATGGACTGCATCTAATCATTCATAGTATGAGTAACTTGCCAAATTCAATATTTGCAATTCATTAATAGGTTTACCATAACCCTGTAACTCATAATCCTCAACATATTATACAAATATTTGAGATATCCTTGCGGATCTATGAATGAGAATTACATCATCTTGAGATTTAACATTAACATGTTTAATCCTCATTATGACTTTACTAGTGTATTTTAGAAGATCATGTATCTTGTAATTTTATCTTTTCAAGATAAAACTCCCACTTGCCTTTTGCAATTTACAGACTATCTATAAATACTTAGCAAGTAGAGCAACACAAAATTGTTCTCATTTGGGACATTACAAATACACGTTGACAGTTCATATCATTAGTTTGTTAATAACCTACTCAAAAGCAGTTTAACAAATTCTGAACTTCAATTTTTAAGACTTAATGTGATTCATCACATTCCATAATAAATGGTGTCTTATTAATCTTCTAGGTTGGAGTCTTATTGAGTATATACAATGCATACTCAATTTCTTAACCTTGATAACTTTTGGAAGAAAGGTAGATATAGTTATCTTTAATCAAATAATATAACAAGAGTTTGATTTTCCTAACTGAACGTACCATAAACATTATGTATTTCATTAGGAATAATATTGTAAGACAATCTTACAATATGTAAGATAAATATATTTTGTTTGGTTTATCTATTTGCCAACTAAATCAGCTTAATGGTATAATAGAATTTCCAAGCCAATTGCATGCTATATAACATAAGTACTTTTTGACCAAGTCACTTCATGTCCATGTCTTAACAAGAAGACATAAACTGTTATAATTTCAATTTACGTTATAAATCATTGATTAACTCAATGACTTCTTGTATATGTTTTAATTAAAAAACATAACAAGTTAACGTCTTACTTTATTATAAGTCTTGTAACAATTAAAAGACTTCATATTTATATCTTTACAATAAAATATTAATATGCATAACCAAAGTAATTATGAACACCACTATTTGGTTTCAATCGTATTTCAAGTTAATTTATTACTTCATATATTTATGACATTCTAAGAATACATAAACATTCAAATTTGAAGTAGTATAAGATTACTTCATTTATTTATGTCATTTCAATAATACATAAATATTTAGTTTGAAGTAGTCTCATTTATCATATTGACACTAGTTCTAATAAGAATCTAATTTAGAACTTGCAAATTAACATAGTTTCGTTACATTAGTTGATCTGCTAGTAATGAAAGTGTGTAATTTACCTTGTCATTAATATCTATGTCAAGGTCTCACTTAAGCTAGATATTAATTCCAAGCGTTCTATTAATTAGATGTGAATAAATCACATTAGAACATTAATCTCTTACCATGTAGTCAAGAGAATCCTTTAAATCATATTTCTTTGTGTTGTTGCTTGCACACAATTAAGATTTCTCCCACTTGTGCATGGAACAACATCATGTATCAAATAAACAACACGTCAATCATTTGTTTATGTGCTTAATATGATTGTATCATAGATATTTGTAGATATAGAATCACCTTGTCAAGTAAGAAAACGTATATGACTATCCTTAAGCCACAAGTGTCTATAATTGGAAAGTAATTATCTCAAGACATTCTAGAGATAATCTGGGTTACTACCAAGATAACTAGCTTGTAGCTCCCACTGAATTACAGATCATTACATTAATATATGTTATTCATTAATTACAACACTATGCTCCCACTGGATTTGACAACATTATAAGTGTTTCATAACCAGTAAAAGAAAATAGTGTGCTATTTACTTTCCTACACCTTTGAGTATTCCCATACGTAACAATTACTTAGGTATTAAAAGAATGTATTCTACTTTGTAAATGATGGACTATCCATCATTGCAATTAACTTGGAAATAATTAGGCATGCAACTTCTTCCTTAATTTTGACTATCATCCCCACAATGGTATGTAGCATATATAAGTGGTCAAAGCGCAACAGCTTGATAAATCATGCTTGTTTGCCTTTTACCAATTTCGCGGTAACTAGTCTAGCTTCTAATTTAATAACTCATAAAATGTGCAATTTTTTTAACTATTAAAATTTTGCTATGAGTTATTCCTTAGAATTTAGACAATTCTAATTTTCCTATCATACCTTTCTCATTCATGAAAAAGAATAGGATTAAGTCTCACTCTTCTCAAAGAAAGTAGATTAAGTTTATTCTTTTAGTAAAGTTGACTCTAGCCAAAAACCCTTACGGGTGTAGATCAAATTTACTATTAAAAGAATGCCCCACGTTTACGGTTTTAACGTTGCATTAATACATTAAAAGAATTTACAAAATTCAATTTTAGTATTTTCGATAATAATTTTTCAAGAAAAGAAAATTACCCAGGAAATATAAATATAACCATTTAATTTTCTTGAAAACTAGGATCCAACTTTCCATAGTTCCACCACATCAGTTGATCTGCTAGTAGTGAAAGTACAAAAGATGGTAACTTGTCGTACAATAATCGCGAAACAATTTCCGACTCCTAAATTTATGGGAATTACATTTGCCAAATAATTTGCAATGTAAGCATGTTTCTTCCCATCTCATGCTTTAAGTCTCAAGGTCTCACTTATAACTTAATTAAGTCGTCTAATTTAGAAACTTGTAAATTCACATAGTTTCATTGCATTCAGTTGATCTGCTAGCAATGAAAAAATGTAATTTACCTTGTCATTAATATCTATGTCAAGGTTTCACTTACGCTAGATATTAATTTCAAGTGTCTCTTATAATTAGATAGCATGGACTTAAATTTTTTATAGGGTATTTATTTTGATGTTATAAACAAAATATGTACAAAGATGCATGCACTCATCTTTGTATCATAAGTTTTCAAAACTATTTTAATTACCCATTTGATAAGAGTTAAATCAACAAAGTTTTAATTGAGGCGTTGAGTAACTTACAACTTTGCCTTAAGATGCTTCGTACATATAATGGTTGTACTTGGTAAGTCTAATTTGACGCACAGGCGAGCGGAGAGACAGAATGGAGTCTCTTTAAGGCCACAATTTAATGCGAAACAAACCTTATACCCACTTTATAGTTTGTCAACATTAGGTCCGCCGCTTCGACCATTTGTACAGTTGCATCAATCAATTAAAAGTTTATGATTCTAAGTCTAATAAAATTATGTTGTAAATTATTAAATTGCTAGTCTCGCCTGGGAGCAAATTACCGTGCGAAGCGAACCACTGTCGGCACATAAGACTTGGAAATAAATAATTTACCACATCAGGGTTTCATAGTTATTAGGTCCATTTATTTTTTATACCAAAAATTACCCTCTTTTTGCTTACAATTCAAGAACAATTTAAACAAAAAAAGACAAGTAATTTAACAAAAAATAAATAAATACTCAATAACGCATATAATCTTAACTATTAAATCATATAGCCACATGCAAACCTTTTGATAAATCCTATTAACAATCTCTATGTGAATTATTATGTATATAATTAATAAAACTCCCATTGGCCTTCGAGCGCATTGTACCCAATGGACCACAGACGCCAACAATTGACCGCGTAAGTTTTAATAATAATATACCACATTGCACATAACTGATTCATTAATTAATATATTAGGTCTTCCCTAATTTTAGATTTATCTAAAACATGTAGCATATAATACAAACCCTAATCCATGAATACCTTGCATGAAGCATCATGGATTAACCAGGAACGTAACCCTTTATTCAAATAAACACATAAACACAACATGTCCTAATTTAGGGTTACAAAACTAACTTTTTAATAAAAGAAGGGTCGAAACCCCCCCCCTAAATTATGGTTCGAATTATTTTTAGTTATAATAATAAAACCCTAAAAAACAAATCGAATGAAACATGTAAATCCAAATCAAGATTTGATTTTTATTATGCGTTTAGGTAATAACAATTACATATTAAATTGGCTCGTGATGCCACTGTTGAAATTTAAATAACTTGACAATCAACTAAATAAATATACACATCAAAGAGCATATAGCGGAAGCAGGATCATTAATTTAGAACATACAAAGTATTACCGAATAATAAATAGTTAACGTACCTTTTAGATCCTAGCAAGAACAAGGATCTATTCTTCTCTTCACATCACTTGATCAAATAAATAGGATTACTGTGAAACCCCTTACCGTTTTGTTTCACAATCCAAGATTAATTACTAAAGTAAGTAATTACCGAGATCTTGTACACACGTACTATAACCGATCAAAGGTTGATGCTAGTGAATGAACACAAATAAACAACGAAACACATTTTCTTGTTTTCTTGTTTTTAGACAATACGACCAAAACAAAACCTTAGAGGTTTTCAGTTATGTCAATTGAATATTAACACATAAGAAACAAAATCAATTCACATGATGATTACTTTTCCCATGTATGACATATCTACCATGCGTATACATGCATGTATATATTCATTCGTATGGTATCAAAGTGATATCATGTGACTGACATTAATGAGGAGTTAATAATCTTTTGTGTCGTATGTTTTTTTTTTTGAGTATTATTCATCCCCATGCCTTTTGAGGGCTTGAGGGGTTTTATAGGCTCAAAACTTGCTCTCCAAGTTTGAGTCTAACACCTCCTCTAGTTTTAAAACTCGACACTCAACCCCCTCTTTTTTTCTTTTGTGTCCAAATAATTAAAATATATAACAATTATACATATTAATTATTCCTTCGATCATTTATACGAAGACTCGGTCACTTACCGAAACAATGACATATTACTTGAGAAAAGAAATGGTCAACATCCACCCATCAAAACAATGACATATTACTTTAGAAGACTCGGTCACTTACCGAAAGTTACTTGCTTAAGTAGAGACGCCTTATTGACAACCTCATCACACAACAATGTTAACCTTGCAATTTCCATGTTTGTAGACTCTGAGATTCCATTTCCGCTTCCATCTCGGCCTTTGAATTTCCCTTATCAATAGACTAGGCTGCTACAAGGATATGCTGTATTTGACGAGATAACCCTTCTACAGGATCATTTACAGATTGGTCATCAAACAAAGTTGAATTGTCTACAAGGTTCAGCCCAACAAGAGATAACTGCTCGCATATCCTCCCCCCCCTCCCCCCCCTCCGCACACACACACACACACACACACATTGGCTTCGCATGTAATTTATGTGGTTTTCTGCTTGCTTCCTTTTCTCAATCTCTGCCAATAAATTCAGTCGCGTACTCCATTCAACACAAATTAATAATCATTGTCGAAAATCAGGTTACCCGTAATGGTTGGTGCCTCTCACCACCAAAATCACTTTCAACTCAATGTCATACCATCCTTCCTCCTTGTCACTCACTCATCGCCTTTAATGCCGTAATGGTTGGTTGGTGACTATTACATGTAGCCTTACAAATAAGGGTCGACACTTATTTGGATATTAACTGGACTAACGAGGGTTCAAAGGGGAGTTGGTACTGCTAGTTATAGCAGTTAGTACGGTTAGTTATGGATGGTACTGCTAGTGTTGTGTTAACCTGCTGCTAGCGTTGTTACCTGTTGCTAGTTGGTTTAAGAGCCTGCTGCTACGAGACTAACCTGCTGCTAGCATTGTTACCTGCTGCTAGTTTGCTTTAAGAGCCTGCTGCTGGTGAAGACTCTATATAACTGTATTACAGTTACTAATCCATTGAAAAACCGTTTTAATAACCGTTTTGAACTCTATATATTATCTGGTATATTCTCAATTCGAGGTGTAGAGGAAAACCAGGACAGAAACAAACACAACGAAAAGTGGGTCTGATCAAAACATCTTTTGATCATGATTTTCTGCAAACATACATACATACTTATCTTGAATCAAATTTGATTTTATCCGATCATAACTTGGTAGCCACTCCATTTTATTGATCTGAAAGTGTACTCACACGACTTCGGATTTCTATCGGGTTACAAGATATTCACCACAAAATACACATATAAACAACAAAGATCAATAAAATCTAGTGATGAGGGCTGGTGATTCGATTGGTGATAGGACATCCAAGTTCGTGAAGTTGGTGATATTTGAAAGACAAGATGGGAATCTGGTCTTGGAAAATGGTATAATACGTATGGACATTTAGTAGAATCTGATATGTTTATATAGATGAACAACCGAATAACAAAGCACCTGGTATGTTTTCTTTCATCCTCTTTATTATGCCATATGAATTAAGTATGAATTGCATGTCACTTTTGTTTGTTGATACGTAAAAGTGATTGGTTTAATTGATAACTTTTGTTGGTATAATTATGTTTCAATTATTGGTCAAAAGTTTATGATAGAAAACATGGAATGTTTTTTTAATGGTGGACCAATGAATATATAATTCAAAAGGCAGATAGTGGAGGAATCAAGTGGGTTTTCTTATATTATAATTGAATGATTATGAATTGGCAGTTTGCATATCATGTTTGTTATTCAATTATAAGGAAATGGTTACTTGATATATAATTGACAGATATCTATATAATATTTGGAAGTGCCTGATATATTTTGTTGTTTTGATAAAATTTGGCAAAAGTAATTGGAAAAGATAAGGCACGATAAAATTTTGGAATTAATTTTATATACTGGAATTTGCATGTGGTATTGGATTATTAATTTCCATCAAGTTACATTGTAGGATGGTTATTCCATAATGTAAGTTTTGGCGGTTACCACTCCAGTTGGTTTCCAGAATTGTGTTCTAGCACATGATCCAAGTTTTGGCAAATATTATTATATCTTCAAATTGGTTTTATATCAGTTTCCTCCTTGTGGATCTTGTTTTATGTGATTATATGAAAGTGATGTTATCATTGGTTGACTAGGTAGTTATTGTGTTTTCAATTGAAAACTATGGAATTGATGTTTGCAACTTCAGTTTTATTTTCAAGAATCACATGGAAAGAAAATAAAGATTTACTACTATTCGTGATTTGAATTTTATGTTGTTATGATTCAACTTAAAAGGTTTTCAAAACCATGATTTCTAATGTTGGGTAGAAATCATAAATGGTGTAAATCTTGGTTTGTGTTGATGTTTTTGTCATTTAATGTGTGATGTACTTCCTCTAATTGATTCATGCATGTAATTGGTTTGAGATGGGATGTATTATCTCATGTGCATGAATTGTTACGCATGGTTAAATTGACAGATATCAAAAACCATGTGACATGTGATATCAGTTTTAGAAATATGTCTTGATGCAAACTAAAACCTAGTGAAACTCGTCCATGGAATGTGTGGCTTGTTGATAAAGTTTCCACTATAAGTGAATATGATGCATCATGTTTGCTGAAATTTTAATGGACGGATATAAGTTTCCCTAAGTTATTAATCAAATGATTTGTTCTATATGTACGTGGCTCAAGTTTGAGTACGTTGGTTATTATCATGTTGATTAATTGGTTCACTTCCATGTTTGCAATAATTACATGTTTGTGTCATCCATTGATGTGTCATTAATATTGTGCAAGTTACAAATTGTCTAATTTGATTGCTTGGTTAATATAATCATATAAAAGGCTTGCTCAATAGTGATTTATGGAATTTGCATGCTACTCCATCTCTAGGTAATATAAATATTATGTCATTACTTTCATAGATGTTCGTCACGTTATTGCTATGTTTTCTTATTACATGCAAAGGATGAAGTTCTTGTTAAATTTTGAATTTATAACAAGAGGTAGAACTTCATCAAAAAGGGTTTGGTGAAAATCTTACGTACCGATAGTGGACATTGAAAGAAATGGTGAGGTTGTATTGTCAAGTGGTTTTGTTTTAAATCAAGCTCCTAAACAATGGCATCAAATATTTGGTGAAAATCTTACGTACCGATAGTGGACATTGAAAGAAATGGTGAGGTTGTATTGTCAAGTGGTTTTGTTTTAAAACAAGCTCCTAAACAATGGCATCAAATATTTGATGAGGTTGTATTGTCAAGTGGTTTTGTTTTAAATCAAGCAGACAAATGTGTTTATAGTGAATTTGATGATTCTGGAAATGGAGTCATGATATGCTTATATGTGGATGACATGTTGGTTTTGGTACAAACCAAGATCAAGTTGATGAGACAAAGGGATTCTTGTCATCTAAATTTGCTATGAAAGACATGGGGGAGGTGGAAGTGATCTTAGGTATCAAGATCATTTGTGAGAACAAAGGTATCCCAATCTCTCAATCACATTATATTGAGAAGATCTTGGATAAGTTCAATTTCAAGGATTGTTCTCCCTTAGGTACTCCCATAGATCTAAATCTTAAGCCATTACCAAATAAAGGTAAAGTGGTGTCGCAACTTGAATACTCAAAAAGGATTACATCGTTAATGTATGCCATGGTAATTATAAGGCCTGATATAGCATATGCAGTTGGAAAGCATAGTAGGTTTACTAGCATTCCTAATACATTTCATTGGCATGTTTTGGGTTGAGTATTCCAGTACTTGAAAGGAACGGTTGATTATCAATTAACTTACATTGAGTTTTCTTCGGTACTTGAAGGTTTTTGCAATGCAAGTTGGATATCCAATAAAGAAAATTATTCTTTTACATTTGGATGGGTGTTCCTTCTTGGGGGAGGTGTCATTCGTTGGGCATCAAAGAAACAGACTTGCATAACAAAAAACTATGGAATCTGAGTTTGTTGCTTTGGCAGCAGCTGGTAATGAGGCTGAAGTTAAGGAATTTGCTTTATGAAATTCCATTGTGGCCAAAGCAGATTTCTTCTATTTCTATCAGGTGTGATAGTCAAGTTACTTTGACTAAGGCTTATAGTCAAGTGTTAATGGCAAGTCAAGACACTTAGGTGTGTGACACAGCATGGTTTGTGAGCTCATAATGCATGGTGTCATATTCGTTGAGTGGGTTGCAACTCATCGGAACAAAGCTGATCATTTAACCAAAGGGTTATGTAGAGTACTCGTGAAAGGATCAGCTGTGGGATTGAGGTTAAAGTCCATTTGTAAACTCTCATGTTAAGATACCCAATTCACCACCTAATATGACGTTAGGTGCTGAATTTTGAATGTGGAAAGCTTAACATCTGGAGTTTGGAACACAATATAAAATTATCCCAAGGTATGTGTTCGGATCTGCAAGTTAAGGAAGGTTGAAGTGTTCTTCTTAATAGTTCTTTTGAAAAATTGCATTTGAAGGTGCAAGATTAAAAGAACTACCTATTAAGTATGAAGTTTAGCTGCTTCAAGAAGCTGGGACTTGGCTTTAATATACTTATGAAGGATAGGGACACAGGCTAGTAAAAGAAAGTGTCAAGTAAGAATTAAGTATGTAAAAACTAATGTGTATATTATCTTCATGTATTCAATAGCAATACTACAAGGTTCAATCTTTCGGAAAACCTTGGTATTCGAATATTTGGAATGTGTAATATACTAAAATGAAATTCAATCGTCTCGACATTTCATTTATGCATTAGTTTGATTGTTTGCTGTGATTAGTTAGTTAATTTATGATTACACTAAAATGGGGGAGGTTTGTTGGTATTTTAGTGTAAACATAGATTGAGTTTGATATGCAAATAAAGGTCGACACTTATTTGGATATTAACTGGACTAACGAGGGTTCAAAGGGGAGTTGGTACTGCTAGTTATAGCAGTTAGTACGGTTAGTTATGGATGGTACTGCTAGTGTTGTGTTAACCTACTGCTAGCGTTGTTACCTGCTGCTACGAGACTAACCTGCTGCTAGCATTGTTACCTGCTGCTAGTTAGCTTTAAGAGCCTGCTGCTGGTGCAGACTCTATATAACTGTATTACAGTTACTAATCCATTGAAAAACCGTTTTAATAACCGTTTTGAACTCTATATATTATCTGGTATATTCTCAATTCGAGGTGTAGAGGAAAACCAGGACAGAAACAAACACAACGAAAAATGGGTCTGATCAAAACATCTTTTGATCATGATTTTCTGCAAACATACATACATACTTATCTTGAATCAAATTCGATTTTATCCGATCATAACTTGGTAGCCACTCTATTTTATTGATCTGAAAGTGTACTCACACGACTTCGGATTTCTATCGGGTTACAAGATATTCACCACAAAATACACATATAAACAACAACTCACTCATCGCCTTTAATGCCGTAATGTTTGGTTGGTGACTATTACATGTAGCCTTACAATTTCAGTTTTTTAGTTAACTGATAAAATTTTATCTTAAAGATTTTATGAATGAATTATAATGTCATTAAAAATAAATTATTACACAAAAACATAAACTTAGAAAATTAAAAACATAAACTAAAAAACGCTCCAAGCCTGAAGTGATTTCCTCATATGTCCTGCTCGCAACACTTGGTTTATCTTGGGTGTCGAAGAATTCATCCAACTCGTTGTCTATATCATAAACCAAATCACCTTCCCTAGCTTCATGAAACTCAAAAGTGATTTCATCATCTATACCACTCGTAACACTTGATGAATCTTGGGTGTCGAAGAAATCCTCCATCTCGCTGCCCAAATTATAAACCAACTTATCTCCCCTCGCGTCATGAAATTTGGAAATTAAAGAGCAGAGACTAACATAACGTTCCAATCCAGAAGTGATTTCATCGTCTGTGCTGCTTGTACCACTTTGGGCGTCAAAGAAATCATTTGTCTCATTGTCTAAATTATCTTCTACAGCTGTTGCATTGTTATCTTTAACAACTTCCCCAAGATTCGTGTGATCAACAATATATGCGAATGGAGTGAACGGTGTTGGTTCCATGGGCGGAGCTACTTGGAGCCCAGGGGTAGCGGTCGCTACCCCTGAACTTTTACCCGGTAGTGGAATTTTTGGCGATTTTTGGCTATTTTTGGCCATTTTTTGGCGATTTCGCTACCCCTGAAACAAATTTTCCCTACCCCTAAACAAATTTTTGTATTTCGCTACCCCTGATCTCGGCTCCTAGCTCCGCCACATGGTTCACGTGAAATCTGAGTCCAATGATGCTTTCTATCTACAGATTTCATTCTTGCATTTAACTCTTGCTAATAATCGGTACGACTATCCTGTATGGAGACACTTACACTTGTGCCTGCTGCCATTGAGTTGAAAGTCATCTTTGGCTCAACTAACGAATCTAAAGCTTTTGTTGTACAAGGCATTGCAACTAAAAATTCTCTATTCGGCTTCAAACTTTTTTCTGTTTTAATCAAGAAAAACGCAAACAATTTTAAAATCAGTAGCAAAAACATACAGTAATTAATTAGTAGTAACAAACAGGTAAGCTAGCCCATCTCACTTCTCACAATATGTCAATATATGGCCACCTGTAATAATTTAGAAATCAAAGTTAACGTTTTCAAGGTTTTAAATCTGATTTCACTCAATGCTATTAAGTTTTATTAGATTCGATATGCTTAAGAACCTAATTACAATGTAAAAATGTGCATCAAACCATTACATATATATATAATATAACCACGACGAATTAAAACAAAAGCACACAATTTAGAACATCCTGGAACTGCATGTATATTCATTATCAAAAGTTCTAGAGGGTGAGCAGAAGCGCCAACTCAAATATTTTGGGTCCTAAAAAATCAATTTACAACGAAACTAGTTTATCTAAGCAACAAAAAACATAAATTATCATCCAATATTACTTGGTACGTTATTTATATTCGAGATTAATTTGTATTACCTCAATTTTGCTGATACTTTTAGAACCACAAATCTTAACTACAATTTTTTTTTTTTTTTGGCATAGATTTAAAAAAATAATAATAATAAATAAATAAAAAATAAAAAAAATCGGAGGCTAGCAAAACATGAAAACATGTGATATAAACCTAAAATGGTACTTTTCATGTGATATAAACCTAAAACAGTACTTTTCAGTGTTTCCATGATCGAATTCATGCAATATACTCCGTAAATGATTCTTCAATGTGTTTATAATTTTATGCATGTATAGTATGTTAAGATCAGTAAACATGAAAGAGTTATACCTGAATCTAGCTATGCGTATCAGTCAAAAGTGCGATGAGAATAAAGAAAAAGAAGCGTCCCAGCATTCTTTTATAGTGTCAGGTATTGGTATGCTACACGGATTATTCCAAAAATTTACGATTTTTACTACTTAGTTTACCTAAACTACACTTTTGGAGACGACTAAAATTCTTGTACTTAAATATGTTAACTTTTGACCTCATGGAATCTTGTTACCTCAGCAAGCCATATTTTAACCTTTCTAAATGTTTAGTAAAAGTAATTATATGTTGCTATCTAAACTTCACAAGACAGAAAAAATTCTGTAAACATCACAAATTCTCTAAATATCAAAAGATTAAATCTTTACCATCTCATTAATTTAACCAAAGAGTGTAGATTAAAAGTGGTTTTTAATTAAATAATTATACTAAAATAATTATTAATGTATGTGCAATATTTTCTTATCACATGATATACCTAACACCTTATCATATATTCAAGTAATCTGCAATACTCTCGTTTACAATTACATTTGATTTTTAATGCAATCGCATGTGATTTTCAATATAAACACATGTGATTTTATCATCCAAACAGAATCACGTGTGATTTTATCTGTAACAGTAGCTACATCTTTTTAATGATCTATCTGATTTGCATCTGTTTATGCAATAACCTGATTTTCTTCAACCATAATCAGATTTTCGTCAACAACTACATGAGTTTCGTCATCCATAACCAAATTTTCGTTCTTCATAATCAGATTATCATCCATATATAACTAATTATTTGTTAATTGGTAATTTTGAACCTAAATTCCAAAAAAACCAATTTTTTTTAGAACAGCTAGTTAGTAGTTAGTGGTTCGATTCGTGTAGTGACATCCAAGTGGGCAGTATGCCTTCCTCGAAGCTTCGCCAACCTCACTCCTTTTTTCCGCTTCGCCCAGGAGGAAAACCCCATTAGCAAACCTAGAACCCGATACCTTCACGGGAAACAACCCCCCCCCCCCCCACCCCCCCCCCCAAGGTTACCCCGAGTGGCCACCCCAAATATATGATGATCATCCATATAGAAAAAAAACCAAAATTGATCCCTAATTTGTAAAGTTATGATCAATAACGAAGATTTATGATAAAATCAAAATAGGAAATATTTTTATTAACAAAATTATCTTGATCATTATCAGCCAGACACACATAATTGTAAAACTAAAAGTGATATATACACATTGTTTCAAAAATTGAACTAGTTTAAAACACGTGCACTACACGGGCTGTCAAATTATTTTTTTAGATATAGTTATAACTAAAATGATCTTATCTAATAAAGTTTTCATTTTGGACGACCACTATGAAAACTGGTAAGTTTTCGATTATTACGATTATCAAATCAAGTAAAAATTGGTACTTAGTATATATGTTTAGAATTTTTAGTACCGAAAACAATTTAAAAAGTGCTATATAATAATGTATGCTAAAAAGTAATAAAGATACGGCACGTTAAGATCCATTTGAGCATGGCGGAGACAGGAGGGGGCACGTGCCTCTAGCGAAAAAAATTGTATAGTATATTTTCAACAGTATTTGGCATTTTTTTCTCCCTCCTCGAACCTTCGTCTTTGGGAATAAACCCCACTCCTTTTTTCAGCTTCGCCCAGGTGGAAAATCCATTAGCAAACCTCGAACCCGATACCTTCACGGAAAACAACCTTCCCCCTCCCCCTCCCCTGAGGTTACCCCTGGTTGTCACATCATCTTTTCATCTTATAACTTAGAACCCATAACTTAACTAAAAAATAGCCTCCCTCGTCGCTCAATTTATAGGACGTCCCCGGGCCTCACAATTTTTTTTCTTCCATTTATTCAAATAAAACAATGCACTAATTAAATGTGTGACATAATTTAAATAAAATAACGCACCAAATTTTACATTTTTTTGAACTAATTTTGTAAGAAAAAAATCAAAGGACTAACAACGCAAACCTAACAGACTAATGCTGCAAAAAGTTAACAAACATGAACTAATTAAGCAAGAAAAAAAAACAAAGGACTCCATTTGAACTTTGGTTCGTTTAGGCCTCCAAACATATAAGCAAGACGAATCATAACTAATAAAATATGTCACGAGAAAAGAGGCCAACTAGGTAATGAGCGCGCATCTTCTTTATTATGGTCACCATCTAGGACACGTCTTAGTTGTTTTGAAAGGAGAACTCAGTCGTTCAGATGACCGGGTCGTGGTTGTATGTTTGACTTTGGTGACGAAGTTGATACAGAAAGAGAAAGATGCAAAACACATTTTTTTTCCTTTTTCTTTTCACTTTTTTTTTCCTTAAGTGATACTCGAAAATAAAGTATTATCTGCTTGTTACACCGATCTCGGTTAAAGGGTATGTTTGGCAAAAATAGTTGGTGTTGGTGCTGGTGCTGGTGCTGATGCTAGTGCTGACAAAGATTATAAAAAGAGATTATTTTTATAAGCAACATGAAGTTACCTTTGATTTTCAGAGATTATGGTAAATTATTTTTTTAATCATCTCTTATAAGTTCTGTCTGTCAAACAAAGATTATTTTTTAAGTAGATTATTTTTTGAAAAAATAAGCATAATCTCTCCATAATTTCATGTGCCAAACATGCCCAAAAAGTGCAAGGGTTTAAAATTCACAAAGTACGCCTTTACATTATTACCGCAATTATTAATACCACCAGTCCGCGTTCTTTTCAACAAATCCCACATTCCTTATTCATCTCATCTTCCTTCCATCAATCTCTCAAAACAAACAAAATCCAAAAATAATCCCCAAATTTTCGTAACAATGATGATGCTTGTAAATTGCTTCAATTGCCACACTACCCTACAACTCCCACCAAGCGCCACCTCATTTCGTTGCGCCATATATTACACTTCAGCTTAATATCTCACAACCAGTATATGCCTAAACTTGAGTATTAAAAAAGGATATCTTGGCTACAACTATTGAAGCCAATTGGCTACAATCATTCACTAAAATTACAAAAGAAATGATTCAGGACCCACAAAATAACTCAAGGACCCACAAAAAAACTAAGAGACCCACAAATTATAGCACAAAATTTTAAGGAATTAGCTACAAAAAATTGTAGCTAATATATTCCCATTAAAAAATGGTTAGCGAAGTGTAATATATGCATGCGAATGAAAAATGGTAACATGGCTAGAAAATGGCAACATGCTAGGTATATGTTAGCTAATAAGGCTTATTGGCCCGGTCTGTTTGTCTAGGCCCGTTTAATAGCACTTTGGTTTTGTCTTTATATTTACTATTTAATCATTTGTAATCTCAGACTTCCTGCCGGTCTTTGAAGCTATTAACTAATCTCTCGGGCAAGTAGGACTAGTCTTTATGGCCCTATTGATTCCGGAGTTGTTGCAACACTGGTTGTTGACGGTTGTTAGCGAGGTACGAGCAGGAGATTGGCTAATGTCCTTATTCATTGAATCAGATAATATATTTTTCAGTATGTTATCAAGAACAGGGTCGAAAAAGAAGAAAAAAATGGTTCAAAATTATTTGCTCGCTTGGATTTAACATCTTACCATGAGCTGGGTTATGAAAGTAAAAGGTAAGGTTACATATAAGTGAATTATTAATTTATTCTAAATTTGGGATCAGTGAAAGCATGGGTCTGTACGAATTTCTGTTTGGAATTAGCATGTTTTGATTGGACGGTTGGTGATAGCAGGCCAATGAATTTTTAGAAGTGTTAACTTTAGATTGCGCACACGCGTTCATGTAAACCATGAAGGATATGAACAACAGTTTTCGCAAGTGAGGAAAACCGATGAACACCAACATTGATGAGGTTGGTGTTAATACAAATAAACCGTAAAAAGGTTTAATTATATTTTACAATCTTCTTATGTTTTGTCGATAACAACCGTAAAATCATTTTAACAAAATAAATAAAATACGTAAAGTTTTGAGCCAATAGTTTACTAACTCATTTCATTAAACAAATAAACCATCAAACATGTCTAGTTAAATAGTTTAATAAAACCAAAAACATATTTAGAAAACACTTATAAGTAACTTTGGTTACTTACATTTTTATAAAATACATACTAGCTAAATGTAATATGTAATATAGAATAGCTTGGACTATCCATAACCCAAAACCCATGACATATGGAGCTTAACCCAAAACCCATGGCCCATATGCATGACATCATGCATGACATAAAAAATGGGTAAAATCCATGACCCATAACCCAAAGTCCATGACTCATAACCCAAAATCCATAACCCATGACCCAAGATGTCTATTGCATCATGCATGACATCACATGACCCATGGACCATAACCATAACCCAAAACCCAGAATTGTAACCCAAAATCTGGACTGGTACTACCAGTAGGGCTGTAAACGTTCAGTGAACGTTTCATGAACCGTGCGGTAAAAAGTTCGTTTATATTCTTTTATTGATTAAATGATCTAACATGAACAATATTTTACGTTCGTTTAGTTAAATGAACGAACATGGACAAAAGTCGCGTCCGTTCATTTATGTTCGTGAACGTCCGATTATGCGTTAATTAACGTTCGTTTATGTTCATTTATTTATTTATGTTCGTATATCATATCTTTTAATAGTATAATTTTAAAATTGATTAGTTTAAATAAAACAACACTTATAAAACAATATATTGTACATAATTTAATAAAGTTTATGTTTGTTTGTCTATTTTCATTTATGTTCGATCGTTTATGTTCTTTTAGCATCCGTTTATTGTCTTAATAAACGAACATAAACGAACATGAACAACTCATTTTCTTAATAAATGAACAAGAACAAGAAAATTAGTCCGTTTAAGCGTTCGTGTCCGTTTATTTGTCTGGTTAAAATTAAATGAACGAACATGAACAAGGCTCCGTTCGTTTTCTTCCGGTTCGTTTACAACCCTAACTACCAAATAGCCGGATCCATTGGATTACACTAGCCGGATCTGTAGGGTATTCACAATGCAAGAATCACTTGTGTGAGGCTTGTATGGATCGAATTGAAGAGATTATAGAGAGAGAAAGTGGGAGCCTTTTAGAGTGAGAAAGAAACTTGTAATGTATTAGATTGAAAAGGTCCAACCCTTCCCATGTGTGGGAAGGGGTATATATACTACTACATATTATGTCCCTAGTGGACTGTGGAGTGAGCTGACAGAGGGTAAAGACCCGACCCACTCCACAATACTAATTAATAACTAAACTACTAATAATATTACTGATAATCCTACTAGCTATGATGATCTAATAAGTACTCGGGGTGACCGAGTCTTCTGCTGAATATTCATATTCCTAACAATCTCCCCCTAAGGGAGGTCACCCCAGAAGTAATGTTCTGAATTTCAGCACTTCTTCCTTGGATCTTGACATCATAGCTCGTACTCATTGAATCTTCAATGTCATAGATTGTTGTGCAAACATCAGTGATCTGAAGATGACTTATCTTTTGTCTTGGATGAACTTTGAGTAATCTGTGAACGTATCATCCCACTTGAGTCTCCAAGTCATCTTTCTGTAGTAATACTCCATGTGATGAAATATACTTAGAGCCGACATGCTCACACGATATGGGGTCATGATCTTCAGCATCAGAGTTAGCAGAAGCTGTGTTGAAGGTCTTTTAGGATGATCATGACTTCTTTGATGATGATGTAGTGTGAACATGTGGTGATGGATTGGCATCTTTTCTGCAACCAGCTACAACAGCAACCAGCTACAGCATTCCACAGCTACAATCGCCAGAAGTTCCTGCATACGACAGTTAGCAATAATACGACCGGTACTTACAAGTTTGGACTTCGAGATAGTCACCAGCATATTGTGAAAACTCTCTCTAATCCTTCCCAAGACCGTTCCTAATCGAAAACCCACAGAGGGTTTTTTAAGATTTTACCGTAGTAAATCAACGATTAGGTGAGTCGCTGGAGATCACTCCACGACTGTAGACCGGTTGAAACCGTCGCGACCACTAAGCGTAATTCACGAGGAATTACCGAAGTGACCTGCTTTCAGGGCTGCTTGATGTTGACCCTGGCAGGAATTTCCATTCAATCATTGAGAATTACATAAGTAAATTCTCTCATAAATGTTCTGGCAGATTGCTAAGATCTGCGTAGGACTCATGAGATTACAACTGGTGTCCTTAATGTTGAACAACCAGTGTAGAAATGATTCGTGTCCCTATGAGATCTTATTATGCATCTCGTGGCTCTAGACTCAATTGTGCGTTTTGATTTGGTGATCGGAGGCTGGAGAGGACTGCCACCTTTTCAATATCATCTAACTCGGAGTGAGAGAGACGATAGGAATGTATTGAACTCCGTGACAATTGAAACAAGAATCCTTTGAGGGACCTTGAGTGGCTAGGGAGGGTTGTGCAGCGTATCACTGGGTCCATGATACTTTGTATTCAATGTCAGCAATCAACTAAGTGATTCTGACAGCATATGTATTGACCCGGTTTCTGCCTAAGTTGTAAGGAGGGCTATTTCTTTTCACCCTTTATCTTTACAATTCTTTTTCATTCTTCAACCCCTTCAGTGCTTACCGAGACTTCATAACTAGCACCTTGTTGGGTTTGTTCCAGTACTAGCTCCATCTCAGTCTGCACTATTCCCTTATTCACTTATCTCCTTTTTAATCATACCTAAGGACTTCTATACTAACTAGTGGATTGTCCCTGGGTAGATCCCTCCGGCTCTGGCTGGATCGTGGGAACTTGAGCCTAACCTAACCATCCTTATGACTCCATGCATTAATTAAAATGGTCGGTCTTTGGTGTACTTCCACGATTGCCATAAACCAAATCTTTGAAAAATCTCTCAAAGTGATCATGATTCTAAAACACATTTTTGTAAACACTTGAGAGTTTTATATTTTTCAAATGCTCCGCCTCAACATGTGCTCGGTTGATTGTTTTATAAATTTGCACATGTCAGGTGAAGCTCGCTTTTTTTTTTTTTTTTTGAACTGATTGATTTTCCAAGAACATGATCATCGCGAGACACGCTTACATCACTAGTAAACTAGCTTGAAATTATTACCCGTCCAAATCACATTCAAGGAAGATCGCTCGAAATCGGTACATTCTACTCAGACACGTCCTTTGCGAGACACGCTTACATCACCAGATAAACTGGCTTGAAATTATTACCCGTCCAGGACATGTCCTTTCGACTACTGACTTTAGCTATCGTCAATTCATTTGTTATGTCTGAGTCACACTCGCATGAGATGCCCAATCCTTTTTGTTTTGTTAAAACCATTTGCTCCCCCTCAATATATGCATTGATATAAGAAAGATTTTCGCACATATGGAGGAGCTTGCGTTTATGACCAAAACATTTTGCTCCCCCTCAATATGTGCCTTGATATACAAAATGGTTTAGCACATACGGGAGAGCATACATTAACTTCCAATCATCACATTTTATCAGAATTTCCTATTTAAATCACATTCTCTCCCCCGATCAAAAATTTCAAACCATTTGAGATTTGTGATCTCAATTGATTTAAATATATTTAGAAAAATTTGGGAGAAAATGTGGTCAGGTTTAAATGTATTCTGATTTTGGAGCATACTATGCTCCTCTTAAAACAGCGAGAGAGTGTCACTGCTGATGTTTGCACAAATATGGCAAGGTGTCGGAAATTTGAACAAATATGCTCCCCCTCAATTAATGACCCGTTTTCCATTAAAAGAGCTGTAGTCATTCAATTGAGCGACGGACATTTGTGAAAATTTAGTTCATTTTACCACCTTGTGTAACATCAAGACTCTCTTGAGGGATCTAACAAGATAGAGAATCTTGATGAAAAGAAGACTTCTCTTCTTATATACGAAGTGATGCACTGAAACGTACATCAAGTTGGAGAAACATGGATATAAAGTAATCCATGCCCAGGTGAACATCACCCGGTTGGAGGAACAGCTGTCTTTTTGGCGACATGCTTTCCCCATTGTATAGCACGGGTTGCAGTATGAAGTAACTGCAAGCCATTAAGACATGTTTTAACTGATTAGTATAACTTCTGCTCGAGCTTCATTTAAGAATCCGTGCCATTGTTGAATGACATTTCTAGATCCGTAAATGTTATCGATAAACAGAAGACATGCCTAGGTAGGACTATTTTTGGTATTTTCTGATTTTTCGATTTTTATGGTTTTTTTTATAGATTTTATATTTTTGTATTTTTCTTTTTGATTAAAGGTATATACAACTATGTGCAAGGATATAAGAAGACAATCCTTTACTCCTCCTTTTCTTCCTGAAGACACTTGAGGGTTTCAGGAGTCATGCTTTTCATGCCAAGGCGTGGGAGAATAAACTGAAACCTTTCTCTTGGGAGGGCCTTGGTAAAGATGTCAGCTAACTGAAACTCTGTCCTCACAAAGTATAGTTCCACAATTCCTTTTTCCACTTGTTCCCTGATGAAGTGATGCCTGATGTCGATGTGTTTTGACCTGGAGTGCTGAACATTGTTACAACAAAGGGCAATGGCGCTTTTGTTGTCACAATATAGGGGAATTTTGTTGTATGAGAATCCATAGTCCGAAAGCTGTGACCGCATCCAAAGGATTTGAGCACAGCAGGCAGACATAGCAATGTACTCAGCTTCAGTAGATGATATGGAAGTACTCATCTGTTTCTTAGAAGACCAACTAACCAACTTTTCCCCTAAGAACTGAGCTCCTCCTGAAGTACTTCGACGAGTGTCTTGACATCCCGCATGATCAGCATCCGCGTAAGCAGTTAACTCCATTGCCGTGTCCTTAGGATACCAGAGACCCATATGAACCGTGCCTTGAAGATATCGAAATATCCTTTTCACTGCTTCAACATGCTTCTTGGTTGGTCTGGATTGATATCGAGCACACATACACATAGCAAACAGAAGATCTGGTCTGCTAGCCGTGATGTACATCAATGATCCAATCATGCTTCGATACTGTGTTATATCTACTGGAATCCCTGAAGGATCTTCATCCAGCTTCGTTCTATCAACCATGGGAGTGTCAACAGGTTCACTTGAATAGAATCCAAACTTTTTCAAGATCTCGTTGGCGTATTTGGATTGATTGATGAATATGCCTCCGGGACTTTGAGATACTTGTAGTCCTAAGAAGAATGACATTTGTCCCATCATGGACATTTGGAATTTGGAATTCATCTCCTTTGAGAAACTATCACATTCACTAGGATCTGTTGAAGCAAAGATGATATCATCTACATATATCTGAACTAGCAGTAGATGGTTTCTTGTCTTCCTAGTGAATAGTGTGGGATCAACAACACCCTTGGAGAATCTGTTTGCTAGGAGGAACTTGGACAATGTATCGTACCATGCCCTTGGCGCCTGTTTTAGCCCATAAAGAGCCTTCTTCAAGCGGTAAACATGAGTAGGGTGTTCAGCATCCACGAATCCTTCAGGTTGACTCACATAAACTTCTTCCTTTAAGTCACCATTCAAGAATGCCGTTTTGACATCCATCTGGTAGACTATCATATTACGACTAGCGGCATTTGCCAGAAAGATTCTTATAGCTTCAATTCTAGCAACCGGAGCAAACGATTCTTCAAAATCAATGCCCTCTTCTTGTCTAAACCCTTTAGCAACTAGCCGTGCCTTGTTCTTTAAGACATCACCATACTCGTCAAGCTTCACTTTGAAGATCCACTTTAAAGCAATGATCATTGCACGCTCCGGAGGAGGCACTAATTCCCATACTTCAAGTCGATCAAATTCATGGATTTCATCCTGCATAGCCTGGAACCAGCAATCTTTAGTCATTGCTTCTTTGGCATTTTTTGGTTCGACTTTAGACAGTACGGAATTGAAGAAGCACCATAGTGCATCAGTGGCTAGTTGATTACGTGTGGATACTGGACGTGAGGGATTGCCTATGATGTTGTCGATTGGATGATCACTGGTCCATTTCCTGAGATGGTCGTGAGGTTGATGGTTATGAACAGAAGTAGCAGTGCTGTGTTCCTCAGGTAAGGATGTGTCTGATGAATGTTCAGGAGCAAATATGTTTTCAAAAGGAGCCTCTTCAACAGGAGCAAAAGGATTAACTTCCAAAGAATTATTATCTGAAGATTCTTGCATTACTGGAGAAGTTTGAGTGTTTGATGACGAAGGCGATTGACTGGCAGCAGGAGCATTGTGACTGACTGATACTGAAGCTGCAGGGCCTTCTGAACCTTTTGGGGCTTGAACCTCATCCATAGGAATTATAGCTGGTTCACTCGGGATGGTTCCATTCGTTGGCTCAAAGTATTCATCAAACATAGGATCGAATAACTTCTTCAACTCCTCACATGTAGGTGGCACATAAGAATCTGCAGGCGTGGAATTCTGTACAAGTCCTGAACTAATGGGTCCAGGAGACAAAAGGTGAAGATCGGGTCCAGAACTGATTTGTCCTGAAACAGGTAGCTCACTCAGCTCATCGAACGTAACATGAATGGTTTCCATGATTTTACGGGTCCTTTTATTGTAGATTCGATACCCTTTACTGTCTGGTGCGTATCCAACGAAAATACCTATATCTGCTTTAGCTCTTAACTTTCCCAAGTCTTGACTATCGTTAGTTGGATAGCAAAGAGCACCAAACACACGCAGAAAGGAAAGATCTGGTTTCTTGTTATGAATTAACTCGAAGGGAGTCTTCTCATGAGCCGGATGAATTAGGGATCGGTTTTGAGTGTAACATGCTGTTGCAATAGCTTCTGCCCAGAGAAACATCGGTGTCTTTGAAAATATAAGCATGGTTCTTGCAGCCTCCACCAGAGTACGGTTCCTTCGTTCAACCACTCCGTTCTGTTGAGGCGTGCGAGGGATACTTTTCTGATGCGTGATGCCAATACTTTCATAGAAATTACGGAGTTGTTGGTTAACAAACTCTGTACCATTATCTGTGCGGATGATTCTGACAGTTTTATCTAGCCTTACTTGCAGCTGTTTTATCAGTTTAATGATAACCTCTGGAGTTTCGTCCTTGGTTCTCAAAAACTTTACCCATGTGAACCGAGAATAATCATCTACTATCACCAGAACATACTTCTTTCCATTTATGGTTTGTATTCTCATTGGACCGCACAAGTCCATGTGGAGGGTGTGAAGAACTTCCAAGTTGGTGTTGATGAACTCAAATAAGTACATTTTATTACTATCATTTATCCTATTAATTTGACTTGTTTTACTATATTATGTATGAGGATTGATACTTAATCGTTTACTTTTGTAATTCTCAGGTAAAAACAAGCATTTGGTGAAACTTGGCGATTTTGGACTAATAATGGAGCAAAACGTGCATAAAGTGAAGAGTCTACTGAAATGAAGAAGATCAAGACTAATCTGCTCCAGATGCGCCGCATCTCACTATCAACATGCGCCGCATCTCTATCAAGATATCACCAGATACGATCCAAGATACAAGAGGACATGCGCCGCATCTAATAAAGAGTTACGCCGCATCTTCTGGCGGTGTACGAATATTCCTGAATATTATAATCTTGGACCCCACGCGAAGTTAAGTACATGCGCCGCATCTACTTAAGTAGATGCGCCGCATCTTCCCTCAGACACAAACTATAAATACCCCGTAGACCAGACGCATTAAAGAGATTCGGAAGTTCGAAAACCTAAAGACCGAACAGAAGAGAAGGACGAATTCAGTCAAGAAGGCAGCACAAGACACACCCAAATCGAAGATACAAGAGCTGTAAGAAGGTGCTGCATGTATTTAATTCATTAAGTAGTTTTGTTTTATTGTTTTAGCAAACTTTAATTCATCAGGATTGGTGGCTTGTGTAATGTGACAACGGAAAGATTGCACTCCCTTTAATACTTGCTTTCCCATCAATTAAAGTTTATATGTTGATGTCTTTGGTTACTACTTATTAGTGCATTGACCACCTCTGTGTTTATTAGTGGCTTGCGGGCACCCGACTGCGGGACAAGGTGTGGCTCCCACGGTTGTTTCTAAATTGATCACTTAGGAATAACTTTTAGACATAAGTCGTCATTAAGGGTTTACTCGCCGATAAGAATAGGACCAACGAGAAAGGGTTAATTACATACACTTCATATAAAGCTATCAATAAAACAAGTGACAATCTACTTAATCATAAGGACAGCCCTCTTATTGTCTCTAGTATCTATCTGTGTACGTGTGTGCTACTTGCTGATTCGTGCCTATTTGTTTATTTTATTATTTAATTGCAAACAAAACTGTGCCAGTCTCTCAGGCTGAAACCCCCTTGCGTTAGGATATTAAAATACTGATTAGATTAACGAGATTATACGTTCCACTCTTAGTGATCGACACTCTACTTACCATTATCTTCATACTGACCGGGTACACTGCTCGTTAAGTGTGTGTGTTATTGATAAGTCGGCTAAATATAAATTTAAAACTTGAGTAGGCATTAAAACTGCTAAACCGCAACGACACATCACGCGCATCAAGTTTTTGGCGCCGCTGCCGGGGAGTGAATTGTTATTATCTGTTAATTTGATTAGTATTTTAATTAGGTTTTTCTTTTTGTTAGATTAAATTGCATCATTGTACTATTTTGCATATTTGTTGTATTGTGTGTTATTTGTTTGCTTTTGTTTTTATTTTTTTGTGTTTTATTTTTATTTTTTTTTTTTTGTTTCGTGTGTTTTATTTTTATTTTTATTTTTCGTATTTTTCTGTTCTGCTATCGTTGTACTGTGCTAAATCAAACGATACGGCGCATCTGATCTCTCAGATACGGCGTATTGCGTTTAATTTTTATATACAACGCGTTTAATTAATTCGATACGACGCATCTTTTCCCAAGATACGGCGTATCTGTTTTTAACAAGAAAATTTTTCTAAGCGATAAAGTAATACGACGCATCTGCTTTTGTAGATACGGCGTATCTGTTTTGATAAAAAAATTTTCTAAACGTTAACGCCATACGACGCATCTGCTTTCGCAGATACGGCGTATCTATTATTTTAATTAAAAACAGTTTGCGAATTATTAAACAAATACGGCGTATCGATTTCCGTCGATACGGCGCATCTTACTGAATCAAAAATCTTTTATTTTTAAACGTAACGAAAATACGGCGCATTAACTTTCGTTAATACGACGCATTTAATTTTAATTAGATAAATTGATTTTTGATTGATTAATTCGATACGGCGCATTCATAAATTCTAAGCGGCGTATCTATTTTCTGAATAAAGTCTGATTTAATTTTAACGATCATAAGATACGGCGTATCCAACTCTTTGGATACGGCGCATCGTCTGCAGATATCAGCAACTTTTATTTTTCTAATTTCCGAACGGAAAATACTCCGACTTACCCTTATACCTGGAAACTTTTACTTTGAAATCTTCTTGTCCTTAATTTTCAGGAACGATGTTCGATATTTTCCCAAACTGGTTCGGAAAGGCCCAAAGAAACCTCACTATGGAAGAGTTTGCACTACTAATCGCTGAAGCCAATGAAAAAGAACATCATGAAGCAAGAAACTTTATCACTGAATTCAAAGGCAGTCATGAGCTGTTACTAAAGGAACAAAACAATATGATCAATGGGTTGGCAATTGAAGTGCACCAATTGTCAACGGTGCTTAACAAGGTTCTTTTGGTAAGGCACGATCTGAAAGGAATTACAACTAGAGGCGGAAAGTCAACCTTTCAAATCGGAGAGACGCCCGAGGATGACAGTACAAACAAAACTTCCCCTGAATCTTTATCACCTGAGCAAGAGCAACCTAAAGAGACTGATCCAGAACCTGTGACTAGAAAAGAACCTTCTGTTGAACCTAAACGATCAACACCACCTTTCCCACACAGGGCAAGGATAGAGAAAGAAGATGCCTATCAAAAGAAATTCCTGGAGAATCTCAAGCAGCTGCAGCTTAGTATACCATTTATGGAAGCCCTAGTGCAAATGCCAAAATATGCTAAATATCTGAAGAGCTTGCTTACAAACAAGTCTAAACTCGAAGAGGCTTGCACCATAACAATGGGGAAAAGAAGCTCAGCGGCGTTGCTCAACAACCTTCCATCAAAAGAAAAAGATCCAGGGAGTTTCACTATTCCTTGTCAGATTAAAAATTTGCATATTGAAAATGCTTTAGCCGACCTAGGAGCTAGTATAAGTCTTATGCCCTCTTCTATGTATGATAAATTAGGTCTTGGTGAACCAAAACCTACTAGGATGTGCTTAGAACTAGCTGATAGGTCCATACAATACCCATTAGGAATAGCGGAAAATATATTAATAAAAGTTGATAAATTTGAATTACCTATCGACTTCGTTATCCTTGATATGCCTGAAAATTCTAGAACTCCTATAATATTAGGAAGACCATTTTTGGCCACTGCTAGGGCCATGATTGATGTTTTTAATAAAAAAATAACTCTTACCATAGGAAAAGATGAGGTTGAGTTTAACATGGAACAATCTATGAGTAAAGATAATTCCGATGATGATGAATGCTATAACATCGATGTTTCTGATGACACGATTAATCAATTTACTCAGAGATTGTTAAAAAATAATTTGCTTGATTCTTTTCTGCTTAAAAATTTAGAAAACACTATTGCTATAGAAGATCAAGTTGATGAGAATACTATTGATTATAATTTTGCTGCTGATTCTGCTGTATATAACGCGATGCGGCGCATCGAAAACCTCGATGCGGCGCATCTATCCGATGACAGCAGCGATATAATTAAAGAACAGGTTTATTCCGCTAGTGCTACTGAGATTGATAATGTTAAGCCTGTGCTTAAGGATCTTCCTTCTACTTTAGAATATGCTTATTTAAACGGAAATACTAATTCACCCGTTATTATTGCATCTGACTTAACGCCAAAAGAAAAAGAGTCTCTTTTGCAGGTATTATATAAACGAAGAGGAGCATTAGCGTGGAGTATGTCTGATATTAAGGGAATTAGCCCGTCATTTTGTACACATAAAATCCTTATGGAGGATGAATTCAAACCAACTATCCAACCTCAAAGGCGTTTGAATCCAAAAGTCCAAGATGTGGTGAAAAATGAAATCGTAAAGTTACTCGACTCCGGACTTATCTACCCAATTTCCGACAGCTCGTGGGTCAGTCCTATCCACGTTGTACCGAAAAAAGGAGGAATGACAGTAGTACTCAATGACGACAATGAGCTAATCCCTTCAAGAACCGTTACCGGATGGAGAGTTTGCATTGACTACCGCAAACTCAATGATGCTACGCGAAAAGATCACTTCCCTCTTCCATTTATTGATCAAATGTTAGAAAGACTATCAGGATATGATTATTATTGTTTTTTGGATGGTTTTTCAGGTTTCTTCCAAATACCCATTGCCCCCGAGGATCAAGAGAAGACGACTTTCACCTGCCCTTATGGAACCTTCGCCTATAGGAGAATGCCGTTCGGACTATGCAACGCCCCTGCTACTTTCCAACGTTGTATGACGGCTATCTTCCATGATATGGTAGAAGACTTTATGGAAGTCTTCATGGACGACTTCTCGGTGTTCGGTAACTCATTTAGTGATTGTCTCTTTAAACTTGATAAAATGCTTGCTAGGTGTGAAGAAACTAACCTTGTTCTTAATTGGGAAAAATGTCATTTTATGGTTAGAGAGGGAATTGTATTAGGACATAAGATTTCTGGGAAAGGTATAGAAGTCGATAAAGCTAAAATTGATGTAATTGCCAAACTACCTTACCCCACTAATGTAAAAGGTGTTAGAAGTTTTTTAGGGCATGCTGGATTTTATCGTAGGTTCATAAAAGATTTTTCAAAAATATCTAGGCCTATGACCCAATTATTGCTAAAAGATGCGAAGTTTGATTTTTCTGACGATTGCAAAAAGGCATTTAATATACTTAAAGAAAAACTAACTTCCGCACCTATTATAATTTCGCCGGATTGGAATTTGCCTTTTGAATTAATGTGTGATGCTAGTGATTATGCTGTTGGAGCTGTACTTGGCCAAAAGATAGATAAGAAATTTAAGCCAATTTACTATGCTAGCAAAACTTTAAATAATGCCCAAGAACATTACACCACCACGGAAAAAGAACTTTTAGCAGTAGTTTTTGCATTCGATAAATTTAGATCATATCTTATATTGTCAAAAACTATGGTTTACACTGACCATTCTGCTTTGAAGTATTTGTTCAATAAACAGGATGCCAAGCCTAGGCTTATTAGGTGGGTTTTATTGCTCCAAGGATTCGATATTGAAATTAAAGATAAAAAGGGTGCCGAGAATCTAGCTGCTGACCACTTATCTAGACTTGAAAATCCTGATATGGAGGTGCTTGACGAAAGGGAAATAGCTGATGACTTTCCTGATGAACACCTTATGATGGTAGGAATTAAGAGTAATAATAATGGACCATGGTATGCCGACTTTATAAACTTTATTGTTGCAAATGAAATTCCAAAAGGGCTAACATCCGACGAGAAAAGGAGGTTTATAACTCGCTCTAGCGAGTATATTTGGGATGAACCTTATGCCTTTAAATTATGTCCTGACAATATTATACGAAGATGCGTAGATGGTGATGACATTCCAGCAATATTGGCACATTGCCATTCAGGGCCAACAGGGGGACATCACGGTGCAGTAGTCACAAAAAGAAAAATCCTTGACGCGGGATTTTATTGGCCCACTATGTTGGAGGATGCGAAAGATTATATAAAAGGATGTGATGCGTGTCAACGATCCGGAAATATTACATCAAGAAACGAAATGCCGCAAAACTATATCCAGGTATGTGAAGTTTTCGACATATGGGGATTAGACTTCATGGGACCGTTTCCTGAATCTAAAGGTAATAAATATATTTTGGTTGCTGTTGATTACGTATCAAAATGGGTCGAAGCACAAGCATCTCCAACAAACGACAGCAAGGTAGTTCTTAAATTTTTACAAGGTTTGTTCTCTAGGTTTGGAATTCCTAAGGCATTGATTAGTGATAGGGGAACACACTTTTGTAATCACCATCTTGGAAGAGCCTTGCAAAAATATGGAGTGTATCATAGGGTTTCCACCGCATACCATCCTCAATCAAATGGTCAAACTGAAGTAACCAATAGAGCTATAAAACGAATTCTTGAAAAAACGACTGGTTATAATCCTAAAGGATGATCTGACAAGTTGAATGATGCTTTATGGGCATTCCGTACAGCCTATAAGACACCAACGGGATGCACTCCATTCCGTCTTGTATACGGAAAAGCATGCCACCTGCCGGTCGAAATTGAACAAAGCGCATATTGGGCTTTAACGAATTGTAATATGGATATGGAAGCTGCAACGAAGAACCGTTTCATGGAGCTTAATGAACTCTATGAACTAAGAGATGAGGCCTACAAAAATACTAAAATCTACAAAGAAAGAACTAAAAGATGGCATGACTCGAGGTTACGTGGAGATAAAACGTTTGCTATCGGAGAAAAAGTGCTACTATTTAATTCTAGATTAAAGATGTATCCTGGTAAACTTAAATCAAGATGGACGGGTCCGTTCGTTGTCAAGAAAGTATATCCATACGGAACCATTGAAATATGCGATAAAAATGGTTATATATTCAAAGTAAACGGGCAACGTGTAAAGAAATACTTTGATAATAAAATTGAGGATAATGAGAGCGAGGTGGTGGAGTTTGAGCCCGACGTAATAGAGTAAAGAGCTGAACGTGAGTCTAACTTGAAGACTCTGGAATAAAGACAAGTGCTGACCGGGAGACAACCCGGATTTATCATTTATCATTCTGTTTTCTGTGTCGAGTCAGTCCAGGCCGCACGAAGATACGGCGCATCTCAGTCCTGAGATGCGACGCATCCTCTGCAATGGTCATATCTTATTTTATTTTTCTGCATTTTTTATTTTTCGACTTTAAAACTATTTATCAGTTTATTTTAATGCGGCGCATCCCTGGTTAAGGATGCGGCGCATCTTTATTCTGATCCGTATTTATTCCAGGCTCGATACGGCGTATCTTCTTCAATAAGATACGGCGCATCGACTGACCTGATGATTTTCAGTTTTAATTTTTAAGTTTTATTTTTCCTAACTACTAATGTATTATGCAAGTTGAACCTTTCTTATCTTAGGTGTGTTTTTAAAGTGTTGGTGGTATTATAGTTTTCTGAATTTTCTGTGGATACATCAAGTATGAAGCTTTAACGTTCTAATCCACAAGAAAGATGATTTTTGCTCTTACACTAATGGAGGATCATACCGAGCAAATCTCAGGGGAGTTTTTCCGTTCTAATTCTTTTTATTTCCAGTTTTTAACCTTTTATACAAACAACGAGGACGTTGTTTAACTTAAGTGGGGGGATAGGAGAATTAGAACACTTAACAATTACTTGTCCTAAACTTTTTCAAAAATTATGCTTAAAATGTGCTTAATATATCAAACTTAAAAATTTTTTAGCATGTTTTTGTTTAAGATCTAAGTTGCATAACTGCACACAAGACGTTATTTTCAAAAATTGTGATTTTTCCAAAATTCACAAATCTATGAGTGTGCCGGTGACTTGTAAACTTTAGAACTTGGCTTGTATACTATTCGAGACCACCATAATGAGTATTATTTATTTAATTGGAATGACTTGTCTAAATTGGTAAAATTCTAGGATTACACCCAAATAGCCTTTATATGTTATGTGTTATTAACTAGCTACACTGGTTAGTTAACCCCCGTATAAACCCTTTTGTTACTCTCATTTTTAGAGTAAGATACCCCTAGAAAAACACTCAGAGCCATTCCTTTCGTTTCTTACACCTATGTTTAAAATGTTTCGTTACACCTTAAACCTTAGCCTACCCTGTAGATTAGAATCCGTGGTTGGTTAATTGCTATAGGCAGAGTGTGTTTCCTTACATTACCTGTGTTCGCGTGCGTAATTCATTATATATGGTTAGGTCGGGAAATTGCACAATGCAAATTGGAGTGAAAGTAAATATTGTATATTTTTGAGTTTATTTTTTCGTGTGTTTACTACTTTCACTATTAGCGTTATTTCTGAAGTTATGAAAAGTATGAAAAAATTATCCGGAAAGAAAGTTGTAGTGATGTGGTGAAATTTTACACATCTATGTTTATGTTTCAAAAAAAAAAAAAAAAAAAAAAAAAAAAAAAAAAAAAAAAAAAAAAAAAAAAATCGAAAAAAAATAAGAAAAGAAAAAGAAAGAAAAAAAAAAAAGTTGGATGTTTATTTTAAGCCACACTGATTGTAGGATTATGTAAGTGGTGATATCCACCAGTATTTGTTGTATTATATTATGGATTGATATGGGAATTGGCAGTTATGGGAATGCCAATTAAGGATTATTCTTTGATTAGATTTTGTTGAGTATAATTCGTGTCTATCATAAAGCGTGGTTTCAAGTGTTAAAGCCGTGGTTATTCAATGATATGAGTCTTATTCATGGATGGTTGGGATAGTGATTAACCACACTTAGGATTTTAATTTATTTGTTTTGTTTATTTTATTATTTTTTTTTTACACCAATTTATATCCCATATGTTATCCATACCCTGTATTGTTCTTTATCCAACCAAACCTTTGATTTATTGAGATTAGGGATTTGAGCAATCTTAAGTATCGTAGTCGTGGATTCGGCTATGTATTTATGATTTTGTCGCCCTTTTTGATATATTATTATTGGTGAAGTTTGGACCTATCTTTAGCCTATTCGAGTTAAGGATTTGAGCAATTGCAAGTATCGTGTTCGTGGATTCGATCATGTATTTGTGATTTTGTCGCCTTTTCTGGAATTTGAGATCGATAGTGAAATAAGAATAATTAACCCTTAAGCCTAAAAACCCTTTTTACCGCTTTAGACTTGTTATTCCTTAGCTTTAGTGGTGGAGATGTGTATACTTGCCAAGCTTATGACAGAATATTCGTCGCGACTGGACAGTTAAACGATTAGATTTGCTTTTATCGACTTATTTTATTTTACTTCTAATTCGTTAAGTGTTTAGTTGTGTGATTACGAAATAAACGAATACATGCTTAAATATAAAAATAAATCCTAACATCTTTTAGGATACATTTTCATGAGATTTAATCTAAGGTTTACTTGGGGACAAGTAAAGTTCAAGTGGGGGGATATTTGATGAACTCAAATAAGTACATTTTATTACTATCATTTATCCTATTAATTTGACTTGTTTTACTATATTATGTATGAGGATTGATACTTAATCGTTTACTTTTGTAATTCTCAGGTAAAAACAAGCATTTGGTGAAACTTGGCGATTTTGGACTAATAATGGAGCAAAACGTGCATAAAGTGAAGAGTCTACTGAAATGAAGAAGATCAAGACTAATCTGCTCCAGATGCGCCGCATCTCACTATCAACATGCGCCGCATCTCTATCAAGATATCACCAGATACGATCCAAGATACAAGAGGACATGCGCCGCATCTAATCATGGAGTTACGCCGCATCTTCTGGCGGTGTACGAATATTCCTGAATATTATAATCTTGGACCCCACGCGAAGTTACGTACATACGCCGCATCTACTTAAGTAGATGCGCCGCATCTTCCCTCAGACACAAACTATAAATACCCCGTAGACCAGACGCATTAAAAAGATTCGGAAGTTCGAAAACCTAAAGACCGAACAGAAGAGAAGGACGAATTCAGTCAAGAGGCAGCACAAGACACGCCCAAATCTAAGATACAAGAGCTGTAAGAAGGTGCTGCATGTATTTAATTCATTAAGTAGTTTTGTTTTATTGTTTTAGCAAACTTTAATTCATCAGGATTGGTGGCTTGTGTAATGTGACAACGGAAAGATTGCACTCCCTTTAATACTTGCTTTCCCATCAATTAAAGTTTATATGTTGATGTCTTTGGTTACTACTTATTAGTGCATTGACCACCTCTGTGTTTATTAGTGGCTTGCGGGCACCCGACTGCGGGACAAGGTGTGGCTCCCACGGTTGTTTCTAAATTGATCACTTAGGAATAACTTTTAGACATAAGTCGTCATTAAGGGTTTACTCGCCGATAAGAATAGGACCAACGAGAAAGGGTTAATTACATACACTTCATATAAAGCTATCAATAAAACAAGTGACAATCTACTTAATCATAAGGACAGCCCTCTTATTGTCTCTAGTATCTATCTGTGTACGTGTGTGCTACTTGCTGATTCGTGCCTATTTGTTTATTTTATTATTTAATTGCAAACAAAACTGTGCCAGTCTCTCAGGCTGAAACCCCCTTGCGTTAGGATATTAAAATACTGATTAGATTAACGAGATTATACGTTCCACTCTTAGTGATCGACACTCTACTTACCATTATCTTCATACTGACCGGGTACACTGCTCGTTAAGTGTGTGTGTTATTGATAAGTCGGCTAAATATAAATTTAAAACTTGAGTAGGCATTAAAACTGCTAAACCGCAACGACACATCACGCGCATCAAGTTTTTGGCGCCGTTGCCGGGGATAGTGTAGTATAGTGGTAAGCATAAAATTGAGATAATACGTTCCACTCTTAGTGATCGACACTCTACTTACCATTATCTTCAGTCCTGAGATGCGACGCATCTTCTGCAATGGTCATATCTTATTTTATTTTTCTGCATTTTTTATTTTTCGACTTTAAAACTATTTATCAGTTTATTTTAATGCGGCGCATCCCTGGTTAAGGATGCGGCGCATCTTTATTCTGATCCGTATTTATTCCAGGCTCGATACGGCGTATCTTCTTCAATAAGATACGGCGCATCGACTGACCTGATGATTTTCAGTTTTAATTTTTAAGTTTTATTTTTATCTAACTACTAATGTATTATGCAAGTTGAACCTTTCTTATCTTAGGTGTGTTTTAAAAGTGTTGGTGGTATTATAGTTTCCTGGATTTCCTGTGGATAAATCAAGTATGAAGCTTTAACGTTCTAATCCACAAGAAGTTGATTTTTGCTCATATACAAATGGAGGATCATACCGAGCAAATCTCAGGGGAGTTTTTCCGTTCTAATTCTTTTTATTTCCAGTTTTTAACCTTTTATACAAACAACGAGGACGTTGTTTAACTTAAGTGGGGGGATAGGAGAATTAGAACACTTAACAATTACTTGTCCTAAACTTTTTCAAAAATTATGCTTAAAATGTGCTTAATATATCAAACTTAAAAATTTTTTAGCATGTTTTTGTTTAAGATCTAAGTTGCATAACTGCACACATAACGTTATTTTCAAAAATTGTGATTTTTCAAAATTCACAAATCTATGAGTGTGCCGGTGACTTGTAAACTTTAGAACTTGGCTTGTATACTATTCGAGACCACCATAATGAGTATTATTTATTTAATTGGAATGACTTGTCTAAATTGGTAAAATTCTAGGATTACACCAAATAGCCTTTATATGTTATGTGATATTAGCTAACTACACTGGTTAGTTAACCCCCGTATAAACCCTTTTGTTACTCTCATTTTTAGAGTAAGATACCCCTAGAAAAACACTCAGAGCCATTCCTTTCGTTTCTTACACCTATGTTTAAAATGTTTCGTTACACCTTAAACCTTAGCCTACCCTGTAGATTAGAATCCGTGGTTGGTTAATTGCTATAGGCAGAGTGTGTTTCCTTACATTACCTGTGTTCGCGTGCGTAATTCATTATCTATGGTTAGGTCGGGAAATTGCACAATGCAAATTGGAGTGAAAGTAAATATTGTATATTTTTGAGTTTATTTTTTCGTGTGTTTACTACTTTCACTATTAGCGTTATTTCTGAAGTTATGAAAAGTATGAAAAAATTATCCGGAAAGAAAGTTGTAGTGATGTGGTGAAATTTTACACATCTATGTTTATGTTTCAAAAAAAAAAAAAAAAAAAAAAAAAAAAAAAAAAATCGAAAAAAAATGAGAAAAGAAAAAGAAAGAAAAAAGAGTTGGATGTTATTTTAAGCCAACGATGTAAAGTTATGTAAGTGGTCGATATCACCACTATTTGTTGTATTATATCTATGGATTGAATGGGAATTGGCAGTTATGGGAACGCCAATTAAGGTTTATTCTTTGATTAAGATTTTGTTGAGTATAATTCGTGTCTACCTAAAGCGTGTGTTTCAAGTGTTAAAGCGTGAGTTATTCAATGATATGAGTCTTATTCATGGGATGGTTGGGATAGTGATTAACCACACTTAGGATTTTAATTTATTTGTTTTGTTTATTTTTATTTTTATTTTTACACCAATTTATATCCCAAATGTTATCCATACCCTGTATTGTTCTTTATCCAACCAAACCTTTGATTTATTGAGATTAGGGATTTGAGCAATCTTAAGTATCGTAGTCGTGGATTCGGCTATGTATTTATGATTTTGTCGCCCTTTTTGATATATTATTATTGGTGAAGTTTGGACCTATCTTTAGCCTATTCGAGTTAAGGATTTGAGCAATTGCAAGTATCGTGTTCGTGGATTCGATCATGTATTTGTGATTTTGTCGCCTTTTCTGGAATTTGAGATCGATAGTGAAATAAGAATAATTAACCCTTAAGCCTAAAAACCCTTTTTACCGCTTTAGACTTGTTATTCCTTAGCTTTAGTGGTGGAGATGTGTATACTTGCCAAGCTTATGATAGAATATTCGTCGCGACTGGACAGTTAAACGATTAGATTTGCTTTTATCGACTTATTTTATTTTACTTCTAATTCGTTAAGTGTTTAGTTGTGTGATTACGAAATAAACGAATACATGCTTAAATATAAAAATAAATCCTAACATCTTTTAGGATACATTTTCATGAGATTTAATCTAAGGTTTACTTGGGGACAAGTAAAGTTCAAGTGGGGGGATATTTGATGAACTCAAATAAGTACATTTTATTACTATCATTTATCCTATTAATTTGACTTGTTTTACTATATTATGTATGAGGATTGATACTTAATCGTTTACTTTTGTAATTCTCAGGTAAAAACAAGCATTTGGTGAAACTTGGCGATTTTGGACTAATAATGGAGCAAAACGTGCATATAGTGAAGAGTCTACTGAAATGAAGAAGATCAAGACTAATCTGCTCCAGATGCGCCGCATCTCACTATCAACATGCGCCGCATCTCTATCAAGATATCACCAGATACGATCCAAGATACAAGAGGACATGCGCCGCATCTAATCATGGAGTTACGCCGCATCTTCTGGCGGTGTACGAATATTCCTGAATATTATAATCTTGGACCCCACGCGAAGTTACGTACATACGCCGCATCTACTTAAGTAGATGCGCCGCATCTTCCCTCAGACACAAACTATAAATACCCCGTAGACCAGACGCATTAAGAGATTCGGAAGTTCGAAAACCTAAAGACCGAACAGAAGAGAAGGACGAATTCAGTCAAGAAGGCAGCACAAGACACACCCAAATCTAAGATACAAGAGCTGTAAGAAGGTGCTGCATGTATTTAATTCATTAAGTAGTTTTGTTTTATTGTTTTAGCAAACTTTAATTCATCAGGATTGGTGGCTTGTGTAATGTGACAACGGAAAGATTGCACTCCCTTTAATACTTGCTTTCCCATCAATTAAAGTTTATATGTTGATGTCTTTGGTTACTACTTATTAGTGCATTGACCACCTCTGTGTTTATTAGTGGCTTGCGGGCACCCGACTGCGGGACAAGGTGTGGCTCCCACGGTTGTTTCTAAATTGATCACTTAGGAATAACTTTTAGACATAAGTCGTCATTAAGGGTTTACTCGCCGATAAGAATAGGACCAACGAGAAAGGGTTAATTACATACACTTCATATAAAGCTATCAATAAAACAAGTGACAATCTACTTAATCATAAGGACAGCCCTCTTATTGTCTCTAGTATCTATCTGTGTACGTGTGTGCTACTTGCTGATTCGTGCCTATTTGTTTATTTTATTATTTAATTGCAAACAAAACTGTGCCAGTCTCTCAGGCTGAAACCCCCTTGCGTTAGGATATTAAAATACTGATTAGAATAACGAGATAATACGTTCCACTCTTAGTGATCGACACTCTACTTACCATTATCTTCATACTGACCGGGTACACTGCTCGTTAAGTGTGTGTGTTATTGATAAGTCGGCTAAATATAAATTTAAAACTTGAGTAGGCATTAAAACTGCTAAACCGCAACGACACATCACGCGCATCAAGTTTTTGGCGCCGTTGCCGAGGATACGGCGTATCTAAAATTTTATGCGGGGCAATAAAAGGAATAAGGTGTAGTATAGTGGTAAGTATTCCCGCCTGTCACGCGGGTGACCCGGGTTCGATCCCCGGCAACGGCGCCAAAAACTTGATGCGCGTGATGTGTCGTTGCGGTTTAGCAGTTTTAATGCCTACTCAAGTTTTAAATTTATATTTAGCCGACTTATCAATAACACACACACTTAACGAGCAGTGTACCCGGTCAGTATGAAGATAATGGTAAGTAGAGTGTCGATCACTAAGAGTGGAACGTATAATCTCGTTAATCTAATCAGTATTTTAATATCCTAACGCAAGGGGGTTTCAGCCTGAGAGACTGGCACAGTTTTGTTTGCAATTAAATAATAAAATAAACAAATAGGCACGAATCAGCAAGTAGCACACACGTACACAGATAGATACTAGAGACAATAAGAGGGCTGTCCTTATGATTAAGTAGATTGTCACTTGTTTTATTGATAGCTTTATATGAAGTGTATGTAATTAACCCTTTCTCGTTGGTCCTATTCTTATCGGCGAGTAAACCCTTAATGACGACTTATGTCTAAAAGTTATTCCTAAGTGATCAATTTAGAAACAACCGTGGGAGCCACACCTTGTCCCGCAGTCGGGTGCCCGCAAGCCACTAATAAACACAGAGGTGGTCAATGCACTAATAAGTAGTAACCAAAGACATCAACATATAAACTTTAATTGATGGGAAAGCAAGTATTAAAGGGAGTGCAATCTTTCCGTTGTCACATTACACAAGCCACCAATCCTGATAGAATTAAAGTTTGCTAAAACAATAAAACAAAACTACTTAATGAATTAAATACATGCAGCACCTTCTTACAGCTCTTGTATCTTAGATTTGGGCGTGTTTTGTGCTGCCTCTTGACTGAATTCGTCCTTCTCTTCTGTTCGGTCTTTAGGTTTTCGAACTTCCGAACAGAAGAGAAGGACGAATTCAGTCAAGAGGCAGCACAAGACACACCCAAATCGAAGATACAAGAGCTGTAAGAAGGTGCTGCATGTATTTAATTCATTAAGTAGTTTTGTTTTATTGTTTTAGCAAACTTTAATTCATCAGGATTGGTGGCTTGTGTAATGTGACAACGGAAAGATTGCACTCCCTTTAATACTTGCTTTCCCATCAATTAAAGTTTATATGTTGATGTCTTTGGTTACTACTTATTAGTGCATTGACCACCTCTGTGTTTATTAGTGGCTTGCGGGCACCCGACTGCGGGACAAGGTGTGGCTCCCACGGTTGTTTCTAAATTGATCACTTAGGAATAACTTTTAGACATAAGTCGTCATTAAGGGTTTACTCGCCGATAAGAATAGGACCAACGAGAAAGGGTTAATTACATACACTTCATATAAAGCTATCAATAAAACAAGTGACAATCTACTTAATCATAAGGACAGCCCTCTTATTGTCTCTAGTATCTATCTGTGTACGTGTGTGCTACTTGCTGATTCGTGCCTATTTGTTTATTTTATTATTTAATTGCAAACAAAACTGTGCCAGTCTCTCAGGCTGAAACCCCCTTGCGTTAGGATATTAAAATACTGATTAGAATAACGAGATAATACGTTCCACTCTTAGTGATCGACACTCTACTTACCATTATCTTCATACTGACCGGGTACACTGCTCGTTAAGTGTGTGTGTTATTGATAAGTCGGCTAAATATAAATTTAAAACTTGAGTAGGCATTAAAACTGCTAAACCGCAACGACACATCACGCGCATCCATGTGGAGGGTGTGAAGAACTTCCAAGTTGGTGTTGACGGTTTTAGGCTTGTGGGTTTGTTTCTTGCTTTTACCCAGTTGACATGCAGAGCAGAGATGATCTTTCTCATATTTCAGTCTGGGCATCCCTCTAACAAGATCTTTACGGGAAAGATTATTTATGGTACCGAAGTTCAAGTGGTTCAAACGACGATGCCACAGCCATGATTTTGTTTTAGAGGCTTTAGAAAGCAAGCACATTGGAGAGGACTTCAACATTTCTTCAATTGAGATGGTGTATAGATTGGTGCCCCGACTGCCCTTGAGGAGATCTAAACCATCCAATTCTCTGACGAAACATGTATGCTTTCTGAAAGCCACTTCCAGATCTGAATCACAAAATTGACCCACAGAAAACAGATTGTGTCCTAGTCCTTCCACATAATATACCCTTGAGATTACACTATTACCAAACACATAATCTCCATAACCCATAATAGCACCAAAGTGGTCGTTCCCAAATCTAACTGTCCCGATAAACTTTTTCACGAAGTTCTTGAGCCGTGAGCGATCTCCAGTCATATGTTTTGAGCAGCCTGAGTCCAAATACCACAGGACGATTTGTACGACCTGCATTTGAAACCAGACAACAATGGATAACTGAAAAATGTGGATCCCCAAGTGCAATTGGGGTCCATTTGGTCAGCACACACATATTCAGGAACCACAGATTTCACAGATGCTACTATCTTTACTGTGGAGACAGAACTTGAGACAGGACAAGACCTAGATGGAAGGCATTGTGATTCTAAAGGCAAGATTCTACCAGTTGGTCTCCATTCCTTATTCTTCACAATTTTATGCATATTCATTTTAGGTAATGGTCTCTGTTTTCCTAAATTGAATTTCCTTCCAGTGGGTCTCCATTCCTTAACTTTTACAATTTTATGCTTATTCATTTTAGGTAACGTGCACTGTTTTCCTAAATTGAATTTCCTTCCAGTGGGTCTCCATTGATAGCCTATGCTAGCAAATGTTTTTCCTGTTGCTTTCCAAACCTTTTTGCATGCTTCAGTTATCCTACCATTCTTAACATGGGATGATGCAGACGACATCAGGAAAGACACAACACATTCATCATGATTAGCAGAAATTAAACAATTGTCGCAAGTTTTACAGATAGCATTAGAATTCGAATTAATTACAGTACTTTTGATACTAGAATCAACACGATTCATCCTACTCATTGTAAACTTATTGTTCCTAGGTTGGGCTTCTACATTCTTCAAGTGATCATTCTTAGCTGGCGCAGTCATATCCTTTCTTTCATTTCCTCTAGACCTTGACCCGCTAGCTTGGGTGTCACTTTTTACTCCTGTAGAAGCATCGAAGGTAACATTAGTTTGTTTTTCTGTCACATGCCTTCCTGATAATGATGTGTTGGGTTCTGATGTTTTGGGTGGTAGGTCAAAGGCTACACGCTTGTTCACAACATTGGATGATGATGCAACAAATCTATCTCTATGGCCTCTAAACTTAGGAATTGAGCCTATGGCATATTCTAAGTTTTCCTGAATCCTTTTCGTGAGTTTGCATGCATAGACAACTGCTTGATCAAGTGGCTTATCATTCCTATCCTCTTCAACTACCTCACGAAGTGTGTCAAGGCCTTCTCTAAGATGATCTAGATATGTTTGATGGGCAAGGCTGTTATTTCTAAGCTTAAACGGAATACGCCCAACATCAACATCATACTTTTTACAATCAGTAGCCTTTGGTGTATCACAATTACAAGTGGTGCATGGCATTTTACCTTTCGCCCGAGCCTTAAGATTCTCAATTTCATTTGTCAAAGAGGTTATTTGATCATTATGATTGCTTCTTGTAACTTTAATAGAATCATATAACTCTTTGAAATGTTGTTTAACCTTTGAATTTTCTTCTCGATAACACTCATTTTCATAATGTAACTTATTTATGGTGTTTTGATATTGAAAATTTTGAGAATCTGAAGGCGAAGGTTTATTGGTGCCATATACTTCACACTTGTTGGATTTCAATTGGGCAATTTGGGCCCTCAGCATTCGAATCGTGTTCGTGTGAGCTTGAATTGTCTCATCTCGTTTGCTTAATTCAAAATAAGTATCAAATTCAGGAGCATCCAAGGATGTCTTGTCATTCGATATCTTATGTTTTTCATTTAAATGTTGATATTTCAATTGTAAATTAAGGTATTCAACTTCCAATTTTGAAAAACGTTTAACCATAGTATCATGGTCATCATTTTGAATTTTTTCAAGCAATTTTAAATTCTCCCCCTCAAGCTCAACAACACGATTCTGGGTGACATTCAACGCAATAGCATACTCATTAAATTGACAAGCAGACAATGCAGAATCAGTAACAGTGTAAAATACATCTTGTGCAATACATCTAGCAATCAAGTTGTCGTTAGTAATGAGTATGTTTTTTCTTTCAATCTCTCGACTCTTAAGCTCTATTGCATATTCATTCACCTCTTTTTCCATGTCTTTAAATACTACTTCCATTTCTTTTATTTCGACTTTAAGGGCAGTTTGCAACCCTTCAAAATGTTCTTTAAGTAGTTTAAAGAATGGCATGACCTCAGTTAAGTAACACCTTTTTGCATGTTCAAAACACCTTTCCCCCTCAGTAATGCCGGTTGGTGTGATTCTCTTCTTACATGTTTTATCAAAATCAGCAAATAGTTGCCAAAGCACATATAAGCTAATAAAGGTTTTGCATTCAGTGGGAAGAGACAAAGGCACCAGATTCCTAGGTGTATTGGGAGGATACACCGTTATGGACGCAACTTTTCTAATGAGGGGGGTGTTGGCCTTAAGTTTATCTTCCTTAAGTTTTTCACTATCTTGTTTCCAAAATATCTGTTCAGGTGTTAACTTCTTTTGAGGAGCAAACACAGTCAAACGATTTTCCTCATAATAATCATGGGGTTTGATTATTATTCGTCTGGCTATGCACTCGGGATCCCTCATTTTCTCATTCATTTTTTCCCTCGTTTTATCACTTAACTCATCCTCTTCATCAGTGTAGATATGCTCAGGTTGGTCATGAATAGGCTTAATCATCACATTACCATCATATAGGGCTGGTTGAAGTACTTGCATGCCCTTAAGGATGGTTGACTTTGGTTCACCTATCATGATTTTACTATGCTTATCACTCAACTTTCTGTGCTTATGAATCATTTGAGCAGTTTGTATGGTTTGATTTTGTGTGTACAACTTATCTTCAAGCTTATTTTTTAATGTCTTGAGTTTAGAGAAATCATTTAAAAGAGTTGTTTCTTTTTGTTTGAATTCTTGCTTAAGTGTTGTTACACACTTTTGTGCTTCCTGTTTCTGTTTGACAGACTGTTCTAGCTGACTTTTCAAAGAACTCAACTCTAATTTTAATGTTTCTTCTCGCACTCTAGACTCTTTAATAAGTGTACTCATTTGACCTTCTAATTTGTGCTCACGATCATTAAGCTCAAACTTTGCACGCTGTTCATACATAGCAACTTGTTCTTTATAGATGTTTAGTCTAGTGATCAAGTTATCATCAGGGACAGGCAAATTGTTCTCATGGTATACACATGCATTATCTATGTTACCCGCATTATCTAAGGCACATACATTACTCATAGCACACACATCATTATTGACAAAGGATTCACCACTTGGTACATCAGTTGAGTTGTTGCTATTCAAATACTGTTCATATGAGACAATATTGCTATTTTCCATATCAACATTACTTGAGTCAGAAACAACTGCCTGATGTACTTCTTCGGGAATCTGTTGTCCCTCGACAATATTATATGTGTCATAAATTTTTAGTACCTCAGATATCACGGATGCATTAGAAGGACCAGCTTGACGAGATGAGGCCAGGGAAGACAAGTTAGCCATGAAGATTGTTTGAGCAGTAGGTTCATCATCCACATCAGAGTCAAATGCATCACAGTCATCTGCCTTGAAGATGTTAGGATCATTAAGTGCTAGATCCTGAACAGGTTTCTCATCCACATCTTCATCAAAAGTATTTCCTCCATCTCCTGCCAAGAACAATAACTCTTCCTCATCTAATACAGCTCCATTTTCTTGAGCTTGCATTAACAGCATCTTGTCTTTGAAGTAATCTGAGTTCTGAGGACGTTTAGGTTGATTGCAGTTTCTAGCAATGTGTCCAAGCCCCCCACAATTATAACACTTGATCTGTTTCCCTTGCCCCTGATTGGCATTCCCTGCTCTATTCTGCACATACCCTCGACCCATGTTTCTACCAGCTCTCCCTTGCACATTCTGAACCACAATTTTCCCATCCTCCACCATTGCTAGATTGCGTGGGTTGGAAGAATTCCTTAACTGATTGTTGGTCTGAGGGAGTGATGCTTGAAACTGTTGATCCAGTAGAGATACTTGATTGGTGAGATTGTCAATCATTTTGTCGGTCTGAGAGTAGCCTGAGTCAAGTTGTGAACTCATAGCAGGTACTTGTGAGTGAAGTTGGTGATAGCTTGGATTGGATGATGATTGGATTGTTGGTTGTATGTTTGTCATGAATGCCAGTGGATCATTTGTAGTTGAAGGATTCAACTTTTCTCTCAGCACCCGATCATAGAGAGCATGCTTCTCATGTTGTTGTAGATAAGCATACAACTGTTCATAGTTAGTATCCCTTAAACCTTTGTTGAGTTTGACGGCAGTAACAAATCTGTCCCATTCAGGAGTCATGTTGTTCACAAACTTTGAGTTAAGTTGGATATTGGGCATAGTCATTCTGATCATCCTCATATCATTCACCAACTTATGAAATCTCACATAGTAATCTGTGATATTCTCTCCTGGGTTCATTTTGAAGTGCTCGAACTCATCATACAGCTGTGACTCACGATCTTCCTTTGTGAGTTCTGACCCTGCCAACAACATTTTAACGTTGTCCCACACAGCCTTGGCTTCAGTGTTAAAATTGATGAGCTTGTATACATCCTTTGGAAGACCTTGAATGACTATGTTTGAGGCTCTAATATCAGCATCATACCTCTTCTTTTCTTCTTCATTAAGATCATTATAGTTTCTAGGTCTATCAATGCCCAAAGTTACAGTCCCATCTTCACCAGTTGTAACAACGTCTCTGGTGGTACCCATCTGATAAGGTCCTTCGTCAATTGACTTAAGAATGTTAACACCATTATCTTTTCCCAAGCAGTAAAGTCTTATTCGTTGTGCCCAAGACTCATAATCCGTCCTATCTAGCATAGGTGGACGAGTGTCAGATCCTGCTGCTTGAATACCATCTGATGATGTACTTGATGTGGTAGCCATAGTAACTACGGGATTTTACAGATCTTGTGATTTAACCGAGAAATTGAATCTTTCGCGGGAATTTCTAAAATCACCAAGACACAAACCGCATACAAGTCTGAGAGACAAACCGAGTAGATCCAACAGAGACAAACCGAGTCTACGTAGCTGAGACAAACCGAGTAGACACAAACCGAGTAAATTCTTCGGAGACAAACCGAGTCTACACAAACCGAGTACACACAGCTGGGACAAACCGAGTAGACACAAACCTAGTAAATTTACACAAACCGAGTAAATTCTTCAGGGACAAACCGAGTCTATACAAACCGAGTACACGCAGTTGGGACAAACCGAGTAGGTACAAACCGAGTAAATTTCTCTGAGACAAACCGAGTCTACACAAACCGAGTACACGCAGCTGGGACAAACCGAGTAGACACAAACCGAGTAAATTTACACAAACCGAGTAAATTCTTCAGAGACAAGCCGAGTCTACACAAACCGAGTATGCACAGCAGGGACAAACCGAGTACGCGCAGCAGGGACAAACCGAGTAGACACAAACTCCCAGGCACGTCACTTTCACTGCCTTTTGTCCTTTTGCCTAAACGAGTAATAGGACAAACCGTGTCCAAGAATTAACACAAACCGAGTCCAATAATCGTCCAAAATAGACAAACCGCTGCCAAGAACAACTCAACTACTACCCACGAATTTTCCCAAAATCACCACACCGTTCTTAGATCTGTGAATGCAAACACTAAATACCACTCTAATACTATTCTTAAGCTAGAAAGTACAAGGAAAACCAACTTCTAATCACTAAACAAAGTACAAAGATGAAATTTATGCTACTTAATCAAACCGAACAAAAAACTTAAAAACTACAAATCTAACCAAGAAAAAGCCTAAAGAACTACACAAATACAAGATAAAACAACCTCTAATCACTAAACAAAGCACAAAATGAAATGTATGCTACTAATCAAGCCGAACCAAAAAAATCTTGAAAACTACAAATCGACCCAAGAGTAAAAACCTCACAAACTACACAAATCCGTGAATACCAACTCTCATGGACCTAACCATGGCTCTTGATACCAATTGTAGGGTATTCACAATGCAAGAATCACTTGTGTGAGGCTTGTATGGATCGAATTGAAGAGATTATAGAGAGAGAAAGTGGGAGCCTTTTAGAGTGAGAAAGAAACTTGTAATGTATTAGATTGAAAAGGTCCAACCCTTCCCATGTGTGGGAAGGGGTATATATACTACTACATATTATGTCCCTAGTGGACTGTGGAGTGAGCTGACAGAGGGTAAAGACCCGACCCACTCCACAATACTAATTAATAACTAAACTACTAATAATATTACTGATAATCCTACTAGCTATGATGATCTAATAAGTACTCGGGGTGACCGAGTCTTCTGCTGAATATTCATATTCCTAACAGGATCCCTCTGGAAAGGGATCCAACGGATCCGGCTGAACAATGGACAGTTTGCCTATAAATAGTTGGCCATTTCCTCCTTTCTTCTCACCACTCTTAGATATATCTTCTCTCTATATTCTAACTTCGCTAACCTCAGATCCAAGGATCTTCTATGTAGTTTTTTCTCTTAGTGATTCTCTAGGTTCCTCTTAAAGGCGAGATCACGACCTCTAGAAGACTTGCAAGCTCGAAGACATGGGTTGCTAGGCTTCATCATCATTAAGACCACTGAAGTGAATCTTGGTGTTGGATCTTCTCATATGTTATAGATATGGTGTGTTAGTTAGTGGTGTTGGGTTTAGTTCCTCCGTTATAAAGGAACTCGGTATCTAGCCTTGTACAAAATAAAGTGTAGGCAACGTAGGTTTGGTTCTACCTCGTGGAAGAACCCGGTATCTAGCCTTGTACCAGATAAAGTGTAGGCGACGTAGGTTTGGTTCTACCTTGTGAAAGAACCCGATATTTAGCTTTGTACTGGAAAGAATGTAACCGACGTTGTGAAGGCTTATCCGCCAACATAAGGAGCGTGTAATGTAGTGTTTACAAACTCTCGAGTTGGGTACTCGGGGAGTGGAGTAGGGCAAGGAAGTTGACCTTGTAGCCGAACCACTATAAATACTTGTGTTGTGGTTGTGTCTCTCTTTCTCTATCTCGTAGTGTAGTTTATATATATATACCAACCTCAAACACACTTTTAAACACACAATTTCAAACAACATTTCTATCAATACCTTCAAACACATTCTTTTAATTATGTCTTACGAGCTGTTTTTTGGTTCTTCATCTTCCGACGACGATGATGAAGTTATTAAATCCATTTCAAATCCTCCCACGTGTGATGATAAAAGAATATTGTACAAGAGGAAGCACGAAGCAGCAAGGAAAGATGCGGAACGAGCTTTTGGTGTGTTGAAGAAGAAGTGGAAAATGCTTAAAGTTTCGGCTCGAGGGCTGTATAAACAGGATCTCCAAGATATTATGTATACATGTATCATATTACATAATACGATCATTCAACACAAGGAGCGGACGAAATGTCCTAAATGGTTCGAAAATGAGGGCCACCATGATCATGATCCCTTAAGATCGCATGAAGAATCGTTAGTAGTTACTCAGGAGCTAATGGACTCATCAATTCATCTACACTTAAAATCTGATTTGATCGAACACATTTAGAGAAATCGTAGAAATCAATTCAATCAAAAGAATGAAGACGAAGACAGTAGTGACGATGACGATGAGGAAGACGATGAAGAATTTTTGTAATGTGTTTAATGTTATTTGAATAATTTACGTAATGTTTTTAATGTTTATTTGAATAATTTATGTAAGGTTTTTGTTTTTAATGAACTTTAAATTTGTTGTTTATAATATTTGAATTAAAAAAAAAAAAAAAAAAAAAAAAAAAAAAAAAAAAAAAACTCGGACACCGACTGTGGCAATTTGGTCGTGTCTGGTTATCGCAGAGAGAAAGCTGATTTGGCAGGGTCATGCTGGGTCACGACTATGTCCAGCCTAAGTTAACTTGTTATCCTAAGACTCCATAAGCTATGGTTTCATGTTAAAAAAAAAAAAAAAAAAAAAAAAAAAAAAAAAAAAAAAAAAAAAAAAAAGTTGCGGATTTTCTACTATATGATAAACTGGACAAATAAGATAAAGTAAATTGACCCATGTCATGTTTTTCATTGAGCAAATTATTTGAAAAGGTACCCAACTTGTCACTATTACTTGATCTAGATATCCATCATTTTTTTTCTTCTAAATGTGGGTATTGATCTAGCAAATTCGGTTTTCTTTGGGTAGTGATGACCATTTTATCCTTTTAGATAAATTACATAAATGGTCCTTGTGATTGCAAATATTGCATCAACTGTCATTGAAATTTTAAAGTTTCATCAATCGTCCTTATCTATTTTGTTTAAAAACACAAACAAACATTCACCCATTCCACTTTCCCAAAACTATTTTGTTTAAAAACACAAACAACGCCGGAAAATGATGCCGGAAAAGTGACGGCCAACCTCCACCTTTGGCTTCCACATTTACAAAACCACCACAACCCATCTTTTCCATTTATGCATTCAAAACCCTTTCGGTAAACAAGGGCCACCAGATCCGGCGGCAGGCGGCGCATTGCCACGGCTAGACGTGGTGGACAACGACGGGTACACACCCAAAACTGATTCAGGGTTAGGGTGGCGCTGCTTCTCCGTCCAAATCCGGCGACGGCGGAAGGTTTCCGGTTGTTGGTGGTGGAGGCAGCGGTGGTAGGGATTTAATGTTGAAAATGATAATGGCGGTTGTGGGTTAAAAATGAAGCCAAGAAGAAGATGTATTTTTTTTTACAAGAATGAAAGTGGTGCTTTTATTGTTTTTGATTTTTTGTAGATGGAGTTATTGATTATAAATGTTTTTAATTATTGAAGGTGATGTTTATAAGTTTAAATTTTGTGGTCATGAGTTTTATTTTTTTATGTGTGTTTATACATAAATCCAGGTATATGTGATGAATGAGGAATGGACATAATAAAGCGAAAATTACTGTGTGTATATGTCTAGCAGTACCCAAGTTTTTATCATATTTCAAATTTAGACATGGATCTCGCGTAAGAAATGGTCTGGGGCTACGAGTGATTGCGTGTCGTTATTTTAGTGGTCGATTAAAAAAAAACAAAAAAATTTACATCTCGCGTAGAAAAATACGTGGGATTACGCGTGATTATAAAAAAAACGTATATATTCTTATATTATTGATCTCGCGTACAAAACTTATAAGAGGTTATGCGTGATGTTCAAAAAAAAGAAGCCCTGGTTTTCTTTATATTAAACCCTAATTCGGTTGTGCAAAATTTAAAAAAATTGTATGCGTAAATAAACATTACAAAGAAAAAAATGATTAATATACCATAATTGTTACTACTAATAAAGTGGATTAATATATCATAAAACTTTTATTCAACTACAAAGAAAAAAAGACGAAGTTGACGTAAATAAACATTACATAGACAATATTAAACCTAAACGTAGGTAATAAATATGTAAAGGTTCAGCCAATAAAAATTGTATCCTTGTCGAAAACCTCAACAATGTTCCTCAATGTAATGTTAAGACCAAAGGGTGTTGATTTTGGGGTAAACACCGAAACATTACGAAGTACCAACACAGCTCCGACTTTGATAGAGTTTTTGTAACACGATTCTTCTGTAAGGACTTTGTGATGAATTGTTCCAGAGAATATCCCCGTTGGATCTTTTAGTGTCACTGTTAGCTCACCAAGTGCGGTAGGAGTACAAATCTTGATTACAGCTACAACAAGTTCAAGTTTCCCTTTTACGATACAGTTTTTTGTATTGCCAAGACAACCAGTTATGATGATACCTTCGCTATTACGCAGCTTATTAATAGCCCATAGCCATGGCCCACACATAAAATGATCATCTTCAACGACATCTTCATTTATCTTCCTTACATACTCTTGTGTTGGTACTACACAATATTCAGGGCCACCTTCCCTAATGTCTGCATTTTTATGGAGAATAGCCGCTTGAAGAATACCAGCCGGACCAGGTATTAACCTATCCGGGGTGTTTAAAGAGGTTGAAGAAGCCCCAACATTATGTTGGTATCAGTTCGTGTATCCGGTTTTGTTTTGTTGGGACATTTTCTGAATTGTTAAATTTTTGTAGAGAGTAGATATGTTGATAATGCAGATATGTGTTTAGAAAAATCGAATTGTGAATGAGTTTTTATAGTTAAATCTGTGTCATATCTCGCGTAAAAAAGTACACATACACGCAATTGTCATTGAGTAGTCAAATCATTGTCAAATCGTTGTCATAGAGTTGTCATATCTCGTGTAAAAAATTACACATACACGAAATTGTCATGGAGTTGTCAGATAGTTGTCATAGAGTTGTCAAATATGTGTCATATTTCGGGTAAAAAATTACACAGACATGCAATTGTCATGGAGTTGTCACATCATTGTATTAATATATAAAGCAGAATGTATATTGGCAAATTCATTACTGGACACATAAATAAAAAACGTAGAACATAAAACACAAACAAATAGCATTAATTAGTTAAAAAAAACTAGTACAGTTGTAGAAACTAGAAAAGACATACATTGATAACTTTAAAGACACAAACTAAACCATATAGGTATTGTTTGGTTGATCAAGAAGAATTAGTGATTCTTTGTATGGGCCAATAAAAAATGAACACCATTTGCTTCAATACCCATGTTTTGAAACTCCTGAGATGTTCACTCGTACACTTGTAGTGAGTGAGCTATCTGTTGGTTACTCTTAGCTTGAACAATTGGTTCCGCATCCTTGGTAAATCCAATTAATTTTACCTCATTCTCAATTGGGAATGGGATGGTGAATAGCACTGGACACGATGATACAATACCACCATCATCAAATTCTAATTCCCATGCGCACATAACTTTGTACTCTTCTGCAAGGAAACTTCCTGAAACTACGAGAGAGTTTCGTAGCTGAGATATATTGAATGGAGGCTGAACCATGAATCTTATCAATTGAGGTATGTCTTGCACTTGAAATTGGTGAGTAACCAAATCAAAAGAAACAATCATGTGTCGTTTGTACAAAACACCATCATTATAAACAAAATTTTCAGAACCAACCCAGAAAATTTTACCACCCACTACTGCTTGACCAGACCATTTAATTCTAATTGATTCACGGGGCAAACGGTCATTTTCAAGATTGTTCCAACGTCTGGAACTCAATGTATAAACTGACACATGCCATGGTCCTTGACCGTAATATGGGTAATTAATCTTTAAAAGGGTAGGGTCTAAGGTGTCAGGACGGACACCGAAACCGACGACCATTTTTGGTGAATCAGGTTGATTCAAGAAAGTAGGGACGAATATTCCTACAGATCTTTTTATCGATGGGTTCCAAAGAACAACCATCATATTTGAACCATACGAAAAGCACCAGACACCTTCAGAAGTAGCAATTGGCTTAAGAGTTGGAAGATTCAAAGTTGTATCTAGATTCGTAAAGGCTAAATTTTCATTTACCGAAAACATAAAACCAACATTACCTTGCATATATGTTAAATTGATACAACACATATCTGTTTCACAAAAATCGTAACTACGGATGAAGTTCGGCAAGTCTGTGGAAGACTTCCATCTCTTTGACACAGGACGAAACTATAGTAAAGACTTAACTGGTAGTTTCTTCATGATATCAACATGAAGGTCGAATGGTATGTTGTCCGACATTTTTTGAAAACGTAAAGGGATGTATTAGTAAATGATTTTTACTAAGCAATTTATGTGTAAAAGATTGTGTGTAATTAGCGTAACAATGTAAGACTTAAATAGAGTATATCTCGCGTAAAAAAGTACACGTACACGGAATTGTCATAGATTAGTCACATCATTGTCATAGAGTTGTCTAATCTGTGTCATATCTCGGGTCAAAAAGTACACGTACATGGAATTGTCATATATTAGTCAAATCATTGTCATAGAGTTGTTACATCATTGTCATAGAGTTGTCTAATCTGTTTCATATCTCGCGTAAAAAAGTACACGTACACGGAATTGTCATGGAGTTGTCACAGCATTGTATGTATATATAAGGAAAGATGTATATCCAAACATAGCATATACTTTTAATCTTATACACAAAAAATCAGATATGCATAGCAATGACTTCAGATATACATAAATTCAAATGTATATTACATTTTGATGATACCGAACGAGGTGTGGTTATGTATACTAATATCACGTACTCATGGTTAGTTGATTATGTGCTTTCTAAATTCAAGGTGGATCCCAATATTCGGCTGAATTTTAAATTTTCGCACCCTTCATTTGACGTTCGAATGGATATTACTGACGACGATGAGGTAACTTTTTTTACTGATTTCGCTTATTTGAATGCAGGAATGCCACATCTGTATGTGGTTAAAGTGAAAGAATTTGAAGAAACTACATATTTTAGGTCCACCCAAGAAAACCAAACGTTTTACAATTTTTTTGAAACAACAACAACTAACCAAAACATCGCGTCCTCTGCTTTTCAAGAAAACTCATCTAATTTCAATAATAAAGACCACAATAAGTCTTTTTTTTATGATGGCCCATTTAAAATTTTTGAATCAAATGATTATGAAAATAATGGGTCCGGATACAAAGATGAGGCGTACTTCACAAACCCAGGATCATCGTTTGCCTTCGAGGCAGATGAGGATGTAAAAGATGAAGAAAATGATGGTTTTTTTGGAGTTGGTGATAACCCAAAACCTATTCACCATGAATGGAAAAACATTTTTTCATTAACTCCTGCCGTTCCAGAAACACCTCTTTACCAGTCCAAACCAATAAGTTCAATCCAATACAATAGTGATTCTGATTTTTTGTCGGAAAGTTTTTTGACTCAAGAGAAAAAATAGACATTGCAGTTAGCTTGAAATGTTTAGAAGAAGGTTACCAGTTTTTAGTACGAAAGTCGGATCCAGACAGGTTTGATTGTAAATGCTTTCATTATACAGAATGCAAATGGAGAATTAACTCTAAACGCATGCAAGGTACAGATGTGTTTATAGTTACAGGTGTGAAAGATATTCACACGTGTCCCAAAACTCAAACATATCCTAAACATCGAAATGCAAATAAAAAAGTTATTGGTCACATTTTTAGTGAAAAGTTAAAAGACAGTAGACGAGATTTAAAACCAAAAGATATGCAAAAAGACATGTTGGCGCAATATAAAATCAGTATATCTTACCAACAAGCATGGAGAGGAAAGGATTATGGGTTACAAATGATAAGGGGTTCACCGACAGAATCGTTTGAAATGTTACCATATTATTGTCACAATCTACAAAAAAAAACCCAGGCACAATCACACATATCAAGACAAACGAAAAAGGAGTTTTCGAGATGTTATTCGTTGCCATTGGTGTTTCAGTAAGCTATACTCATTTTTTTGAAATAAATAAATGTGATATGTTATTATACTTTTAGTTATTAAAAGGTGTTTACAATTTTTTCTTTTTTCAGATTCGAACTTTCGTACAAAATCTCCGCCCTCTGCTTGTAGTCGACGGGGCACATTTGAAGGGTGTATACAAAGGTACAAACTTGTTAGTTATAGGCATGGATGGAAACAAACAAATTGTGCCCATTGTTTACGGTATATGCAGAGGGGAGACCGGTGATTGTTGGTTATGGTGGTTTTCAGTACTTAAAGAATGCATAGCCGATAGCGAGGATTTGGTAATTATATATGATAGGCATCCTGCTATCGCGTTAGCAGTACGCAATGAATACCCATTGGCGTTTCATGGTATATGTTGTCGTCATCTAATGATGAACCTTTTTTTGAAAAATAAAAAAAACCAAGGGGCTATATTGGAGCATATGCAAAGCGTATACACCTGAAGAATTTGATAGTAAGATGCAAATACTGCAGTCTATTCAGCCTGAGGCATACAACAAGCTAGTTGAAGCGGATGTGCAAAGATGGTCCAGAGCATATTCCCCACGCACTCGTTACAATTATTGTACATCTAACAGCGTTGAGTCTGTTAATGCTTGTACTGTCAAATCAAGGAAGCTGCCAATCACAATTCATTTGCTGATTTATAAGATTATATTGAATCATTTTACATTCTTGAAAATAAAATAATCTAAACCTTTAAAAATACGTAACAATAAACTTACGTCGTTAGACAGCCAACCAATTTTATCGGCTGGTCCTGGATCAGTACCATTCTTGTATAAACCCGGAAGTAGTTCTTGAAAGAAGTTCAGTTCTGCTTGCCAACCCTTTGGATGGCAGTCAAGGTATATCGCAGTTGGGTTTATAAGGAATTGGTCAAGTGTAACATATGTCTCACGCTCTACCTAAAAACAACAAATAAAATACAATATCATTACAACTATGTTAATTAGAACCTTCATGCTAATAAATTTAAAACATCTTTTAGTGTTACCTTATTGGGGTCAACATTATCAACTACTAAAGGTGCCGTATAACCAGAACCAACAAAGGAATCCTCCTCTACATCCTCATCAGCCGCTTCTTCTCCTAAGTTAAACGGTGGAATGTTCGAGGTACCCTTATTCCGTTTACTCTTACCCGCACGTTTCTTAAGGAGGATAGTGATAGGTCCCTGTTGGGTATAAGGATACTGCTGATATTTACCCGGGCGACAATCCCTCCTCAGTCGCTCCATCACATCCTTAAAAAAGAATAAACAATAAAAATTTTAACATCAATATGATTACTAGTACACAATAATAATCGTTATTTATTTTAGATAATGAATATGTTACCCGATTCTCAACACCAACGTCAGGGGCGTGAGATGGACCTGCCTGGTCATAAATAGGTGTGTCAAACGCGGAACCCAATTGGCGTACGGGTAGCGGTATGTTCATTGGATGGAAACCAGGATGGATATGTAGACGTCACCGCGGGTGTAGGTACAGGAAGACCTTCAAAGAAAGACTCATTCGGTGCCGCAACAAATGGACGGCCGGGCCGTTGTAATCCCTAAATATAAAATTAAAACGTAGAGTGAGTAACCAACAAATGTAAATATAAGAAACATAAAAGCACGTAAATATACCTGCGTGTTTTGAATAACACTAAAGTCACTAAAACCAACATTTTCACCACCAACAAAGCTTGATTCTCTATGTAGCTGTGGTTTCTTCACAAATCGGAATTGCTGCATTAAATTTTTTAATCAAACGATTAACAAGTATTAATTAATGTTTATACAAAACCTCAATAAGTTTACGTAAACTATTTGCCCCATATTCCTCGTGTATTTGTTTGAGTTGCAAGTCATGTTCCCGTAACCTCGCTTCATGTTCATTCATCTTCTGAAACACTAGGGGGGAATATCTTCGTGCATAGATCGGTTTACCGGCGGCTGTATCACTGGAGGGGGAGGGGGCGGGCGGATTCCCATCAAAAAATGCTCTACTTTGAACCCACCACTCAGTATCTTGGTCAAAGTCATCCGGTGTAAGCCTCGGCAAAGGTCGATTTACCTTTTAAGAAAATGTACAACATATACAACATTAAAAAAACCAAACAAAATATTATAATCATATCGTAATCAATTTAGTGCATATCTGAAACTCACACGCAATTGGCCATCCAGAATCCTGTGTAGACCCTCCCTATTGACCACGTTTCTATAACCCTAGACAATTAATCGGGGATACAACTGTTGACGATAAAAATAGGAAGGGGCTGCACCATGCGGGAACGTCTCCAATATCCACGTCTACAAAAAAAGGTAATTATTTTTAAAAAATGTTAACAGGATACATATACATGAAGTTTACAAATTTATATATGACATACCTTGAAGGCCCATATAAATCCATTCAACGAGTACCTAGGAATTGTATTAGGATCCCTCCCCTCGGCAAAGTGCTTTGCCCTACACGTAACTGTTGTATCCTTTATATTATCGTACAAGGTTGGCCATACATACAAACCCCACGGATACACATTCCAAGCATCTAAATCCTCAACTAACCTAAATAAAAATTCATCAACTACTTTCCTAACCTCAGTCCCTTTTAACACCAACAACAACACGCATATCAAACAAAGGTGAACTGCATCTACGTCACTCAACTCACGAAACTCTTCACTTTTTATTTTATTTAACAACATACCAACTTTTATTTTTCGTGAATCAAGTGACGAGGGGAACAATCGTCTCCTAAACGGAATAGGTCCATCTTCATAACGATTTCTAAAATCTGTCCCAAACCTTAAAGTCGTAAGTAGACAGAATTCCTCTCTACCAAACTTAATCTCGACCTCACCTACCCGAGAGAGATCACGTACACGATATCTCAAAGGAACAATGTCTGACTCACCCTCATCACACGGCACTTGGTGGCATATAAAATAATGTACTAACACACAACTCTCTTGCATTTTTGGTATATCTAACAACCAACCAAAACATGTTTCCCTAAATAATTGTTCCCTAGGAGTGTTCGCGATCAAATTTCTAATAACACTAATTAACGACAACCTACTCCTACATGTAATTTCTGCCGCATAATCCTAAAATAACAAAAACATATAAATATATATTACAACACATATACGTAACAAATAAATAAACAATAAATAAATAAACAATACGTGTAATGGAAAAAAAAATTAACATTCCGAAATACCCGATAATCCGCCATATTCACCGCCAACAACCGTTAACTCAATCACCACCGCCAACAACCGTTAACACTAACAACACCACCACACACTCAAGTGATCGTGTCTTTTATCACCACCAAAACAGCCGCTTCTTTTAACTCCACCACACGGTCGGGTTTTTTTTTTTAGGTTGAAGACAAATTTTTTTTACTAAACTTAAAACGTGGATTTTACAAAATCAAGATGGACTAATGAATGGAATGAAGGTGGACCAATGAGTTTTATGCTTCAACTTTAAACATTTTTTCTTTTTTTTTGTATGATCGAATGGAGGATCTCATGAATGGAGTTTTAAGCTCATGAACGGACTCTTGAATGGTCTGTGAATTTTATGCATTCGCTTTGCACGTTTTAACGAAATAAGTGGTCGGATTATTTCATGCATACGTCTCTTCTAACAATTAAAGTTTGCATAGGTTTGCATGCATATTTATAGTTTTGCATAGGTTTGTAGTACTTGCTCCTTCCCAATGCGAATGTGCTCCTTCCCAATGCGAATGTGTTTTGTTTTTACTCACATCACGCGTAACCTCTTATAAGTTTTGTACGCGAGATCAATAATATAAGAATATATACGTTTTTTTTATAATCACGCGTAATCCCACGTATTTTACTACGCGAGATGTAATTTTTTTTGTTTTTTTTAATCGACCACTAAAATAACGACACGCAATCACGCGTAGCCCCGAACCATTTCTTACGCGAGATCCATGTCTAAATTTGAAATATGATAAAAACTTGGGTACTCTCGTATATGTCTAGTACAGTAATTTTCGCCATAATAAAACCTTTTTTTTTTTTTTTTTTTTTTTTTTTTTTTTTTTTTTTTTAAGAATCAAAAGTTAATAAGAGGATGTAGACAAGGGTAGGATCCGAAAAAATATAAGTTTAAAGACGGTGGATACAATTTTCGCCAAACCATAGGGACTATTTATGTAATTTAACTTAGGGACGGTGGATGCAATCTTCGCAAAATCACAGGGACATTTATATAATATGAAGGGTAAAATGGTAATCACAACATCAAGAATACCAAAAAAAGGCCGAATTTGCTAGATGAATGCCCACATTTAAAAAAAAAAAAAAAAGATGGATACCCAAATCAAGTAATATTGACAAGTTGGATACATTTTCAAATGATTTGACCTTTTTCATTTTGGTGTTTATTTAAGTTGTATCCCTATAGCTTCTCGCTAAGGGCTTTTTTTATGAGATATACTGTATATAGTAATACATTTTCTGTTTCAAAAAAAAGAAGATAAATTAAATGTATCTCACAGTAAAGCTTTCTTCAAACTATACATTTTTTTCGGGCGTACACTTGATATACTCGAGTGAGATCATTGTTTCTTCCCATCTCATGCTTTAAGTCTCAAAGTCTCACTTATAACTTAATTAAGTCGTCTAATTTAGAAACTTGTAAATTCACATAGTTTCATTGCATTCAGTTGATCTGCTAGCAATGAAAAAATGTAATTTACCTTGTCATTAATATCTATTTCAAGGTCTCACTTACGCTAGATATTAATTTTAAGTCTCTTATAATTAGATAGCATTGACACAACATGTCCTAATTTAGGGTTACAAAACTAACTTTTTAATAAAAGAAGGGTCGAACCCCCCCCCCCCCTAAATTATGGTTCGAATTATTTTTAGTTATAATAATAAAACCCTTAAAAACAAATCGAATGAAACATGTAAATCCAAATCAAGATTTGATTTTTATTATGCGTTTAGGTAATAACAATTACATGTTAAATTTGCTCGTGATGCCACTGTTGGAATTTAAATAACTTGACAATCAACTAAATAAATAAACACATCAAAGAGCATATAGCGGAAACAGGATCATTAATTTAACATATATAAAGTATTACCGAATAATAAATAGTTAACGTACCTTTTAGATCCTAGCAAGAACAATGATCTATTATTCTCTTCACATCACTTGATCAAATAAATAGGATTACCGTGAAACCCTTTACCGTTTTGTTTCACAATCCAAGATTAATTACTAAAGTAAGTAATTACCGAGATCTTGTACACACGTACTATAACCGATCAAAGGTTGATGCTAGTGAATGAACACAAATAAACAACGAAACACATTTTCTTGTTTTCTTGTTTTTAGACAATACGACCAAAACAAAACCTTAGAGGTTTTCAGTTTTGTCAATTGAATATTAACACATAAGAAACAAAATCAATTCACATGATGATTACTTTTCCCATGTATGACATATCTACCATGCGTATACATGCATGTATATATTCATTCGTATGGTATCAAAGTGATATCATGTGACTGACATTAATGAGGAGTTTTTTTTTTAGTATTATTCATCCCCATGCCTTTTGAGGGCTTGAGGGGTTTTATAGGCTCCAAACTTGCTCTCCAAGTTTGAGTCTAACACCTCCTCTAGTTTTAAAACTCGACACTCAACCCCCTCCTTTTTTTCTTTTGTGTCCAAATAATTAAAATATATAACAATTATACATATTAATTATTCCTTTGATCATTCATACGTAAAGTGTGCAATCCCTCAGTCCCGGATTCGATTCTAGTCATACACGATTTAATATTTTTCCAAAACTCTAACATATTTAATACTCATTAAACGGTAACATATATATATATATATATATATATATATATATATATATATATATATATATATATATATATATAGTTTGATCTTATTTCTGTTTAAGCAACATTTTTATTTGCGTCCACAAAGTATCAAAGGGTTATATTTAAGGTAGTCTGTATAGGTTACCAGGCTTGAAAAAAGAAATGGTCAACATCCACCCATCAAAACAATGACATATTACTTTAGAAGACTCGGTCACTTACCGAAAGTTGCTTGCTTAAGTAGAGACGCCTTATTGACAACCTCATCACACAACAATGTTAACCTTGCAATTTCCATGTTTGTAGACTCTGAGATTCCATTTCCGCTTCCATCTCGGCCTTTGAATTTCCCTTATCAATAGACTAGGCTGCTACAAGGATATGCTGTATTCGACGAGATAACCCTTCTACAGGATCATTTACAGATTGGTCATCAAACAAAGTTGAATCGTCTACAAGGTTCAGCCCAACAAGAGATAACTGCTCGCATATCCCCCCCCCAACACACACACACACACTGGCTTCGCATGTAATTTATGTGGTTTTCTGCTTGCTTCCTTTTCTCAATCTTTGCCAATAAATTCAGTCGCGTACTCCATTCAACACAAATTAATAATCATTGTCGAAAATCAGGTTACCCGTAATGGTTGGTGCCTCTCACCACCAAAATCACTTTCAACTCAATGTCATACCATCCTTCCTCCTTGTCACTCACTCATCGCCTTTAATGCCGTAATGGTTGGTTGGTGACTATTACATGTAGCCTTACAATTTCAGTTTTTTAGTTAACTGATAAAATTTTATCTTAAAGATTTTATGAATGAATTATAATGTCATTAAAAATAAATTATTACACAAAAACATAAACTTAGAAAATTAAAAACATAAACTAAAAAAGTCAAAAACATAAACTAAAAAACGCTCCAAGCCTGAAGTGATTTCCTCATATGTCCTGCTCGCAACACTTGGTTTATCTTGGGTGTCGAAGAATTCATCCAACTCGTTGTCTATATCATAAACCAAATCACCTTCCCTAGCTTCATGAAACTCAAAAGTGATTTCATCATCTATACCACTCGTAACACTTGATGAATCTTGGGTGTCGAAGAAATCCTCCATCTCGCTGCCCAAATTATAAACCAACTTATCTCCCCTCGCGTCATGAAATTTGGAAATTAAAGAGCAGAGACTAACATAACGTTCCAATCCAGAAGTGATTTCATCGTCTGTGCTGCTTGTACCACTTTGGGCGTCAAAGAAATCATTTGTCTCATTGTCTAAATTATCTTCTACAGCTGTTGCATTGTTATCTTTAACAACTTCCCCAAGATTCGTGTGATCAACAATATATGCGAATGGAGTGAACGGTGTTGGTTCACTTGAAATCTGAGTCCAATGATGCTTTCTATCTACAGATTTCATTCTTGCATTTAACTCTTGCTAATAATCGATACGACTGTCCTGTATGGAGCCACTTACACTTGTGCCTGCTGCCATTGAGTTGAAAGTCATCTTTTGCTCAACTAACGAATCTAAAGCTTTTGTTGTACAAGGCATTGCAACTAAAAATTCTCTATTCGGCTTCAAACTTTTTTCTGTTTTAATCAAGAAAAACGCAAACAATTTTAAAATCAGTAGCAAAAACATACATTAATTAATTAGTAGTAACAAACAGGTAAGCTAGCCCATCTCACTGTTGGTTTTTGTGAATCATATAAATACTATAAACACATAACCATATAGATCACGCAGCGGAATGGATCATAAACATATAATTAATTAACTAAAAGAAAACGTACCTTATTTGATTCCTAGCAAGAACAAGGAATCGGATCTCCAAGAACAAGTTATATAAACCATAATTGGTTTATATGTAGATCGAACACCTCTAAGAATCACAAGCTAAAATAAGCTTGTTACTTGTTTTTGTACACACGAGATACTAGCGTTCCAATGGGAAAAGCTAGGTTCAAGATCACTAACAAAACCAACACTTGTAAGCAATTTAGATCGACCAAGTTCTAGTGAACTTAAAAATTGGATCGACTAGATGTGCTTAGAGAAGAAGAGGAGTAAGAAGTTGGCAAGTTAGGGATTCAAGATTAGGGAAAAACTAAATACAAGTGAATTGTATTTATAGGCAAACCCTAAACCCCAAAACTTGCTCCCTACTCCACCATGGCCGGCCACCGAAGCCCATGGGGTGGGTTTCGGCCGATCCAAACCAAGCAATGGGTTCTAGGCCCTTCTTTTCCTACTTTGCACATTTAGTCCTTTAACGGTCGTTATCTCTAACTCCGTTAAGTACTAACTGTCGTTAAGTGTTATTTAGTGAAATGAATAATTAAAATATAAAATATACTTAATTAATTCAAACGATTGGAACTCTCACGTATTGTGTGCAATCCCGAGTCTCGAGTTCGAAACCGGACATACATATATTAAAAGTTATACATTAACTCTAACAGCTCCCACTTGGATAACTATTAATATAGTAATGACGTGGGCTAGTCTAGCTTAACAGATCCTGTTGGGAATTAAATATTCAAGATGTTTAATATCGGGTTCTAATCCAAGAAATACTCTAAGTGTAATTCTGCTGCTAGTGCAAAACGGTTTCTGCTGATAATGTTATTTCTGCTGATAGAACATTTCACTCTGCTGATAGTGATAAATGACTCTGCTGATAGGCTTAGCATTCTGCTGATAGCGATAAGTTGTTCTTGCTGATAGTGAACACTCTGCTGATGAAAGGATAAGATCGAAAAGATATTTATTGTATTTTGGTCAACAATATACGGTAGATAATATCTTACTCCATGTGCTTAGTTAACAAATTGTATACATAGATACATGTTGTATCTGATGTACTGATACTCAATAGGATAAGTTAACAAAGTAAGTCGGTCAAGACTTTAAGCAATATGTAAAGATCTCTTGGACTATAAAAGAGATCTTAGACTAGTGTCAAGTGAGTTAAGATATAGAACATAGAAGTTAGAACATATAACTGTTAGAACAAACACAAATATATCACAAGTGATAAAAACATAAGATTCAAGGTTGTAACCCTAGTGATATCTCAAGATCACTCGTATTATTATCTTTAATAATATTGAATCGTTTAGTGATAATCTTTATGTGTTCATTGCTAACTAACAAACATAACAATTCCATTTCCATAACATACACAACCTTCTAAGTTTGGTTAAGTGAATTCCGCGCACTTAATCATTTTAATACAACATATCATACACACAAAGTTACAAGGTTTAATCACCTTAATCGTGTGTCTAGGATCCTAGCAAGTGGTATCAGAGCTAGAGGTTGATATTGTTGTTTTTAGAAGAAACAAGAAATGGATGTACAAGATGTTCAAACAAATGTTGCTGCAAAGTTGCCCATGATCAAACCCAATGAGTTTGAGTTATGGAGGATGAGAGTTGAGCAATATTTTATGGTTCAAGATTATGCTCTTTGGGACATAATTCAGTATGGTGATTCCTTCACTTTAGGCTATTCAGATGTTCTTATTGAAGGGAATACAGTTAGAAAAAGAAATATTGGACCAGTTTCCAATGACGAAAAGATACAGAAGAGAAATGATCAGAAAGCAAGAAACTTGTTGCTTATGACCATTCCTGGTGAGCAGATGTTATCTTTTAACAAATATCTTGATGCAAAAACTCTTTTTGAAGAGATTTGTGCATGGTTTGGTGGTAATGAAACTACCAAAAAGACACAGAAGACTTTACTAAAGCACCAATTTGAAAACTTTACTGCTTTTAGTAATGAGTCTCTTGATAAACTATTTTCAAGACTACACAAGCTTGTCAGTTAGTTAGCTGTGTTGGGTGTTGAGACTGAGAAGGAAGATCTCAACATGAAGTTCTTGAAAAGTCTACCTGTTGATTTTCATACTCATGTTATTGTCTGGATGAACAAGCCAGAAATTGAAACAATGATGCTCAATGATTTGTTCAACAACTTCAAAATTGTTGAACAAAGTCTGAAGAGAGGTGGAAATTATGGTACTAGTTCTGGGAATGCTGCACTCTTATCAGTTCCTAGTGTTAGTCATACAGAAGAGGTAGATGAAGTTGAAAGTGTTTCTAATGTTACTTATGGTGGTCCTTCTACTAGTTTACAAAAGGATATTGCTGGACTTGGAGATCCAACATTTTATGCCTTTATAACCAGTCAAGCTAGTGGTTCTCCTTTAAATCATGAAGACCTTGAGCAGGTAGATGGTGATGATTTGGAAGAGATGGATATTAAGTGGCAAGTTGCTTTACTTAGCATGAGGGCTAAGAAGTTTTGGCAGAAAACTGGAAAGCAAATTACCATAAATGGTAATGATACTGCTGGGTGTGATAAAAAGAAAGTGGAATGTTTTAACTGTCATAGGTTGGGACATTTTGCTAAAGAATGTAGAAGTCCAAGGAAGCAGGATAATAGGAACACTTGGTATAAACAAGAAAGGAATAAGGAAGTACTGGTAGAAGAGCCAAATGCTATGCTGGCCATTGATGGTATTGGATATGATTGGAGCTCTATGGCTACTGAAAAGGATGCACCACCAAATGCTGCTCTTGTTGTCGATGAGATTGCTCTAATGGCTTCTTCTAATTCAGATGTAGATATTATTCCTACTTGTATTAATTCATGTCCTAATCTTAAAAATTATGAAGACATTAAAAAAAGATTTGATGCTTTTAGAGAAGAGTTAATTGATGCCCTTCATAATTTAGCTAATCATAAGAGGTGTGTAGGAGTTTTAGAAAAACAGATTCTACATTATAAAAAGAATGAATCTACGTTTACTGATGACATAAATGCTTTAAAAAGAGGAATAGCATTTAGAGATGAACTACTTAATGAGCAAAGTAGACAGTTATCTGAAGTCAAAACTGAAAAAGAAAATGTTAAGGTAACTATAGATACTCTAGCACATGCCTCAGAAGGAATGAATAAGATTTGGGAAGCTCAGGTAATTGATAAAGCTAATTCAGGTGTAGGTTACAAAACTGTCCCTCCACCATATAGAGGTGTTCCTTCACCTCCAGGTGTTAACCTAGCACATACAGGTTTAGCTGAGTTTCAAGAACCAATCATGGAATATGGTTCTAAGACTAGTAAGAGTCTTAAGGTAGCAAAGATAAGTAAAAGTTTAGATAAAACATTACTTTATCAGGACAAGGTGTCCTTTGCTAAGAAAGGAGATGCTATAGTTGTTGAAGATTGTACAACTGATAGTGATGATGATGAAGAAGAACATGTTATGTCTAAACCTGAAGTGGTTAAGAAAGTAGAAACAAGTGTTTCTAAGGTAGTCAAACACAATACTGATAGGCCTAAATCAAACATTAAGCATGTTAGGCAACCAGTTAGATATTGTGAGCAATATAGAACCACCAACAAGCCCAGAGGTAACCAAAGGAATTGGAACAACCTCAAGTCTAACCAATTAGGTGATGACTTTGCTTTTTATAATAAAGCTTGTTATACATGTGGTAGTTTTGACCATCTTGCAGCTTTCTGCAACCAATGGGTAACTGGGTATAAAAACCATAGAGTGAACCACAAAAGGCAAACACCTAAATCTCACTTTCACTCTAGTTCTAAGAAATCAAACCCCAGAGTAGTAAAAAACAAGTCTATCTCAAAATCTAATCCTGCTGATAGACCAAATGATCCTGCTGCTAGAAAATTTGTTCCTGCTGCTCGACCATTTATGAATATTAACCCAAAATCAACAGCTAAGGGTGCAAAATCATTTTTCAAACATGCACCTACAACTGTTCTAAGGCCCATTCAAACAAAAGCAGTGGTCCAAAAAGAAGTTTGGAAACTAAAGGGTAGAACTACAAAGTTAGCAGATTCTGCTGATAAGTATGTAGTTCACTCTGCTGCTAAGGGAAATAGGGCAAATGCTGTTAAGGCCTCAGCATGTTGGATTCTTAAATCCAATGTTGCATCAACAGTCCTCAAAAGATTCAATTACATTGATGCAAGAGGCAGATCCAAGTCAGTAATGGCTTGGATCCCCAAAAGAAACTAACACTCTTATTTGTGTGCAGGAACATTCAAATGATCAGGAAGAGGATCAAGGATACTCAGATAGTGGATGTTCAAGGCACATGACAGGCAACATGTCTTATCTCTCAGATTTTGAAGCTTTCAATGGAGGATATGTTACCTTTGGAGGGGGTGTTCGTGGCAAAATTTATGGTAAAGGTACAATCAAAACCGGAAATTTAGATTTTGAATATGTGTACTATGTAAAAGAGCTAAATTATAATCTTTTTAGTGTTTCACAAATGTGTGACAAAAAGAATAATGTTCTTTTCTGTGAGACTGAATGTCTTGTACTTTCTCCTGATTTTAAGATGCCTGATGAAAGTCAAGTACTTCTTAGAATTCCTAGAAAGGGCAATATGTACAGTGTAGACATGAAGAATATTATTCCTAAAAAGAATTTAACTTGTCTTGTTACAAAGGCCACATTGGATGAATCAATGAAATGGCATAGAAGGTTTGGTCATATTAACTTCAAAACCATAAATAAAATTGTTAAGAATGGTTTGGTAAGAGGTTTACCTCACAAAAGATTTGAAAATGATCAAACATGCATTGCTTGTCTAAAAGGCAAACAACACAAAGCCACTTGTAAGCCCAAGATTTTCAACTCTATCAATCAGTCTTTGTTTATGCTACATATGGACTTATTTGGACCTGTTTCAGTGATGAGCATAATGCATAAGAGATATTGTCTAGTTATTACTGATGACTATAGTAGATTTACATGGGTTTTCTTTTTAGCCACTAAGGATGAGACATCAAGCATCCTTAAGGACTTCATTACATAGATAGAAAATCAAGTAAGCAAGAAAGTCAAAGTCATTAGATGTGATAATGGGACAGAGTTTAAGAATAGAGTTATGGATGATTTCTGCAAAGAAAAAGGTATTAAGAGAGAATTTAGTGTTGCTAGAACACCACAACAGAATGGTGTAGCTGAAAGAAAGAATAGAACACTAATTGAAGCTGCTAGAACAATGTTAGCTGATTCTAAGCTACCAATAAATTTTTGGGCTGAGGCAGTCAACACTGCTTGTTATGTTCAAAATAGAGTTTTAGTTGTGCAGCCTCACAATAAGACATCATATGAACTTTTTAATGGTAGAACTTCTGCAATAGGATTTCTTAGACCTTTTGGATGTTATGTGACAATTCTCAATACCTTAGACCATTTAAGAAAATTTGATGGTAAGGCAGATGAAGGTTTCTTTGTTGGTTATTCTCTTAATAGCAAAGCATTTAGAGTTTACAACACAAGAAAAGAAATCGTAGAAGAAAATCTACATGTGGAGTTTTTAGAAAACAAATCCAATGTAGAAGGTCAAGGACCAAAATGGCTATTTGATCTGGAATATCTAACAAATTCAATGAATTATGTGCCTTTTGTTGCAGAAACTAATTATTTTGCAGGTTCTTATACAACAAATGAGGCAGAGTTAGAGAAAGATCAAAATGATGTGATAATGCCAATATGGTCAAGTTCAATTATGGAATCAACTTCGACAACTGATGAATCTTCTTCTAGTAAAGCTAAAGAAGGTGTTGAAGATGAAAGTAAAGAGTATGGAACTCAGGAACAACAAAGTGTTTCTGCTGGTAGTATTTCTGTTGCTGCTGGTAGTGTATCTGTTTTTGCTGATGACTCTGCTGATAAGCTTACTGATTCTGCTGTTCGGCCAAATGACTCTACTGATGGCCCTTTAGAAACAAAAGAAGCGGAATTCTCAGATAATGAGGTGGATTTCAACAACCTTCCATCAAATTATCAAGTTCCTACTACACCACAATCAAGAATTCACAAAGTTCATTCCCTAGATCATGTGATTGGAGATATACAGTCAGGTGTGAAGACAAGACAACAATTGAAGTCTTCAGACCAACAAGGGCTTCTTGATGCCCTTTATGCTTCAAAACAACATGAGCTTTTAAACTCTTGTTTGTTTGTATGTTTTCTCTCACAAGCTGAACCAAAGACAATTCTTACAGCCCTAGATGATTCAAGCTGGTTAGAGGCTATGCAAGAAGAGCTTCTTCAGTTCAAGATTCAAAAGGTTTGGGTGCTAGTTGATTTACCTACAAGTGTGAAGGTAATTGGCACTAGATGGGTTTTTAAGAACAAAAGGGATGAAAGAGGAATAGTGATCAAGAATAAAGCTAGATTAGTAGCACAAGGGTACACACAAGAAGAAGGGATAGATTATGATGAAGTTTATGCTCCAGTAGCAAGGATTGAGGAAATTAGGCTGTTTCTAGCTTATGCTTCATTTTTAGGCTTCACAGTCTACCAAATGGATGTCAAAAGTGCATTTTTATATGGAGAAATTGGAGAAGAGGTGAATGTTTCACAACCTCCAGGCTTCATTGACCCATTACATCCAAACAAAGTGTATAGAGTAGTGAAAGCTCTCTATGGCCTTCATCAGGCACCAAGAGCTTGGTATGCAACACTAGCTTCCTACTTATTAGAAAATGGATTTCAAAGAGGAAAGATTGATCAGACACTGTTCATCAAACAACACAAGAAGGATCTTCTGTTAGTGCAGGTGTATGTGGATGACATTATCTTTGGATCTACTAGGAAAGATATGTGTTTAGAATTTGAGAAGCTTATGAAAGATAAGTTTCAGATGATTTCTATGGGAGAACTTACTTTCTTTTTGGGTTTGCAAGTTAAGCAATCATCTGAAGGCATATTTATTAGTCAAGACAAATATGTTGCAGAGATACTTAGAAAATTTCAATTTGCTGACTCAAAAATAGCAAGCACACCAATGGACTCTGAGAAGCACCTTCTGAAAGATGAAGATGGAGAGAATGTAGATGTACACAATTACAGATCTATGATAGGCTCTTTGATGTACCTTACATCATCTAGACCTGATATCATGTTTCCTGTTTGTGTTTGTGCAAGATTTCAAGTTACTCCAAAGGTTTCTCATTTAATTGCAGTCAAGAGAATTTTTAGATATCTCAAGGGTTAACCAAGGTTGGGTCTATGGTATTCAAAGGAATCTCCTTTTGACTTGGTAGCATATTCGGATAGTGATTATGCTGGTGCTAGCTTGGACAGAAAGTCAACAACTGGAGGATGTCAATTCCTTGGGTGTAGACTTGTCTCATGGCAGTGTAAGAAGCAAACAAGTGTGGCAAATTCAACAACTGAAGCTGAATACATAGCTGCTGCAAGTTGCTCTAGTCAAGTTCTATGGCTTCAAAACCAACTCCTTGATTATGGGTACAATTTCTTAAACACTGTTATTCATATTGATAATAGTAGTGCAATTTGTATTATTAAAAATCCAGTGCAACATTCTAAAACAAAACACATTGAAATTAGACATCACTTTATAAGAGACTGCAATGAGAAAAGATTAATTCAAGTTCTTAAAATTTCTTCAGAACATAATTTTGCAGATCTGCTAACAAAAACTTTTGATGTTTCAAGGTTTCAGTACTTGGTAGCAAGTATTGGAATGCTTAATCTTTAAATTTTCAATATGATGTGTTTTTGTAAATAAATTTTTGTTGTTGTTACTGATTTATAAGGTACTGCTAATGTATCATAAGGTACTGCTAAAGCACACAAGGTGCTGCTAGTACAAATGAAAATTGTGTTATTCATATAGTTGGTCTTATGATTATACTAATGCAAGACAAGTACTTTGTACATTGTTCTTTTGGTTTTAGACTAACAATTTCAGGTATGAATATGTAAACACAAAGGATGTTTTCAAGTGAAATGGAAACAGCAGAATTGAGATATTAGCTGCTGACCATAATTGGTTTATGATGGACTGAATTTGGGACTTTAAAGCTCCTTAAAACTTCTTTCTTGAAATCTAGTTATGATATTTCACATTGAATTGATGACTTAGTTGATCAGATAGTAACTAATACAACTCACTTTCTATCATTTTATACTTTTAAGTATAATGTGCATGTCTGAGGACATCTGATAGAAAGAACAGCTAGTAAAAGTGAATTTAACACTTGTGTTAGAGGCAACAATTACTATGAGCTGGAAACCCTGTCAGGAAAGCTCTTTGAATGAGTTTATCTGCACACAGGCAGTTATTTATAACTGAAAAACATTGGTTCTCACACAACCAGAGGTTGCTTTAAACCGAAATGCTGATTAAGTGTCTGTTATACACTTGATTTCTTCAAAATGGTTGAAAGTAGTATGATTTTTCAATTCTAAAATCATGAACATACTACTAAGTTAAATGATTTCTTAAAAGGATTTTCAAGGATTCACAAAAACCATCCATTGATGGATCATGAATCGAAATGTCCACTGATTCACCTCTCATAGGAGTTAACACACCTAGAAGTGATGAGGGCAGTAACTTAAACTCTTAAGGAATTGATGGCTTCATGTACAATATTGTCTGACAACAAGTTCACATTGATAGATCAGTCAAAGGTACATCGTGAGATCTTCCAAACAAGGGGAGGAAACAAAAGTTATTTACTTCAGGGGAGGTAACAATCTCAGGGGAGGAAATAATGGCTCAGAAAAGGAAGATAATCCAATAAATGGAAGGAGAAGACAAGAGCATACAAGATGATGAGGAGGTTGAAAATGACAAGAACATTCCAAAGGAGAAAGTTCTATCTAGATCAAACGAAGAAAAGTTTCAATTTCACTTCAAAGACATGCTGGTTAGATGATTTCACTTGTTGAAACAAGCATCCAAGATACACAGCATCATTGTCTCTTATAATTCCTCCATCCAAGGAAATTGCACCATCTTTTAGTCCAAGATTGGTTCAATATGTTTTCATATTGCTAAAGTCAAAGAAGAGCAAAGTAGAAGAATTACTGAGAAGATATTCAATCTTGAAGAACATAAGTGTTTGAAAGATCTTCAATCCAAGATTTAATTCAGAAACATGTTTGAAAGGATTCACATGTTTAGGGGAGGATTGTTGGGAATTAAATATTCAAGATGTTTAATATCGGGTTCTAATCCAAGAAATAATCTAAGTGTAATTCTGCTGCTAGTGCAAAACGGTTTCTGCTGATAATGTTATTTCTGCTGATAGAACATTTCACTCTGTTGATAGTGATAAATGACTCTGCTGATAGGCTTAGCATTCTGCTGATGGATTCTGCTGATAGCGATAAGTTGTTCCTGCTGATAGTGAACACTCTGCTGATGAAAGGATAAGATCGAAAAGATATTTATTGTATTTTGGTCAACAATATACGGTAGATAATATCTTACTCCATGTGCTTAGTTAACAAATTGTATACATAGATACATGTTGTATCTGATGTACTGATACTCAATAGGATAAGTTAACAAAGTAAGTCGGTCAAGACTTTAAGCAATATGTAAAGATCTCTTGGACTATAAAAGAGATCTTAGACTAGTGTCAAGTGAGTTAAGATATAGAACATAGAAGTTAGAACATATAACTGTTAGAACAAACACAAATATATCACAAGTGATAAAAACATAAGATTCAAGGTTGTAACCCTAGTGATATTTCAAGATCACTCGTATTATTATCTTTAATAATATTGAATCGTTTAGTGATAATCTTTATGTGTTCATTGCTAACTAACAAACATAACAATTCCATTTCCATAACATACGCAACCTTCTAAGTTTGGTTAAGTGAATTTCGTGCACTTAATCATTTTAATACAACATATCATACACACAAAGTTACAAGGTTTAACCACCTTAATCGTGTGTCCAGGATCCTAGCATATCCCAATGCCCCCAGCTCGATCCGAGTATGGTTTTCCTGGAAAAAACCACGTGATGATTTAATCATCATACTTATCCTTTTGTTGCTAATACCGCATTAATTCCGATATGGATCTTTGTCATTCCATAATTAACAGTAGTTTCTCGTTTATACATAATTGATCAAGATTACCAAAACATCTGAACGTCTTTCAGATAGACTTTGGGCGTGCGCACGCAAACATCTTGTCAATCCTACGAGTGGCCAAGCAATATTAAACTTCAACACAAAGTTGAAGGAACAAATCATTTATTGACTACGAGCATAACCCTCGAACTTCGCATCACTTCCGAAAATAGCCCTTATAACTACTGATGAACTCAAATAAGTACATTTTATTACTATCATTTATCCTATTTATTTGACTTGTTTTATTATATTATGTATGAGAATTGATACTTAATCGTTTACTTTTGTAATTCTCAGGTAAAAACAAGCATTTGGTGAAACTTGGCGATTTTGCACTAATTATGGAGCAAAACAAGCAAGAAGTTAAGAGTCTACTGAAATGTACAAGATCAAGACATTCTGCTCCAGATACGCCACATCTTACTTATTACATACGGCGCATCACTATCCAGACTTCACAAGATACGATCCAAGATACAAGAGGACATGCGCCGCATCTATAAATGGAGTTACGCTGCATCTTCTGGCGGTGTACGAATATTCCTGAATATATTAATCTTGGACCCCACGCGAAGTTAAGTCAATGCGCCGCATCTACTTATCAGATGCGCCACATCTTACCTCAGACAGAAACTATAAATACCCCAAAGACCAGACGAATTAAGAGACTTTTGTTAGGTACGATATTCGAAGGACAGAAGCCCTAGGCCGAATTCAGTCGTGATAGCAGCACAAGACACACCTTGAACAAAGATACGAGAGCTGTAAGAAGGTCCTGCATGTATTCAATTCATTAAGTAGTTTTGTTTTATTGTATTAGTACACTTTAATTGATCAGGATTGATGGGCTTGTGTTATGTTATCATTAACTTCAACTCCCCTTAAAATTGCTTTCCCATTAATTAAAGTTTATATGTTGATGTCTTTGGTGACTTTTATTAGTGCATTGATAACCTCTGTGTCTAGCTGAGCATTGCTTGGGTCGCCATGCCCCTTCCTCGCCTATTTATTAGATCGCCTATGCATTCTATCGTCTGTAGAAAAGTAGGAAGAAAGATAAATGGGATAGTCATAAGTAATCATTAAGGGTTTACTCGCCGATAAGATTAGAACCAATGAGAAAGGACTTAATCTCGGTGCGTTGCATCGAACTATACACTTCATATAAAACTAGCAATAAAACAAGTGACAAGCTACTTAACTATCAGGACAGGTCTTCTTATTGTCTCGAGTATTTATCTGTGTACGTGTGTGCTATTCGCTGATTCGTGCCTATTAGTTAGTTTATTATTTAATTGCAACCAAACCGTGTCAGTCTCTCAGGCTGAACCCCCTTGCGTTAAATTAGGTTGTATAGCTAACTTAGATATTAAAATACTGATTAGAATAACTAGATAATACGTTCCACTCTTAGTGATCGACACTCTACTTACCATTATATACATACTGACCGGGTACACTGCTCGTTAAAGTGTGTGTGTTATTGATAAGTCGGCTAAATATAAATTTAAACCTTGAATACTGCTAAAACCACAACGACATACCGTGGGTATAAATTAGAGCACTCGCACGCACGCATCAAGTTTTTGGCGCCGCTGCCGGGGAGTGAATTGCTATTATCTGTTAATTTGATTAGTATTTTAATTAGGTTTTTTTTTTAATTTTTAATCTAACTGCTAACTGTGTTGTATATTAGGTTAATTTGCATTCATTGTATTATTTTGCATATTTTCTGTTTTGTATGTTATTTGTTTTCTTTTATTTGTGTTTATTTTGGTTTGTTTTTATTTGTTTTTATTTTTTCGTATTTTCTGTATTCTGCTATCGTTGTACTGAGCTTATTCAAACGATACGACGCATCTATTTTCATAGATACGGCGTATTGCGTTTAATTTTTATAAAATACAACGCGTTTAATTAATTCGATACGACGCATCTTTCCCCAAGATACGGCGTATCTGTTTTTAAGGAAAATTTTTTCTAAACGATAACGCGATACGACGCATCTGCTTTAGCAGATATGGCGTATCTATTATTTTAATTAAAAACAGTTTTCGAATTATTAAACAGATACGACGCATCGAACTCTGTCAATACGGCGTATCTTCTGAATCAAAAATCTTGTATTTTGAAACGTAACGAAAATACGGCGCATTAACTTTTGTTAATACGACGCATTTAATTTTAAATAAATATCGATTTTTGATTATTAAAACTGATACGGCGCATTCTAAATTTCTAAGCGGCGTATCTATTTTCTGAATAAAGTCTGATTAAATTTTAACGATTGTAATATACGGCGTATCCAACTTTTTGGATACGGCGCATCGTCTGCAGATATCAGCAACTTTTATTTTTCTTATCTCCGAACGGAAAATACTCTGACCCTTACACTAGGAAGCTTTTACTTTGAAATCTTCTTGTCTTTAATTTTCAGGAATAATGTTCGATATTTTCCCGAATTGGTTCGGAAAACCCCGAAGAAACCTTACCATGGAAGAGTTTGCACTACAAATCGCTCAAGCCAATGAAAAAGAACATCATGATGCAAGAAACTTTATTAATGAATTTAAAGGCAGTCATGAGCTATTACTAAAGGAACAAAACAAAATGATTTACGGATTGGCAATTGAAGTGCACCAATTGTCAACGGTGCTTAACAAGGTTCTTTCGGTAAAGCAAGATTTGAAAGGGATTACAACTAGAGGCGGAAAGTCAACCTTTCAAATCGGAGAGACACCTGAGGAAGACAGAACAAACAAGATTTCCCCTGAATCTTTATCACCTGAGCAAGAGCAACCAAAAGAGACTAATCCAGAACCTGTAATTAGAGAAGGACCCTCTGTTGAACCTAAATGATCAACACCACCTTTCCCACATAGGGTGAGGAAGGAGAAAGAAGATGCCTATCAAAAGAAGTTCTTGGAAAATCTCAAGCAGCTGCAGCTAAGCATACCATTTATGGAAGCCCTAGTGCAAATGCCAAAATACGCTAAATATCTGAAGAGCTTACTTACAAATAAGTCCAAACTTGAAGAGGCTTGCACTGTAACAATGGGGGAAAGAAGCTCAGCAGCATTGCTCAACAAACTTCCGTCTAAAGAAAAAAATCCAGGGAGTTTCACTATTCCTTGTCAAATTAAAAATTTGCATATTGAAAATGCTTTAGCCGACCTAGGAGCTAGTATAAGTCTTATGCCCTCTTCTATGTATGATAAATTGGGTCTTGGTGAACCAAAACCTACTAGGATGTGCTTAGAACTAGCTGATAGGTCCATACAATACCCATTAGGAATAGCTGAAAATATATTAATAAAAGTCGATAAATTTGAATTACCTATCGAATTTGTTATCCTCGATATGCCTGAAAATTCTAGAACTCCTATAATATTAGGACGACCATTTTTTGCCACTGCTAGAGCCATAATTGATGTTTTTAATAAAAAGATAACTCTTACCATAGGAAAAGATGAGGTTGAGTTTAACATGGAACAATCTATGAGTAAAGATAATTCCGATGACGATGAATGCTATAATATCGATGTTTCTGATGACACGATTAATCAATTTACTCAGAAATTGTTAAAAAGTAATTGACTTGATTCTTTTCTGCTTAAAAATCTAGAAAACACTATTGCTATAGAAGATCAAGTTGATGAAAATACTATTGATAATAATTTAGCTTCTGACTCTGCTGTATTTAATGCCATACGGCGCATCGATAATATCGATGCGGCGCATCTATCTGATGACAGCAGCAATATAATTAAAGAACAAGTTTATTCCGCTAGTGCTACTGAAATTGATAATGTTAAACCTGTGCTTAAGGATCTCCCTTCTACTTTGGAATATGCCTATTTAAATGGGAACACTAATTCGCCCGTTATTATTGCATCTGATTTAACGCCAAAAGAAAAAGAATCCCTTTTGCAGGTACTATATAAACGAAGAGGAGCATTAGCGTGGAGTATGTCTGATATTAAGGGAATTAGCCCGTCATTCTGTACACATAAAATCCTCATGGAAGATGAATTCAAACCAACCATCCAACCCCAAAGGCGTTTGAATCCAAAAGTCCAAGACGTGGTGAAAAATGAAATCGTAAAATTACTTGACTCCGGACTTATCTACCCAATTTCTGACAGCTCTTGGGTCAGTCCTATCCATGTTGTACCAAAAAAGGGAGGAATGACGGTCGTACTCAATGACGACAATGAGCTAATCCCTTCAAGAACTGTTACCGGATGGAGAGTTTGCATCGACTACCGCAAACTCAATGATGCTACGCGAAAAGATCACTTCCCTCTTCCATTTATTGATCAAATGTTAGAAAGACTATCAGGACATGCTTATTATTGTTTTTTAGATGGTTTTTCAGGTTTCTTCCAAATACCCATTGCCCCCGAGGATCAAGAGAAGACGACTTTCACCTGCCCTTATGGAACCTTCGCCTATAGGAGAATGCCGTTCGGACTATGCAACGCCCCTGCTACTTTCCAACGTTGTATGACGGCTATCTTCCATGATATGGTAGAAGACTTTATGGAAGTCTTCATGGATGACTTCTTGGTGTTCGGTAACTCATTTAGTGATTGTCTCTTTAAACTTGATAAAATGCTTGCTAGGTGTGAAGAAACTAACCTTGTTCTTAATTGGGAAAAATGTCATTTTATGGTTAGAGAAGGAATTGTGTTAGGACATAAGATCTCTGGGAAAGGTATAGAAGTCGATAAAGCTAAAATTGATGTAATTGCCAGACTACCTTACCCCACTAACGTAAAAGGCGTTAGAAGTTTTTTAGGGCATGCTGGATTTTATCGTAGGTTCATAAAGGATTTTTCAAAAATATCTAGGCCTATGACCCAATTATTGCTAAAAGATGCGAAGTTTGATTTTTCTGAAGATTGCAAAAAGGCATTTAACATACTTAAAGAAAAGCTAACTTCTGCACCTATTATAATTTCACCGGATTGGAATCTGCCTTTTGAACTAATGTGTGATGCTAGTGATTATGCTGTTGGAGCCGTACTTGGCCAAAAGATAGATAAAAAATTTAAGCCAATTTATTATGCTAGTAAAACATTGAATAATGCCCAAGAACATTACACCACCACGGAAAAAGAACTTTTAGCAGTAGTTTTTGCATTCGATAAATTTAGGTCATATCTTATATTGTCAAAAACTATGGTTTACACTGACCATTCTGCTTTGAAGTATTTGTTCAATAAACAGGATGCCAAGCCAAGGCTCATTAGGTGGGTTTTATTGCTCCAAGGATTCGATATTGAAATTAAAGATAAAAAGGGTGCCGAGAATCTAGCTGCTGACCACTTATCTAGACTTGAAAACCCTGACATGGAGGTGCATGATGAAAGGGAAATCGCTGATGACTTTCCTGATGAACACCTTATGATGGTAAGAATTAAGAGCAACAATAATGAACCATGGTATGCCGACTATATAAACTTTATTGTTGCAAATGAAATTCCAAAAGGGCTAACATCCGACGAGAAAAGAAGGTTTCTAAATCATGCTAGCGAGTATATTTGGGATGAACCTTATGCCTTTAAATTATGTCCTGACAATATTATACGAAGATGCGTAGATGGAGATGATGTCACAGCAATATTAGCGCATTGTCATTCAGGGCCGACGGGGGGACATCACGGTGCAGTTATCATGAGAAGAAAAATCCTTGATGCGGGATTTTATTGGCCCACTATGTTAGATGATGCAAAGGATTATATAAAAGGATGTGATGCGTGTCAACGATCCGGGAATATAACATCAAGAAACGAAATGCCGCAAAATTATATCCATGTATGTGAAGTTTTTGACATATGGGGATTGGACTTCATGGGACCGTTTCCTGAATCTAAAGGTAATAAGTATATTTTGGTTGCTGTTGATTACATATCAAAATGGGTCGAAGCGCAAGCATTACCAACAAACGACAGCAAGGTAGTACTTAAATTTTTGCAAAGTTTGTTCTCTAGGTTTGGAACTCCTAAAGCATTGATTAGTGATAGGGGAACACACTTTTGTAATCACCATCTGGGAAGAGCCTTGCAAAAATATGGAGTATATCATAGGGTTTTCACCGCATACCATCCTCAATCCAATGGGCAAACTGAAGTAACCAATAGAGCTATAAAGCGAATTCTTGAAAAAATGACTGGATATAATCCGAAAGGGTGGTCTGACAAGTTAAATGATGCTTTATGGGCATTCCGTACAGCCTATAAGACACCAACGGGATGCACTCCATTTCGCCTTGTATACGGAAAAGCATGCCACCTACCGGTCGAAATTGAACAAAGTGCATATTGGGCTTTGACGAATTGTAATATGGATATGGAAGCTGCAACGAAAAACCGTTTCATGGAACTTAATGAACTCTATGAACTAAGAGATGAGGCCTACAAAAATACAAAGATCTAAAAAGAAAGAACTAAAAGATGGCATGACTCGAGGTTACATGGGGATAAAACGTTTACTATTGGAGAGAAAGTGCTACTATTTAATTCCAGAATAAAAATATATCTTGGTAAACTTAAATCAAGATGGACGGGTCCGTTCGTTGTCAAGAAAGTGTATCCATATGGAACTATTGAAATATGCGATAAAAATGGTTATGTATTCAAAGTAAACGGGCAACGAGTGAAGAAATACTTTGATAATAAAATTGAGGATACTGAGAACGAGGTGGTGGAGTTTGAACTTGAAGTATTGGAATGAGCTGAACGTGAGTCTAACTTGAAGACTCTGGAATAAAGACAAGTGCTGACCGGGAGACAACCCGGAAATTTTTTATTATTCTGTTCTGAGTCGAGTCAGTCAGGCCCGCAGAGGATACGGCGCATCTCAATCCTAAGATGCGACGCATCTCCTGCACTGGTCATATCTTACTTTATTTTTTCTGCATTTTTTACTTTTCGACTTTAAAACTTTTTATCAGTTTATTTTAATGCGGCGCATCTCTGGTTAAGGATGCGGCGCATCTTCTATTCTAATCCGTAATTATTCCAGGCTCGATACGGCGTATCTTCTTCCATAAGATACGGCGCATCGACTGACCTGATGATTTTCATTTTAATTTTTATGTTTTATTTTTCCTAACTACTAATGTATTATGCAAGTTTGAACTTTCTTAACTTAGGTGTGTTTAAAGTCTTGGTGGTATTATAGATTCCTGCATTTCCTGTGGATACATCGATTATGAAGCTTATACGTTCTAATCCACAAGAAAGATGATTTTTGCTCTTATACTAATGGAGGATCATACCGAGCACAATGCAATTGGAGTGAAAGTAAATATTGTATATCTTTGAGTTTATTTTTCGTGTGTTTACTACTTTCACTATTACCGTTATTTCTGAAAGTATGAAAAGTATGGAAAAATTATCCGGAAAGAAAGTGACAGAAAAGTTGTGAAATTTTACACATCTATGTTTATGTTTAAAGTTAAAAAAAAAAAAAAAAAAAAAAAAAAAAAAAAAAAAAAAAAAAACGAAAAATAAGAAAAGAAAAAGAAAAAAGGAAGAGTTGGATGTTTGTTTTAACCAACTTATGTAAAGTTTTGTATTAAGTGGTCGATATCACCACTAGTTGTTATATATTATATCTATGGATTGAATGGGAGTTGAACGTTATGGGAACGCCAACTAAGGTTTATTCTTTGATTAAGATCTTGTTGAGTATAATTCGTGTCTACCTAAAGCGTGTGTTTCAAGTGTTAAAGCGTGAGTTATTCTATGATATGAGTCTTATTCACGGGATGGTTGGGATAGTGATTAACCACACTTAGGATTTTAATTTATTTGTTTTGTTTATTTTTCATTTTTACACCAATTTATATCCCAAATATTATCCATACCCTATATTATTCTTTATCCAAACCTTTGATTTATTGAGATTAGGGATTTGAGCAATCTTAAGTATCGTAGTCGTGGATTCGGCTATGTATTTATGATTTTGTCGCCCTTTTTGATATAATATTATTGGTGAAGATTACTTGATCCTATCTTTAGCCTATTCGAGTTAAGGATTTGAGCAATTGCAAGTATCGTGTTCGTGGATTCGATCATGTATTTGTGATTTTGTCGCCTTTTCTGGAATTTGAGATCGATAGTGATTAAGGAGAATGATTAACCCTTAAGCCTACAAACCCTTTTTACCGCTTTAGACTTGTTATTCCTTGGCTTTAGTGGGGGAGATGTGTATACTTGCCAAGCTTATGATAGAATATTCGTCACGACTGGACAGTTAAACGATTAGATTTGCTTTTATCAAATTATTTAATTTTACTTCTAATTCGTTAAGTGTTTGGTTGTGTGATTATGACAAAAATGAATACATGCTTAAATATAAAAATAAGTCCTAATATCTTTTAGGATACATTTTCATAAGATTAATTCTAAGGTTTACTTGGGGACAAGTAAAGTTCAAGTGGGGGGATATTTGATGAACTCAAATAAGTACATTTTATTACTATCATTTATCCAATTTATTTGACTTGTTTTATTATATTATGTATGAGAATTGATACTTAATCGTTTACTTTTGTAATTCTCAGGTAAAAACAAGCATTTGGTGAAACTTGGCGATTTTGGACTAATTATGGAGCAAAACAAGCAAGAAGTTAAGAGTCTACTGAAATGTACAAGATCAAGACATTCTGCTCCAGATACGCCGCATCTTACTTATTACATACGGCGCATCACTATCCAGATTTCACAAGATACGATCCAAGATACAAGAGGACATGCGCCGCATCTATAAATGGAGTTACGCCGCATCTTCTGGCGGTGTACGAATATTTCTGAATATATTAATCTTGGACCCCACGCGAAGTTAAGTCAATGCGCCGCATCTACTTATCAGATGCGCCGCATCTTACCTCAGACAGAAACTATAAATACCCCAAAGACCAGACGAATTAAGAGACTTTTGTTAGGTACGATATTCGAAGGACAGAAGCCCTAGGCCGAATTCAGTCGTGATAGCAGCACAAGACACACCTTGAACAAAGATACGAGAGCTGTAAGAAGGTCCTGCATGTATTCAATTCATTAAGTAGTTTTGTTTTATTGTATTAGTACACTTTAATTGATCAGGATTGATGGGCTTGTGTTATGTTATCATTCACTTCAACTCCCCTTAAAATTGCTTTCCCATTAATTAAAGTTTATATGTTGATGTCTTTGGTGACTTTTATTAGTGCATTGATAACCTCTGTGTCTAGCTGAGCATTGCTTGGGTCGCCATGCCCCTTCCTCGCCTATTTATTAGATCGCCTATGCATTCTATCGTCTGTAGAAAAGTAGGAAGAAAGATAAATGGGATAGTCATAAGTAATCATTAAGGGTTTACTCGCCGATAAGATTAGAACCAACGAGAAAGGACTTAATCTCGGTGCGTTGCATCGAACTATACACTTCATATAAAACTAGCAATAAAACAAGTGACAAGCTACTTAACTATCAGGACAGGTCTTCTTATTGTCTCGAGTATTTATCTGTGTACGTGTGTGCTATTCGCTGATTCGTGCCTATTAGTTAGTTTATTATTTAATTGCAACCAAACCGTGCCAGTCTCTCAGGCTGAACCCCCTTGCGTTAAATTAGGTTGTATAGCTAACTTAGATATTAAAATACTGATTAGAATAACTAGATAATACGTTCCACTCTTAGTGATCGGCACTCTACTTACCATTATATACATACTGACCGGGTACACTGCTCGTTAAAGTGTGTGTGTTATTGATAAGTCGGCTAAATATAAATTTAAAACTTGAATACTGCTAAAACCACAACGACATACCGTGGGTATAAATTAGAGCACTCGCACGCACGCATCAACTACCTTTTATGGATAGCGTTAGATTACCTTACAGAAAATGAGCTACATCCTCGGCAATTATCTGGCATCTCAAGTCAGAGGATAAATATTCATGATTTACTTGATGACTATGATCCATAAAGTATAATCATGTAGTTGGGATAAGTCCTATATTCAATTTATCCAATATTGAATATCATGTGACATTGGTGTCTCAACCTCACAGTACATTCTACCAATCCTCACATTTGTCTTAGTGCAATAATATTCCCATATTATTAATTGACAACGGACTATTTAGAATAAATAAATTATTCACGGATTTAAACATGCAAATATAGGACACAAATATTAATAATGATAATAAACGTTATCCGCACTTTATTTCATTAATGTAATAATTGTTTACACGTCCCTATCGAAATACTAATCCAACAGATTTACATGAAACTATCTGCTAAACGAAGACCAATACCCTGAGCATGACGAGTAAACGTTTCCTTAGGTAATGCCTTCGTGAAAGGATTAGCCAGATTGTCATCTGTGTGAACTTTGAGTACTTTTATTTCACCATCATCGACTTGTTCTCGAACATAGTGATACTTTCTTTTAAAGTGTCTGGTGCCTTTCATAACTCCAGGTTCATTGGCAAATGTGATTGCAGTAGAGTTGTCGCAATACACATTTATAGGTAATTCAATTGATGGCATCACTCCAAGATCCTTAATGAATTTCCTTATCCAAACAGCTTCTTGTGCTGCTTCCGATGCAGCAATGTACTCAGCTTCTGTAGCAGACATGGCCGTTGTACTCTGCTTCTTACTCTTCCAGTCCACAGCTCCTCCATTTATGACAAAACATTAACCCGTCTGAGACTTCGTATCATCTTTATCAGTTTGGAAGGACGCATCGCAGAAACCTGTAACATTCAGTTCTGCGTCTGGATTTCCCCCGAAAACAAGAAACATATCTTTAGTATTCCTTAAATACTTAAGTATGTTCTTAATAGCATGCCAGTGATCTTTCCCTGGATTCTGCTGATAACGACTGGTCAAATTTTGAGTGAACGCCACATCTGGCCTTGTACATCTAACTGCATACATGATAGATCCTACTGCTGAAGCATACGGAACTTTCTTCATGTATGCCACCTCTTCAGGTGTAGAAGCACACATTTCGCTGCATAAGCCGTGTTCCACTTGCATGGGCAAATATCCCTTCTTGGAATTTTGCATATTGAATCTCTTCAATATTTTATCCATGTAAGCACTTTGGCTTAATCCGATTAACCGTTTAGATCTGTCTCTATAGATCTTGATTCCAAGGATGTAAGCTGCTTCTCCTAAATCCTTCATGGCAAAGCAACTACCAAGATAATCCTTAACTTCATTAAGGCTTGGTATATGACTTCCCATGATTAATATGTCATCGACATATAGGACAAGAAAAGTAGTGTTACTCCCACTAACTTTGTGGTATACACACGGCTCATCGAAATTTTGAGTCAATCCAAACTTCTTGATTTCCTCATCAAATTTCTTATTCCATTGCCTGGATGCTTGCTTCAATCCATAAATGGACCTTTGAAGTTTGCATACACGCTCAGGAAATTTTGGATTCACAAACCCCTCAGGTTGCACCATATAGATGTCTTCATCTAGGCGACCATTTAGAAAGGTGGTTTTGACATCCATTTGCCAAATCTCATAGTCATAGTAGGTAGCTATGGCTATAAGAATCCTAATAGCTCTAATGTCGGCCACAGGAGAAAAGGTCTCCTCATAGTCAACACTGTATGTTTGGGTAAAGCCTTTAGCCACCAAACGAGCTTTGTAGGTGTGTACGCTGCCATCCATGTCAGTCTTTTTCTTGAAGAGCCACTTACACCCAACTACCTTAGCATTGGGTGGAAGGTCTACTTCAATCTAGACTTTATTGTCTTTCATGGATTGCATTTCCCCATCCATGGCTACTTGCCATTTGTCCTTTTCAGGACTATTAATGGCAGCCCTATAACTAGTTGGCTCATCAATGTGATCCAAAAGTATAGTTTCATCATCCTCTATGTTTAAACATAGACGTTCAGGAGCCTTTGTAGATCTTGAAGACCTATGGATGGGTACCACTTCTACTTCAGGTGGAGGACCTAAACTTTCAGGTTCCACAGGAAGTGTGTTAGTGTTCTCAGAAGGTGACACATCTTCTTGATCATTTTCAAGATCATATACTCTCCCACTAAATTCTTGAGTCAAGAAACTCTCCTCAAGGAATTCACCATATCTAGCCACAATGACTTTATTTTCTAGTGGGAAGTAAAAGTAGTAGCCCCTTGTTTCCTTAGGGTATCCTACGAAGATGCACTTAACAGATCTTTGTTGGAGCTTGTCAGGTGAGTCACGTTTAACAAACGCCTCACAACCCCAGATCTTTAAGTAAGACAAGTTGGGAGCTTTTCCAGTCCATAATTCATATGGAGTCTTATCAACCTTCTTAGTTGGAACCATATTAAGTATGCGAACAGCACTTTCAAGAGCATAGTCCCAAAAGGATAAGGGAAGAGTTGTAAGATTAAACATAGATCGTACCATGTCAAGCAATGTACGATTTCTCCTTTCATATACACCATTTTGCTATGGAGTATAAGGAGAAGTGAGTTGTTGGACAATGTCACACTCAGCTAGATAATCTTTGAACTCTTGGCTCAAATACTCACCACCACGATCAGATCGAAGAGCCTTAATCTTCTTACCAAGTTGTAATTCCACTTCACTTTTAAAAACCTTGAATGTCTCAAAGACTTCATGTTTGTGTTTAAGTAAATAAACACAACCATAACGACTATAGTCATCCGTAAACGTTAGGAAGTAGGTAGCACCGCGTTTCGACACGTGTCTAAGTGGACCACACACATCCGTGTATATCAATCCAAGTAGATCCGAAGCCTTTTCCATATTGCTATGGAAAGGTTTCTTCGTCATCTTCCCAGATATGCAAGATTCGCAATTATCAACTGAATCATCATTGATATTAGGTAAAAGCCCATCACTTAGCAGCTTTTCCATGCATTTCTTGCCTATGTGGGCAAGGCGACTGTAACGCCCCGTGCCCGCTTTGACCAAAAACTTTGACTTTTGACGCGGAAATGCTTGACCTTACCCGACTTATACAAATTCTTCATTTAAATATTAGAGTCTATAACATTTAATTCTTTTAAAACATTTGCAAGAACATATACTCGAACATCTTTCAAAACATTTCACATAAAACTTTATAACACAACCTGACAATCCTTCTGACTGACGATACGCCGCATCCCTTTGAGGGATACGCCGTATCAGACCATGCGCCGTATCCACCTAAAGTGATACGCCGCATCACCTTAAACTTCTGATACGCCGCATCTACTATATTAGATACGCCGCACCGCATTAAACTTCTGATACGCCGCATCTACCATACTAGATACGCCGCATCTACCCATTTGACACAGAACATCAGCAGGAACACCTGCATAAACTCAACACACCACAACTACCCTTTGACACCTTTTCTACTCTATAAACATTTCCGAAATCATTCATTTAACACATCAAACATCTTACGATAACACTTGACCCGTTTACTACTCAAAATGGGTATAAACAAGCTTATGCCAAACACCCCTTTAACGTTGACCATAAACATATAAACTACACTTTGATACACCATTTGACCACCAAATCGTCATACGACTATTGACATACATTTTGACACTCGTTTACTCGATACAAAACAACACTTGACTCGCGGGGGTACAAACTCATACACTTGAGCTCAGTATCTACCTAGCTCTATTTCTTACCCATTCTTCTACCAACCGCATATCCAACCTTAATCCTTATCCAAGCCTTCATCTCAACACTTTCGCCTACAAAACATTAAACACTTAAACCGTAAGCGATAACGCTTAGTAAGTAAAGCGGACATAATATATCATTATTCTTCATTCAACACATTACATATTACACAACCATCAATCCACAACATTGGGCATAACCACATACCTTAAATACTTAGGCCATAACCATCCCTCTTTCCTTAAGTCACTCTTAACTAACACATCCACTAGTCCTATATCCTCTTACACAAGTCTACCATTATGCTAAGCAACCAACATCTTAACACATTAGCCACATAACACATAATGTATAGAAATCATTATAACTTTACATTATACCGGTTTACTTACCTTAATCCAAGCTACATCATCACAAGGACATCATCATCATCATACTCTTTCATCATCATCATCATCCCCATAAGCATCCTTAAGCACATAATCATACATAACATATAATACATAATCATTAGCTATAATCATGGTTAACACCACCATAACTAACCTCTAAACACTTCTAATCATCATATAATCATATATTGATTATATGATAGCTAGTCCCATCATTTACCAATTCATACCCATTATAAACTCATCACATAATCATCATTACTTCTTAATTATCTTAAAACACCATTTACCCTTTAATCCCAAATTAGGGTTCACAAACCCTAGATTCTTAATCATCAATTAAACACTAATTAAGCATCAATACTTACTTGATAACCATGCTAGGACAAGCTATAGACTTCATTCTTGAATTATCACCATTAATCCATCATCATTTCATCATCCAAGCTCCATTTCTCTTCTCTCTCTCTCTCTCTATCTCGACATTACAGAACACACAAGAATTGTGTGGAAATGTCTAGAGCCTAACACATATAAACTAGCTGGGAGGGCATTTCTGTCATTTCTGCTTATTTAAGGTCGATGCGCCGCATCTATATTTTAGATGCGCCGCATCCATGCTACCCCTAGAATACGCCGTATCTATTTCTCCAATACGGCGCATGGGCAATAATAAGTCGGTTCTACTTTCCCTTCTTACCATGCGCCGCATGCCACTTTCCTAGATGCGCCGCATCTAGGCCTCATCAGAAAACCACATATCCTTAGTCAAACATACTTAGGCTCGGGTCAACTTTCATCTAGGGTGGGGTCCCACTACCCGGGGAACGGGTCTAACAGCGACAATGCCATAAATAAGACGAGTCCAAGTTAGACTTGACTCTCTTATTTCCGATGCTATACATAGAATTATTTCTATTGGATACATGGTTCTCCATGTCAATTTCAAACACACCATTTAATGGAATAGCATTAAAGTAAAAAACAGAATTTAAAGAAACAGAAATTCCATTACCATTAAAAGTATGCTTAAAACCCAAATCCAATAACAAAGAAACTGAAACGACACCTCTAACAATAGAAGGAGCGTAATGACAATTGTTCAACACTAAAATTAAACCAGAAGGTAAAACTAGCTCAAAAGTCCCTATGGCTTCTACTGCTGCACGTATTCCATTTCCCACGTACAAGTAGCATTCCCCATAGTTCAGCTTCTTCGCTCCTCTAAGCCCCTGCGATGTATTACAAATGTGAGTACCACATCCTGTATCATATATCCAGGCATTTTGCTTACGAGGAAAAGAAAATAATTCAACCATAAAAATACCTGAAGTACTGGCGCCCTGCCCAGCCTTGGCATTCTTATTCTTGCGACACTCCTCAAGTAGCAATGGACAGTCCCTCTTCCAATGTCCAGGAGTATTGCAGTGGTGACAAGCAGCCATATCCTTTTTAGGATGATCCTTCTTGGGAGGAGGATTCTGCTTCTTTAGGTTTTGCTGATAAGTCACAATTTGCTTGCCCTTGTCAGCTTTGCCCTTTCCTTTCTTGTTCACATGCTTCGGTTTACTGGGCTTGGCTACTCTACCACCTCTAATTGCCATCACAGCAGGTGTAGCAGGTGTAGGAGCTTTCTTAGTGAGTCCTTTCTCATAATCAATGAGTAATGCATGCAAGTCAGAAAACATTGTCTTCCCCTTGCAATGCATGTTGAAGTTGCGCACAAATTCACCATACAATTCCTCATTGAGGGATCTATTGATGAGACCAACTTTAACATCTTCCGCATACCCGCATTCAAGTGCATCCAATTGGTCAAGATAACCTTTCATTTCAAGCACATGAGTACTCACGGGTGTTGTTGCTTCCTGCTTGCACTTGCCTAAGTTGTCAAGTACATCATACAATTCAGCCATGGGAGGTTTCTGAAACATGCGTGTCAGTTCCTCAATCATGTATTTCGGGCCATATTGCTCAAACTGTTTTACCAGCTGAGTTTCCATTCCCGATAGCATGAGACAAGCCGCATCATTGTGCTTGTCATAAGCTTCATTGAACTGCCTAAGTATTTCATTAGACAAGTTAGCAGGAGGAGCAACCGGAAGGGGCTCACTAAGACATTCATAACGTTTGGAAATCCTAAGAACAAGCCTTAGATTGCGATACCAATCGTTGAAATTCTTAGTCCCAGTCAATTTCTTTTTTTCAAGCATCATCTTGAAATAAGAGGTTAAGTTTGACGAGTTTCCGGGTTGGGCCATTTCTACAGAAAAAGTTCAAAAGTTAGTACTTTCGATAATAAACATTTCAAGAAAATTAAACACCCATTGGTTAAAAAACCATTTAATTTTCACTGAAAACTAGGATCCTAATTGACGTCGTTTCATTACATCAGCTGAGGCTGCTAGCAATGAAAGTACTCAACAAGGTACGGGATCACCCAATTGCCAATTTTCAATTGCAATTCCTAGAAATCATGGGACTTACATTATATTGCCAACCTCGGTTGCAAAATGTAAGCATGTTTCATCCCCAAATCTTTATGCCTTGACGCCGTTTCATTACATCAGCTGAGGCTGCTAGTAATGAAAGTGCTCAATTAAGTTAACCAATTTAGAAACTTGTAAATTGACGCCGTTCTATCACATCAGCTGAGGCTGCTAGTAATGGAAGTGCTCAATTTACCCCTATTGACTTCATTCTTTGAATCATCACATCAGCTGAGGCTGCTAGCAATGATAGAATGTCATCTTAGGTGTTTTCGTGTTAATTAGTCGGCATATCACTTAAATTTTTAGGGTAATAAATTTTGATGTGTAAAATCAAAAAATATGTACAAAGATGTCATGCATTCATCTTTGTATCATATATGTTTTCAAAAAACAAAACCGTTTACTCATTTGTAGCTCAAATCATCAAAGTTTTTAATTGAGGCGTTGAGCAAATTACAACATTGCCTTAAGATGCTTCGTACTTTTTCATGGTGTACTTGGTAAGTCTATTATTGACGCACAGGCGAGTGGAGGGGCAAACGTCCGCCGAAGCTAATTAAAAACGCGCCCCTTTAAGGTCACAATTTAATGCGAACCAACTTTATACCCACTTTATAGTTTGTCAATAATAGGTCCGCCACTTCGACCACTTTTGTACAGTCGCAATCAATCAACTAAAAAATATGATTTTCTTGCTAAAACAATTTTATGTAGTAATTTATTAATTGCTAGTCTCGCCTGGGAGCAAATTACCGTGCGAAGCGAACCACTATCGGCACATAAGACTTGACAATAAATAAAATTACCACAAAGGTTTCATAGTTATTAGTCTTATTTATTTTTATTTGAAAATTACCCTCTTTTGTAGTTACAATCCATCATAATATTAAACACAAAAGATCAAGTAATTACAAAAAATAAATAAACACATAATAACAAATATATGATCATCAACGATATCATATAGCCACATGCAAACCTTTTCCAATAAATCCTAATATTAATTCTATGTGAAATATTAAATGTATGTAATTAACAAAACTCCCATTGGTTTTCGAGCTCATTGTGCCCAATGGTCCACAGACGCCAAATAACTTGGCCGCGTAAGTTTTGGTTAATTAGATACCACATTGCACATAACTTATTAATTAATATATATTGAGGTCTTCCCCAATTTAAGATTTATTATTCAAATCATGTAGCAAATAATTCAATCAAACATACAAATCATACCATGACAAAATATGCAAGATTTTGTCATGGATCCCATATTGATCACATAATCATATAGTCTATATTATCATGTCATTATCTCTTTTAGTGCGTTTTCTAATTAATGACATCACATAAGGTATTCATTAATTAGCCCTAAAAATTGCATGCAATCTTAGGGTTTCTACAAGTTTTAATTAAAAAACCTAAAACCCTAATTTTTAATAATGGGTGTCGACCCATATTAGGGTTTATAAAAAAAATTAAACAAACCCTAGACTATAAATTGCATGTTATCTCTACAAGATTCAATTTTTAAGGTTTTAGTAATTAATTACATGTTTAAAACGAGGCTCTTGATGCCACTGTTGGTTTTTGTGAATCATATAAATACTATAAACACATAACCATATAGATCACGCAGCGGAATGGATCATAAACATATAATTAATTAACTAAAAGAAAACGTACTTTATTTGATTCCTAGCAAGAACAAGGAATCGGATCTCTAAGAACAAGTTATATAAACCCTAATTGGTTTATATGTAGATCGAACACCTCCAAGAATCACAAGCTAAAATAAGCTTGTCACTCGTTCTTGTACACACGAGATACTAGCGTTCCAATGAGAAAAACTAGGTTCAAGATCACTAACAAAACCAACACTTGTAAGCAATTTAGATCGACCAAGTTCTAGTGAACTTAAAAATTGGATCGACTAGATGTGCTTAGAAGAAGAAGAGGAGAAAGAAGTTGGCAAGTTAGGGATTCAAGATTAGGGAAAAACTAAATACAAGTGAATTGTATTTATAGGCAAACCCTAAACCCCAAAACTTGCTCCCTACTCCACCATGGCCGGCCACCCAAGCCCATGGGGTGGGTTTCGGCCGATCCAACCCAAGCAATGGGTTCTAGGCCCTTCTTTTCCTACTTTGCACATTGAGTCCTTTAACGGTTGTTATCTCTAACTCCGTTAAGTACTAACTGTCGTTAAGTGTTATTTAGTGAAATGAATAATTAAAATATAAAATATATTTAATTAATTCAAACTATTGGAACTCTCACGTATTGTGTGCAATCCCGAGTCTCGAGTTCAAAACCGGACATACATATATTAAAGAGAAAAGTCCAAAATACATCCCTGTGGTATGCAAAAAGACCGATTTACATCCTTTATCTTTTTTTTGGAACAAAATCATCCCTCCATTAGTAACTTTGGAACAAATACATCCCTTTGGACTAACGATGCAAATTTTTCTCAGTTAAGTGCCTCACGTGCTAGTCACGTGAGGGGTATTTTGGTCATTTTATTGGTCCATTTATTGTCCCAGGTAATCCCACACCCCTTTTAATACCTAACTATAACCCTAAAATAATATCTCATCTCCCTCACTTGTTCCTGCCGCCACAACTGTTCCAGCCACCACCACTTGGCGCCGCCGCCACCACCACATCACCACCACCTTCAATCACCACAACCAACACTCCTCTACCTAGATCCGGTTAGATCGAATGAATATAAGATAGATCGGTTGTTTTTGTTGCGTTCTACACCACCACCGCCCTACCCCACAGTCACCACCATCAAACACCTCCACTCTCACCTCACCCTCACTGTTTTGAGTTATCCTAGAACCACGCGCGTGATAACCAGATACCACCGAGTCAAGAGTTGACTCGTTTTTGTTTCGGGATAGACTAGAAAACATGGGAAAACAAGATTTATTAATAGATATCTATTCTAAACTATTAAACAATCAAGTATCTCTAAAACCAAAAGTCAAACTACAACTATCTCAACCCAACTGTTAGCACCTCATACATCACATACCACATCTCAACATGAATCATAAACACAGTCAAGCTCACCTCTCTCCCCAACCCACAACAAACAAACACTCGAGAAATAAAAAGGTGGATCAAGATCTCAGATTTTTGCTCAACGTATTTACAGATCTATAAAGATCTTCATGTGCTTGAACATAAAACATCACAGATCTTGTAAAACAAAACAAAACAAAACACAAATCATCCAAAACCTACCCGAGACCTCCATAGAGAGATCTTGAAGACATACTGAGCTATGGTTCTTGTTTGAAGTTTAATGAGTTGTGTTTGTGCTTCAGGGTGTGAGACTTGGAGTTATAAGGATGGATTTGATTTATTTTTGATGGTGTAACAAGGTTGGAACCGATGGAGTCATAAGGTTGTAAGTTAACTGGGTTCGTGTACTTGATAAGTAGATATAAGGATGGAACGTTGTAACTATGCTTGTGTGAAGTGAACTGAGATCAAAGGAGCTATAAGGAAGATGATAGTATTTTATGCGTTTTGTGTATGTGGAGTGATAAGGGAGAAAGTTGTGAGTGCATTTTTTATGACCAAAATACCCCTCACGTGACTAGCACGTGAGGCACTTAACTGAGAAAAATTTGCATCGTTAGTCCAAAGGGATGTATTTGTTCCAAAGTTACTAACGGAGGGATGATTTTGTTCCAAAAGAGATAAAGGATGTAAATCGGTCTTTTTGCATACCACAGGGATGTATTTTGGACTTTTCTCTATATTAAAAGTTATACATTAACTCTAACACTCACTTCTCACAATATGTCAATATATGGCCACCTGTAATAATTTAGAAATCAAAGTTAACGTTTTCAAGGTTTTAAATCTGATTTTACTCAATGCTATTAAGTTTTATTAGATTCGATATGCTTAAGAACCTAATTACAATGTAAAAATGTGCATCAAACCATTACATATATATACAGGGGCGGATCTATTTGAGGGCCGGGGGGGGCCCTGGTTTTTCGCTCCGTAGTGTTAATTTATCCGTATTTCGTCCGAAAAAAATTATATTTACTAAGTCGGCCCCCTCGAATTAGAAGACCCTAATATAATGATAGGACAAAAAAATTTCCGGCTCCCCTCTACTAAAAACTTCAAGATCCGTCACTGTATATATATAATATAACCACGACGAATTATAACAAAAGCACACAATTTAGAGCATCCTGGAACTGTATATTCATTATCAAAAGTTCTAGAGGGTGAGCAGAAGCGCCAACTCAAATATTTTGGGTCCTAAAAAATCAATTTACAACGAAGCTAGTTTATCTAAGCAACAAAAAACATAAATTATCATCCAATATTACTTGGTACGTTATTTATACTCGAGATTAATTTGTATTACCTCTATTTTGCTGATACTTTTAGAACCACAAATCTTAACTACAATTTTTTTTTTGGCATAGATTTAAAAAAAAATAAAATAAATAAATAAAAAATAAAAAAAATCGGAGGCTAGCAAAACATGAAAAGATGTGATATAAACCTAAAATGGTACTTTTCATGTGATATAAACCTAAAACAGTACTTTTCAGTGTTTCCATGATCGAATTTATGCAATATACTCCGTAAATGATTCTTCAATGTGTTTATAATTTTATGCATGTATAGTATGTTAAGATCAGTAAACATGAAAGAGTTATACCTGAATCTAGCTATTCGTATCAGTCAAAAATGCGACGAGAATAAAGAAAAAGAAGCGTCCCATCATTCTTTTATAGTGTCAGGTATTGGTATGCTACACGGATTATTCCAAAAATTTACGATTTTTACTACTTAGTTTACCTAAACTACACTTTTGGAGACGACTAACATTCTTGTACTTAAATATGTTAACTTTTGACCTCATGGGATCTTGTTACCTCGGCAAGCCATATTTTAACCTTTCTAAATGTTTAGTAAAAGTAATTATATGTTGCTATCTAAACTTCACAAATCACAAGAAAGAGAAAAAATTCTGTAAACATTACAAATTCTCTAAATATCAAAAATATCAAAAGATTAAATCTTTACCATCTCATTAATTTAACCAAAGAGTGTAGATTAAAACTGATTTTTAATTAAATAATTATACTAAAATAATTATTAATGTATGTGCAATATTTTCTTATCACATGACCTGCCTAACACCTTAGCATATATTCAAGTAATATGCAATACTCTCGTTTACAATTACATTTGATTTTTAATGCAATCGCATGTGATTTTCAATATAAACACATGTGATTTTATCATCCAAACAGAATCACGTGTGATTTTATCTGTAATAGTAGCTACATCTTTTTCACGATCCATCTAATTTGCATCTGTTTATGCAATAACCTAATTTTCTTCATCCATAATCAGATATTCGTCAACAACAACATGAGTGTCGTCATCAATAACCCAATTTTTGTCCTTCATAATCAGATTATCATCCATATATAACTAATTATTTGTTAATTGGTAATTTCGAACCTAAATTCCAAAAAAACCAATTTTTTTTAGAACAACTAGTTAGTAGTTAATGGTTCGAGTCGTGTAGTGACATTCAAGCGGGCAGTATGCCTTCCTCGAACCTTCGCCTCTGGGGAATAAACCCCACTCATTTTTTCCACTTCGCCCAGGAGGAAAACCCCATTAGCAAACCTCGAACCCGATACCTTCACCGGAAACAACCCCCCCCCCCCCCCCCCCCCAAGGTTACCCATGGTGGCCACCCCGAATATATGATTATCATCCATATAGAAAAAAACCAAAATTGATCCCTAATTTGAATAGTTGTGATCAATAACGAAGATTTATGATAAAATCAAAATAGGAAATATGTTGATTAACAAAATTATCTTGATCATTATCAGCCAAACACACACAATAGTAAAACTAAAAGTGATATATACACATTGTTATAAAAATTGTACTAGTTTAAAACACGTGCACTACACGGGCTGTCAAATTATTTTTTTAGATATAGTTATAACTAAAATGATCTTATCTAATAAAGTTTTCATTTTGGACGACCACTATGAAAACTAATAAGTTTTCGATTATTACGATTATCAAATCAAGCAAAAATTGGTACTTAGTATATATGTTTAGAATTTTTAGTACTGAAAACAATTTAAAAAGTGCTATATAATAATGTATGCTAAAAAGTAATAAAGATACAACACGTTAAGATCCATTTGAGCATGGCAGAGACAGGAGGGGGCACATGCCTCTAGCGAAAAAAAATTGCACTGTAAATTTTCAAAAGTATTTGGCTTTTTTTTTTTTTTTTTTTTCCCTCCTCGAACCTTCGTCTTTGGGAATAAACCCCACTCCTTTTTTCCGCTTCGCCCAGGAGGAAAACCCATTAACAAACCTCGAACCCGATACCTTCACGGGAAACAACCCTCCCCCTCCCCCTCCCCCAAGGTTACCCCTGGTTGTCACAACATCTTTTCATCTTATAACTTAACCAAAAAACAGCCTCCCTCGTCGCTCAATTTATAGGACGTCCCCGGGCCTCACAATTTTTTTTCTTCCATTTATTCAAATAAAACAATACACTAATTAAATGTATTACATAATTTAAATAAAATAACGCACCAAATTTTACATTTTTTTGAACTAATTTTGTAAGAAAAAAATCAAAAGACTAACAACGCAAACCTAACAGACTAATGCTGCAAAAAGTTAACAAACATGAACTAATTATGCAAGAAAAAAATTCAAAGGACTCCATTTGAACTTTGGTTCGTTTAGGCCTCCAAACATATAAGCAAGACTAATCATAACTAATAAAATATGTCACGAGAAAAGAGGCCAACTAGGTAGTGAACGCGCATCTTCTTTATTATGGTCACCATCTAGGACACGTCTTAGGTGTTTTGAAAGGAGAACTCGGTCGTTCAGATGACCGAGTCGTGGTTGTATGTTTGTGTGTTTGACTTTGGTGATGAAGTTGATACATAAAGAGAAAGATGCAAAACACATTTTTTTTCTTTTTCTTTTCACTTTTTTTTTTCCCTTAAGTGATACTCAAAAACACAGTATTATCTGCTTGTTACACCGATCTCGGTTAAGGGTATGTTTGGCAAAAATAGCTGGTGCTGACAAAGATTATAAAAAGAGATTATTTTTATAAGCTACATGAAGTAACATTTAATTTTTAGAGATTATATAATTTTTTTTTTATCATCTCTTAGAGCACTGGGTACCCTAGAGCCATGGCTTCAAGCCATGGCCAAAATTTCCCTGCCACGTCAGCAAAAATCTCTATGGCACCAGAAATCCCACGGCACCACATTCTGGCCGTTACCTACGGCACCATTAATTGTGGTGCCGTCGTCCATTTTATTTATTTATTTATTTTTTTGCATAAAATAAAACATACACAATATTAAATAAAACATACACAATATTAACTAAAATGTGGTGCCGTCGTCCATTTTTTTTAACTTACATAATTTGTTAGAGATATATAAAATTAAAATTAAAACACATTAGATTAACTCAAATTTAATTTCATTAATATAAAAGATATTACATAATTAAATAAGGACTAACGGTGTAAACAAAAAGGACTAATGGTGCAAGAAAAACATTAACAAGGGCAAATAATGTAAATTTATAAAACAATAAGGTTTAAAGTGAAAATATATAAATATATATATATATATATATATATATATATATATATATATATATATATATATATATATATATATATATATATATATATATAATTCCCCATCTTTCCTTCTTCCCCGCTCGCCACCTGCAAAAGAAGGAAAAAAAAATTCAACACGAACACAACAAACACAAAAACAACAGTGGAAAACTAGAAGGGGAGTTGAATAGTTTTTACCGCTTTTTGAATTTATTCGCTTTGAGTACTTAACGTGATTTCAAACTAATGCAAATAATCAAGCAATATAAGTAAAGAAAGTAAGGAAAGAACAATCAAACCACAACACGGATGTTTATAGTGGTTCGGTCTACAAGGACTCTCTTCCTTGCCCTATTCCACTCCTCGAGCCTCTAACTCGAGAGTTTTTCTTCACTAAGAAACAAGCTCCCTTCTAGGCGGAGAAAACCTTTACACGTCGCTTACTCTTTTTCCGGTACTAAGCTAGATACCGAGTTCTTTACAAGGGTACAACCACTCCCAACGTCGCTTAACCTTTTTTCGGTACTAAGCTAAATACCGAGTTCTTTACAAGGGTACAACGACTCCCGACACTCTATGTGTTTTGAGGACTAAAACACTAACCGATCACTACTGAATTTTCGATATAAACAATGATGTGTGAACTAATATAATATCACACAGTAACTACTCTAAAAGGTTTACAACACTGTGTTAAACCTTGATGCTTGATTTCTTTGCTACAAAAGAAAGATCTCTACAAATGAAATGAATGAATGAATGGGTTAGTAAAATAAGAAAGAATGTATATGCAATGTATGCTATGTAAGTGATAATTGTCCTTGAATGACCAGCTTGCTATTTATAGGCAAAACTGAGCAGACAAAGGACGGATTTGGCGGACCCAAATATTTGATTTCGCCCATACTGCTGTTTGGGTCCGCCGGGACATGACAGCTAGCTCTTACAAGATCTTACCAAGATCTTACACAATCCAACTCATTGCTTGTAAATCTTTTCAAAATATTATGTTAAATCAACCAAGCTATCTAAATGATGTATGCCATGATGTCATGTATATATTTACATTTTAGGAATTAAAATGTAAAACATGTACATATATATATGTATGTAACATGTATCCTAGTGATCATGTAGCATGTATATGATGGGTTTTAAAATCTTATTACTATAAATGTAAAAGACTTTAACTTATATTTATGTTTTGCTAAAAATAAACTTTATAATTGTCATTAACGAAATATAGCAAAGATCGTAAAATATAAATAACGTTTTTAGGACGATATTTGTATTAACAATCTCCCCCTTTTTGTTGATGACAAAACATAAATTTTATTTTTAAGCAAAGTTATAAGTAAAGTGTAATTCTTTTAAAAATATAGATTAAAACTAGTTTTATGCAAATTTTGAAATCTTTTGAAATCAATTTTGTCATAAAACATGTATGCAATGTATGATTTTAATCTAACTTATCTCCCCTTTTTTTGTCGAAACAAAAAGAAGAAATGCATAGCGGAATGTGGTAAAATGGCCCTTGGTGATAACTCCCCCTAATTTGGAGTACCAAGTAGAATGCATGGATTTTGAGAACTTAAAAGCTCCCCCTTCGATAATACTCCTCCTAATTGGAGTGTCAAGGTTATGATGAATGATCCTACAAAACAAAAAGTTAGTGTATGTAATGCTCCCCCTTGATCAATACTCCCCGTTGCTAGGGTACCAACGTATGTGATTCAAGGATTATGAATGCTACAAAACAAGGATTAGTACATGATATGCTCCCCCTTGATCAATACTCCCCGTTGCTAGGGTACCAACGTATATGATTTAAGGATGCTACAAAAATAAAGGTTAGTTCTTGATATACTCCCCCTTGATCTATACTCCCCATTGCTAGGGTACCAACGTATTTGATTCGAGGATGGAAAGTGCTATACATCAAATGTTAGTTGTAGATAATTCAACTAAATAATATGAGTTCAACCAAACATTGTAGTTCAACCCGTTTGACTTAAAAAGTCAACTATGCATAAATTGATCAAACCAAGCTAATAGTTTAAACCAACCATCTAATAATGCAAGTGTTAGTAATGCAATCCAACCAAGATAATGCACAAATATTGATCACACACAAGCATAAACATAACATCCTTCCATTGAAAAATGTTTGTGATCAAAGTCACAAAACAAGGTGTTATAAAAAGAAAATATCCTAGAAAAAAAAAATCCTAAGAAGCTAAGAAGTCCTATCAAAGGAAACGAAGGAAAGGATCCTAGCATCTATTATGGAGGGTTGGTTGAATTTGGTTAAGACATGATTGAGGCAATCCATTTAGATTATAAATCCTTTGTATCACGTAAGTGAGAGTCCATCATGTTCAAAGAGGCGTAGAGAGGATCAAGTTCCTCATTGCCTTGAGTGTTTGGGTGGTTGAGCCACACTGATTCATCAATGGCTTGGAGTGTGGCAAAGAAATCATTGGGTTGAAGGTTGGGTGAATAAGGAGGTGATGATGATCTCGTCACTTGAGATGGTGTGGGTGGTGGTGTGTTAGCCACTGATGGTGGTGTGGTAGCCACGGCGGGTGGTGATCTTGTCACTTGAGTAGGTGATGAAATGTTAAGGGGTGATGAATCCTCTGATGAAGAAGCTAGATTCACAAAACAACACGGTCGGACACTCATACGAGCTGTCCTTCGTGGTGGTCTGTTGGTTGATGAGTTGTTGGATTTTGTGATGGTTGAAATAAGGATGATTACTTAGAAGTACAGGAGTAATGCTTAGAGATGATGGTGAATAAGTGATTTGTGATAATCCTAAACTTCCTAATTTATAGACAGTAAGGTGTATTGAACTTTGTGTTTGGATTTGATGTTGATCCATTGAGGAATGTTGGTTCCTAATGATTTGGAGCAAGTAAATGAGCTTGTCATATCACCAAAGTTAATCCATAGAAATGGAGTTGAGTAAATTTGGGGAGATATGCAGTAAATGCAAGGAGTGAGTGGGAAATCTAATCATTGGATTATCCCACGGATTTCAAGGAACCAAATGGAGGGTTCCTTACTTGTTACAGAAAGGTAACTTGGATGAAAATTTGAATTTTCAAATTTTGGTGGGAAATGAATTTCTTATGGTTCTAAGTGTGCCTAAGTGATTCTAATGTGCCTAATGATCAGTAGTATGATCCTAAGAATCAATAATCTAAGGAGCAATTCTAAGGAGCGAGATTAGACGAGAAATTTGAAAAAGTTACTGTTGGAATGGCAGATCCAATCGATAACAAATACGGAACCCAAAACTTGGTTCCGCAGAATTCCCCGAGCTAAGTTTGGCGGAGCCAAAATATTCAACAGACGGAACCCAGGACTTGGTTCCGCCATATCCGCTAGTTGGAAATTGTTAACAGAGAGCATGTCAAAATGCTCGATATCCGTTCAATTCCCAAAAATTTTCCCAAATCCTATGTAACTACTTAGTTATGATTAATTAAACATAAAAACACAGGTTCTAACACATGTGAACATATAAATCAATCCGATGATATTGAACTTACCATAAAAGAAGGTTAAGCCAAACGGTGGATTAAGCACGAAAAATCGATAACATCACGTGTTATCATCTTGCATAGTTATGTTAGTTCACATAAAAGTATAATACTAACACAATATCCTAAGAACACAACAATTCATCACATCATTGTTTGAAATTGTCTTATACCAAACACTCCCTAACCCTCACGTCTTGTTGAGCTTCTTGTTAAGCTTCATGATCCACCGTCCAATATTCTTCATCATTCCTCGTGTTTGTCGAAACTCCTCGGATTGGTTGTCGATGGGAGGAAGTTGACTCATGTATTCGGGTGGGGGAATCCTAGAATTTGGCAAACCATCATCCTCGCTAACCGATGATGATGATGATGAGGTTGGAGGATGAGCTCGTTTTCCTCTTGATACGGCTACTCTATGATCACTAAGTGGTACAAAGGTGTGTTCAATTTCAGAGTAGTCGGGTAGGAAACCTCTAGCGTTTGGAGGAATGGGTGCAAAAGCTCTATAAAGACGGGTAAGAAGCATCTCGTAAGGCATGGCGGTGGTACCCAAAACCGGAATATCGGCCATTCTTTTGGCGATATAATAGGCGAGGTTGAATGGTTGGTGGTTTGACACACAGTAGAGCATGTAGCAAAGGCTTGCGCTGACATGGTCCCTATTTCCTATGGTGCTTATGATATTAGTCCTAAGAACTTCTTCTAGCTTCTTAAATTGGGGCCTAAGCTCATTTAGCTCCATGACAAACGGATCTCTATCAACCTCTCTGCCTCGACTTGTCCTAGTGTGGGAGGTCCTAGGTACAAAAAGATGAGCACGGATTGTCTCTTTTGGTGTTAATGGTGTGTCATATGGTGGCATACGATCAAGGTTGGAATCTAGGATGGACAACGACCATTTGTCCGAATAGAAGCAAGTTCCTTGACCCGGAACTCCTAAGACTTCCGCAAATTAGTCCAAAGGGATGTTGAATTGAGTTTGGTTGACTTTGAAATGGACATTCATGTAACCATAGTCATTTGAGCTAAGACCAACACTAGCATAGAATTCTAGAATGAATCAAGGAATTATGGGTTCATCGATATCTAGAAGACAATCGAATTGGATGGCGGCTAGTTGTTCTCTAAGAATGGTTCCTTCTAAGAATGAGGGGTCTACAGTTCTTCCCTCATGGACATAACGTTTTTCTAAGGCTTTAAAGATTTTGACTTGGTCGTCAGTAAGACCTTTTGTCTTATGGTGTTTGGGTAGGTAGTTGAGGGTTGCTTTGTGATCATAGTATGTCGCGGGAGGTATGATTATCCTAGACACGAAAATTACATAGTTTAGTTATAACTATCGAACATACGTATATAGATTTTTAGTATGTGCCTATATGGGGACAATGTGGAGGTGCGGTTATCTCGACTCCTTTTAATGCATGAAAATTTTGTTTATGCAAGTTTTATGATAAAACAAGAGATAACCCAAACACTCCTACTTCAATGTAGCTACGATTGAATGTACCCGAAAATACATATTAATTATCTATTCCCTTTAGCATTCAAGAGACATTATGCAAGTGGTGTTTAAAACATAACGTTTTGTATTTGTATGAACAATGTACAAAAACCGTTTTTCCTAGTCGTGAGAAGATTTTTATAAAAATTTCTCATGGGGTTTTTGATAAATTTTGATATTGCCTTATGATATGCAATTCCTAACTAAGGAAAACATGATTTGTTATGCAATTCAGTAAATATGCTTCGTGATTTTACAAGAAATATGCATAAACCCCAAGTTTTGATTTTGTGCATGAAATAGAAATCCTAGACTCAGATCAGGAATGTAGATGTGATTAGGATACTTACAGAGATGATTAGAGCACAAATTGGTTGAGGGGGATGACCTAAATTGTGAGTTTGGATGATTTTGAGTCGAGTTCCAGTAGTTGTATGTTTTTGGGGAATGTGATACACAGTACAGGGTGTTTGTTTAATATACTAAAAACTGGTTCAGGGGACTCACGGATCTGGCGGAACCAAAACAAGGGGTCCGAAATTGTTGTCGTTTGGTTCCGTGGGATCAGGCTTGATTTTTGGTTGTTGTTGTGTTTGGTCTATCTAAGGTTCAAGCTAAGGTTCTAACTACACATTAGGTTCCATTAATCCAAAACCAAGTCTAAGGAAGTTAAAGGGTGCTCTCTTAAGAGGTTTTGTGAGAATGTCGGCAATGTTTTCCTTTGAGGATACTTTCTCGATTGAGATGTTTCCCTTCTGAACATTGTCGCGTAGGAAGTGGTGACGTATTTCTATGTGTTTGGTTCTAGCGTGTTGGACTGGATTTTTGCCAAGGTCGATGGCTCCTTTGTTGTCGCAAAGAATGGGAATTTTGTTGAGTACAATTCCATAGTCGACAAGAGCTTGTTTCATCCACAGTGCTTGTTGACACGCCTTTCCTGCAGACACGTACTCGGCTTCGGTTGTTGAAATTGCTAAGGCTGTTTGTTTCTTTGAGAACCATGCGGTAAGACAATGTCCAACAAAAGTACAAATACCACTTGTACTTTTTCTATCAACATAGTCACCGGCATGGTCTGAGTTGGCATACACTATGGTTTCTATTCCCGTTCCTTTGGGATAACATAATACTAAATGTGTAGTGCCTTTGATATATCTAAAAATACGTTTGACGGCTTCAAGATGAGATGTTTTGGGATCTTCTTGAAAGCGTGCACATAGACAAACACTAAACATAATGTCGGGTCTACTAGCCGTTAGATAGAGTAGACTACCGATCATTCCCCTATATTTAGTGCTATCTATGGATTCACCTTCTTCATCCTTCGTGAGTTTGGTTTCGGAGGACATGGGTATTTTCATGGGTTTGGAGTCTTCAAGACCAAATTTCTTAAGCATATCCTTTATATACTTATATTGGTTGAAGAATATCCCATCGTCTAATTGTTTAATTTGGAGTCCTAAGAAAAAGTTTAGTTCCCCCATCATACTCATTTCAAACTCATCATGCATGATTTTCAAAAAATCATCGCATAACTCTTGACAAATTGATCCGAATATGATGTCATCCACATGTATTTGAACTATGATTATATGTGATCCCTTTTTCTTAGTGAAAAAAGTGTTGTCTACTAGGCCCATGGTATACTTATGGTCAACTAGGAAAGTCTTAAGACGATCATACCAAGCTTTTGGTACTTGCTTAAGTCCGTATAAAGCCTTTTTAAGTTTATAGACATGATTTGGTTTTTCAAAATCGGAAAAGCCGGGAGGTTGTGCAACGTACACTTCCTCATTTATAAAACCATTAAGAAATGCACTTTTGACATCCATTTGAAAGAGTTTGAAGTCATGTGCACATGCATATGCAAGTAATATTGTAATTGACTTAAGCCTAGCGACGGGTGCAAATGTTTCATCGTAATCTATACCTTCTTGTTGATTGTAGCCTTGAGCTACTGACCTAGCTTTGTTTCTAGACATTACTCCATTTTCATCCATTTTGTTCCTAAACACCCATTTTGTTCCTATTATGGTTTGACACTTTGGTTGAGGGACTAATGTCCAAACGTCGTTTCTAACAAATTGATTAAGTTCTTCTTGCATCGCTACGACCCAAGATTCGTCTTTTATGGCCTCATTTATATTTTTAGGCTCAATAGTTGAAACAAAACAAAAGAAATTACTTTGGCTTTGGACTCTTGACCTTAAGGTCCTTTCGTTAATTTATCCTATGACGTTATCTAATGGGTGACTTCTATTTCCCTACTTACGGATTCATCCTCTTTGTCATTTTCTACATTTTCTTGGTTTTGAACCATTTGACTTTCAACTAAGTCATCATCTACCAAAGGTGATGTCTTAGAAGGAGGTGGACTTTCGTCGAATGTTACGTTCAACGATTCCTCGACTCTTGAGGTTTCTTTGTTTAAGACAATGTAAGCTTTACTATTGTGTGAGTATCCAAGGAATACACCTTCATAAGACTTTGGGTCAAACTTGGTGAGATAATCCTTAGTATTTAAAATGAAGCACTTACTTCCAAAAACTCTAAAATATCCTAAAGTAGGCTTTTTGCCTCTATAAAGCTCATATGGTGTTTTCTTCAAAAATGGCCTAATTAAGACTCTATTTAGGATGTATGTTGATGTGTCTACGGCGTTACACCAAAACTTTTGAGGTATATTTTGTTCGTTTAGCATTGTTCGACTCATTTCTTGGAGTGTTCTATTCTTACGTTCTACTACACCATTTGATTGAGGGGTTCGAGGAGCCGAGAAGCTATGTGTTATGCCATTAGCATCACAAAAAGCTCCGAATTGGGTTTCGTTATCAAATTCACGACCGTGGTCGGTTCTAATTGACACAATGCTATTTCCTATTTGATTTTGAATTTTCTTACTAAGAATTTCAAATTTATCAAATGCTTCGTTTTTAGTTTTCAAAAACTTTGTCCAAGTATACCTAGAGTAATCATCTACTATTACCAAAGTATAGAAGTTTCCTCCATAACTTTGTATAGCGGATGGACCAAACAAATCCATATGCAACAATTCTAGACACCTAGATGTAGACACCATGTTTTTAGCCTTATGGCTATTATGAACTTGTTTCCCAATTTTGCAAGCATCACAAAAGTGTTGGTCGTATTTCAACTTGGGCAGGTTCCTAACGAGTTCCTTAGATGATAAGGATTAGATAAGTCTCATATTGGCGTGACCTAAACGTCTATGCCACAGAGTTGAGTTGTCATCTAAGGAGGTGAGACAAAGTTTGTCTTTAGATGTTTTATCTAGTTTCATAACATAAACGTTATTCTTCAAAAAACCTTTTTCCTACGGTTATGCCATTTTTAAGTATCTTACTTCCGTTTTCACTGAAATGGACGTCATACTTTTTACGGCATAATTGACTAATACTAAGCAAGTTAAAACCTAAGTTATCTACATGAGCAACATCATCAATAGTGAGAGTCATGAGAGATCGTACCTTTTCCAATGATCTTGCTTTTAAGATTACTATCAAAAGTAACATTACCTCCGTCGTACACTTGGTAGGGTGAGAAAAGGCCTTTGTTTCCCATCATGTGTCTTGAACACCCACTATCTTTGATCCACTCATCCGGTTCTAACCCAACTTTCAAGCACACCTAAGTTAAAGAAAAACTCAAGCATTTGGTCCCCAATATCTCATGGTCCACTTGGGTTAAACATAGCATTATCTTGATTCATGTATGGAAACGGTGGATATGGGTTCCATGGCATGTAGTTGGGACCTTGATAGTTTCTAGGCATGTTTGTGTTCCAACTATTTTGATAATGATGTTGAGAGTTGTAGTCCTAAACTCACTTTTAACTTTTCCTAATCCTACAGCAACTGCTGGTTTTTGTTTGTTAATAGTTGCACTAGTGCTAGGTTTTCTAGTGACTTTAACAAATTCAGTACGGTCCGAAGTACTAGCCTTCTGTTCATCAACAGTACCCGCAGAACCTTTGGCCAATACTGGCGGAACCATATTTTTGGTTTCGTCAGATCCGTGGGTGTCTGACTTTGTTGGAACAGTATCTTGTACTTTAACGGCTAATTTCTTAAAACTACTCAAGTTTCCTGATTTCATAAAACCTAGTCCGGTTTTATCATGAGGTAGTTTTTGAATTTGCATTATCTCATCTGCCAGACTTATATTTTTATCAAACTTTTTAAACTTAGAATTTTGTTTGATAAGTTCTTCCTGTGTGGTCCTAAGTGTTTCTAGTTCAAGTTTTAGTTCCTGACAAGACACACATGTTTCTTTAACATCTTTACCCTTTTCTAATCGTAAAGCTTTTTCTTTTAACCAATAGACTTCGTTTTCTAAAAACTCCTTTTTGGTTTTTAAGAACTTATTTTTGTTTATGATTTTAAGGGTAATTTCACACAGTTTGTTATATTCTATTTCTAATGTGTCATCTTCAATAGAGGAGTAAGATGAGTCAGATTGTACCTCGTTAGATTCATGAGCCATAAGAGCAACTTTGTCATTCTTTGGCTCTTCGTCATCATCTTCACGGTCACTCCAGGCACCACTGACAAAGGCTCGTTTAGTCTTGTTCTTGGGTGGCTTCGGACAATCTCCAATTAGGTGACTAGAATCACCGCACCTAAAACACTTCCTATCTACTTTGCCTTTCTTATCATCATGGTCTTTTCGGAGGGATGTCCTTTTTTCTCGAGGTTGTCTAACAAACTTTCCTCATCTTCTGAAGAACTTCTTGAAATCTCTCACGGCCATGGCATACTCTTCGTCTTCTCTATCTGAGCTAGACTCTTCATCGTCACTTGACTCTACCCTAGCTTTTAAGGCAATGGACTTTAACTTCTCCTTTTTGCCTTTGACTATCTCAGAATCCTTTTTCATGACCATTTCATGAACTTTGAGATTTTCTATGACCTCGTCAAGTGGCATGCTTGAAAGATCCTTGGATTCTTCAATGACCGTCACCTTTGCTCTCCACTTCGGATGAAGTGCTCTAAGAAATTTCCTGACAAAGTTCTTACTAGAAAAAGAATCGTCAAGTGCTTTAAGAGAAGTAACAATAGTATTAAACCTAGCAAAAGCACTATCAATGGTCTCATCTTCAGAGATAACATATTGTTCATATTGTTGAACAAGAAGATCAATTTTGTTATCTTTTACTTGTGAGTTCCCTTGAAGAGTGATAATTAATGATTTTCAGATATCTTTAGCGGTTTTACACATAAAGACTCTTTCATATTCTTTCCTAGGTAAAGCATTATAAAGCATCATTTTAGCTTCATTATTTTTGGCAATCAACTTCTTTTGCTCATCATTATGACGAGTAAGAGAAGTACCCTCATCCTGACCACCTAATATATCCTTAATTATAGGTTTATGGTCACCTTCTACAATGATGTACCATAGATCTATATCCTTTGACTTCACCTAAGTTTCAAAGCGATTTTTCCAATATATAAAACTATTTGCTTCAAATAGTGGTGGTCTTTGCATAGACTGCCCTTCTTTGTAGTTTTCAAAATTCATTGATCGTTTCAAGTTTTAAAATACAATATATTTTGAAAATCTTGAGTAACGTAGCTCTGATGCCAATTGTGGAAAACTAGAAGGGGGGTTGAATAGTTTTTACCGCTTTTTAAATTTATTTGCTTTGAGTACTTAACGTGATTTCAAACTAATGCAAATAATCAAGCAATATAAGTAAAGAAAGTAAGGAAAGAACAACCAAACCACAACACGGATGTTTATAGTGGTTCAGTCTACAACGACTCTCTTCCTTGCCCTACTCCACTCCTCGAGCCTCTAACTCGAGAGTTTTTCTTCACTAAGAAACAAGCTCCCTCCTAGGCGGAGAAAACCTTTACACGTCGCTTACTCTTTTTTCGGTACTAAGCTAGATACCGAGTTCTTTACGAGGGTAAAACCACTCCCAACGTCGCTTAACCTTTTTCCGGTACTAAGCTAAATACCGAGTTCTTTACAAGGGTACAACCACTCCCGACACTCTATGTGTTTTGAGGACTAAAACACTAACCGATCACTACTGGATGTTTGGTATAAACAATGATGTGTAAACTAATAAAATATCACACAATAACTACTCTAAAAGGTTTACAACACTGTGTTGAACCTTGATGCTTGATCTTTTTGCTACAAAAGAAAGATCTCTACAAATGAAATGAATGAATGAATGAATGGGATAGTAAACTAAGAAAGAATGTATATGCAATGTATGCTATGTAAGTGATAATTGTCCTTGAATGATCAGCTTGCTATTTAAAGGCAAAACTGAGCAGAAAAAGGACGGATTTGGCGGACCCAAATATTTGGTTCCGCCCATACTGCTGTTTGGGTCTGCCGGGATATGACAACTAGCTCTTACGCTAGCTCTTACAAGATCTTACCAAGATCTTACACAATCCAACTCATTGCTTGTAAATCTTTCCAAAATATTATGTTAAGTCAACGAAGCTATCTAAATGATGTATGCCATGATGTCATGTATATATTTACATTTTAGGAATTAAAATGTAAAATATGTAAATGTATATATGTATGTAACATGTATCCTAGTGATCAAGTAGCATGTATATGATGGGTTTTAAAAGCTTATTACTATAAATGTAAAAGACTTTAACTTATATTTATGCTTTGCTAAAAATAAACTTTATAATTGTCATTAACAAAATATAGCAAAGATCGCAAAATATAAATAACGTTTTTAGGACGATATTTGTATTAACAACAACATACAAACATAAAAACCCACCAAAAAAGAAAAAAAAAAATCGATGGCGCGGGCTGTGGCTATGGCGCGAGCGGCGGTACCGTACGCCTTCGGCCATGGTTGGCTGGTGGCCATGGCGCCAGCCATCAGCCAAGGGTACCTCCTGCTCTTATAAGTTCTGTCTGTCAAACAAAGATTACTTTTTAAGTAGATTATTTTCTGAAAAAATAAGCATAATCTCTCCATAATCTCATGTGCCAAACATGCCCAAAAAGTGCAAGGGTTTAAAATTCACAAACTATGCCTTTACACTATTACCGCAATTATTAATACCACCAGTCCGCGTTCTTTTCAACAAATCCCACATTCCTTATTCATCTCATCTTCCTTCCATCAATCTCTCAAAACAAACAAAATCCAAAAATAATCCCCAAATTTTCGTAACAATGATGATGCTTGTAAATTGCTTCAATTGCCAAACAGCCCTACAACTCCCACCAGGCGCCACCTCATTTCGTTGCGCCATATATTACACTTCAGCTTAATATCTCACAACCAGTATATGCCTAAACTTGACTATTAAAAAGGGATATCTTGGCTACAATTATTGTAGTCAATTGGCTACAATCCTTCACTAAAATTACAAAAGAAATGAGTCAGTACCTACAAAATAACTCAGGGACCCACAAAAAAACTAAGAGACCCACAAATTATAGCACAAAATTGTAGGGAATTAGCTACAAAAAATTGTAGCTAATATATTCCCATTAAAAAATGGTTAGTGAAGTGTAATATATGCATGCGAATGAAAAATGGTAACATGGCTAAAAAATGGCAGCATGCTAGGTATATGTTAGCTAATAAGGCTTATTGGCCCGGTCTGTTTGTCTAGGCCCGTTTAATAGCACTTAGGTTTTGTCTTTATATTTACTATTTAATCATTTGTAATCTCATACTTTCTGCCGGTCTTTGAAGCTATTAACTAATCTCTAGGGTAAGTAGGACTAGTCTTTATGGCCCTATTGATTTAGGAGTTGTTGCAACACTAGTTGTTGACGGTTGTTAGCGAGGTACGAGCAGAAGAGTGGCTAATGTCCTTATTCATTGAATCAGATAATATTTTTTTCAGTATCTTATCAAGAACAGGGTCGAAAAAGAAGAAAAAAATGGTTCAAAATTATTTGTTCGCTTGGATCTAACATCTTACCATGAGTTGGGTTATGAAAGTAAAAGGTAAGGTTACATATAAGTGAAATATTAATTTATTCTAAATTTGGGATCAGTGAAAGCATGGGTCTTTACGAATTTCTGTTTGGAATTAGCATGTTTTGATTGGATGGTTGGTAATAGTGGGTCAATGATTTTTTAGAAGTGTTAACTTTAGATTGCGCATACGCGTTCATGTAAACCATGAAGGATATGAACAACAGTTTTAGCAAGTGAGGAAAACCAATAAACATCAACATTGATGAGGTTGGTGTTAATACAAATAAACCGTAAAAAGGTTTATTTATATTTTACGATCTTTTTATGTTTTGTCGATAACAACCGTAAAATCATTTTAACGAAATAAATAAAATACGTAAAGTTTTGAGCCAATAGTTTACTAACTCATTTCACTAAACAAATAAACCATCAAACATATCTAGTTAAATAGTTTAATAAAACCAAATACATTTTTATAAAACACTTATAAGTAACTTTGGTTACTTACATTTTTACAAAATACATACTAGCTAAATGTAATATGTAATATAGAATAGCTTGGACTATCCATAACCCAAAACCCATGACCAATGGAGCTTGACCCAAAATCCGTGGCCCATATGCATGACATCATGCATGACATAAAAAATGGGTAAAATCCATGACCCATAACCCAAAGTCTATGACCCATGACCCAAAATCCATAACCCATGACCCAAGATGTCTATTGCATCATGCATGACATCACATGACCCATGGACCATAACCCATAACCCAAAACCCGGAATTGTAACCCAAAATATGGACTGGTACTACCAGTAGGGCTGTAAGCGTTTAGTAAACGTTTCATGAACCGTATGGTAAAAAGTTCATTTATGTTCTTTTATTGATTAAATGAACGAACATAAACAATATTTTACGTTCGTTTAGTTAAATGTACGAACATGGACAAAAGTCGCGTCCGTTCATTTATGTTCGTGAACATCCGATTATGCGTTCGTTAACGTTCGTTTATGTTCATTTATTTATTTACGTTCGTATATCATATCTTTTAATTGTATAATTTTAAAATTGATTTTTTTAAACAAAACAACACTTATAAAACAATATATTGTACATAATTTAGTAAAGTTTATGTTTGTTTGTCTATTTTCATTTATGTTTGATCGTTTATGTTCTTTTAGCATCCGTTTAGTGTCTTAATAAACGAACATAAACGAACATGAACAACTCATTTTCTTAATAAACGAACATGAACAAGAAAATTAGTTCGTTTAAGCATTCGTGTCTGTTTATTTGTCCGGTTAAAATTAAATGAACGAACATGAACAAGGCCCCGTTCGTGTTCGTCCGGTTTGTTTACAACCCTAACTGCCAAATATCCGGATCCCTCTGGAAAGGGATCCGGCGGATCCGGTTGAACAGTGGACAGTTTGCCTATAAATAGTTGGCCATTTCTTCCTTTCTTCTCACCACTCTTAGATATATATTCTCTCTATATTATAACTTCGCTAACCTCAGATCCAAGGATCTTCTATATAGTTTTTTCTCTTAGTGATTCTCTAGGTTCCTCTTAAAGGAGAGATCACGACCTCTATAAGACTTGCAAGCTCGAAGACATAGGTTGCTAGGCTTCGTCATCATCAAGACTATTGAAGTGAATCTTGGTGTTGGATCTTCTCATATGTTATAGATATGGTGTGTTAGTTAGTGGTGTTGGGTTTAGTTCCTCCGTTATAAAGGAACTCGGTATCTAGCCTTGTACCGGATAAAGTGTAGGCGACGTAGGTTTGGTTCTACCTTGTGGAAGAAGCCGGTATTTAGCTTTATACCGGATAAAGTGTAGGCGACGTAGGTTTGGTTCTACCTTGTGGAAGAAGCCGGTATTTAGCTTTATACCGGAAAGAATGTAAGCGACGTTGTGAAGGCTTATCCGCCAACATAAGGAGCGTGTGGTGTAGTGTTTACAAACTCTCGAGTTGGGTACTCGGGGAGTGAAGTAGGGCAAGGAATGTGACCTTGTAGCCGAGCCACTATAAATACTTGTGCTGTAGTTGTGTCTCTCTTTCTCTATCTCGTAGTGTACTTTTATATATATATATATATATATATATATATATATATATATATATATATATATATATATATATATATATATATATATATATATGGAAATATGTTAGCTACAATTTTTTGTAGCTAATTGCTTACAATTTTGTGTTATAAATGTGGGTCACTAATTCTTTTTGTAGGTCTTTGATTCTTTTTAGTGGGTCCCTGATTCATTGCTTGTGTATTTTTTTGTGAAGAATTGTAGCCAAGCTATCCCCTATATATATCTACATATTATATATAATAAGATGCGCATGACGTCATCAAATGCAGGATTGCCTAGTAGTAATGCCATGTCATAATGCCACCTAAGCAATATTTGATTAAAATTTCAAATTTTTATATTGATTTTAATGGAAATTACGTTTAATTAATTAAAATTCCTATGTTAATCCGAAATTAAAATTTTGATTAAAATTGTCCTTTTCAAGATTCGAACCTTGGCCATTTAATCCACATACAAATGCTTCAACCACTAGACCAAGCAATTTTTTTTGTGATTTACAATACAAAATATTTAAGTCATGCTTAAAAATTTGATATTGTTAAACTATATTTAAGGAATGGATTAATATAATCTTCCTTATAAATGTGTATACCGGATTTTATATTTAATTTTTAGAAGTCATACGGGTCTTTTTTGAAGATATGTTTAAATTATAGAAGATATAATTTGGAAGATAAGTTTAGAATTTATTTTGTGTAGATCTTTTGTTCCTATATTTAAGATACGTCTTTATCAAAACCTTCTTAATATCATTAACTTGGGACACTATATATAGATCATAATGTACGATTGATCTCACATCAAAAATCAAAAATCTGTTTCTACAAAGCTATATTGCATTATGCAGGCTCAAAGACACTCTACACGTCTTGCAAAAGTATCTGGGAATAAAAGCACACATGCCCCTTCGGAAGGTATGTTTTTAATGAGTAATTTGTTTGTTCGGTTGTTATGTTACTATTAATGTTGTATGTTTATAACAATTTATTTTTTTCATTGTGTTGTTATACTCTTATTGACAATGTTCTAAAATTAATCTAATGCCTGTCTACACGATTGTTTTTTAATTGGTTATAGCCGCTGAAACAATCAAGGATACTACTGTGCATAGTAGAAATTCTAAGGCCACTTCACAAGGTATTTTGTTGTTGTATAGGTTTACATTTATTGTATATTAATTTATTTTGTTTTACCATGTCCGTTTTTTGATTCGTTATCAGCTGTCCATCATGTTCCAGATGTTGTTACACCATCATCCCATATTAATTATGTATCAGTTAGATTATACAGTGTGTTTGTTATGTGTTGATTAGTTTACACCGTATAAAACAATGCCAATTTGTTTTATATGTTTATAGGAATTGTGTAGTAATAATGGTAACAATTGTTGAAAGTGAAAGGCCGTACACATATTATAGAATGTCGCTGTAATGTGTTGGCGTTAGATTTGTTTATTTTGTATATGTTTACATGTGTTGTGCATTAACATTTGTTCATTAACCTTAAAACGGATACAATGTATGCTCATGCATCTGTAACAGGTAAGCATCCACAAAGGGTGACAATGGTTGAAAGCGAGGGAACGGGCAAAGCAGCAACTTTGGTTCAGCAGTCTTCATCTTCTGGGGTCGAAAATTCCATATTCGCGAGTGACACTCCTGGTAGACTATCTAGAACAACTGTGTCTAATTTTGTTTCGCATTCCAAAGGTAGTTTATTGAATAACGTTTTATTTGAGTTAAGTATGCATAAATGCTCATGCTTCTGTAACAGGTAAGTATCCAAAGAGGGTGACAATGGTTGAAAGCGGAGGAATGGTCAAATCAGCAACTTTAGTTCAGAAATCTTCATCTTCTGGATTGGAAAATACTGTATTCGAGAGTGATACACCTGTTAGACTATCTAAAACAGCTGTTTCTAATGTTGTTTCATAATCCAAAGGTAGTATATTCAATAACGTTTTATTTGAACTAAAAATACATTGTGTTTATATATTGTTAATTATTTCAGCATCTAAACCACCTGCAAAGAGGAGATTTGGACACATCTCAACATCTTCTGAGTCACAACCACTACGTGAGGGTAGTATGTTTCTAAACTATTTGTTTCCGTGTTATAAATTGTGAATATAATTTATTGCTTAACTGTGTTTGTTTATTATACATTATGTTAAATCTATATAAATTAAATGACAGGACCTGGTGAAACATTGAAAAGAAGAACTAAGAGTCAGTCGGCAAGCTTTGAAGCTCACTCCACATATGAAAGTTCTGAGATTGATTCTTCCACCTTTGAACCTCCGTCAGGTATGAAATATTTATTTTAAAACCCCCAAAACTGCATACATATGTGTTATACAATAATCTGCTTTACGATTCTTGCTAGGGGCAGCAAACTCAAACGTTGAGTCTAAAAGGTTGTCCTACATTAAAAATCAACAAAAGGATTTGAGGTACCAATCAACCTCTTCGGCTGTACCCTCACGTAGGAGCAAAAAAACCGTTATGCACACATCGTCGTATGGAAAATTTTCAACAGGTTTTGTATTAAGATTATTAGTAATTTCTACTTTGATATAATCGGTTTATGTACATTACATGGTCATAGTATCTTTGTGTGGTTGTAGGAGGGAATTCTCAACCAACGAAAACCAACAGAAGAAGTATGTCCACTCTTAAAAGTTCCGCAAAAGGTTTACGTAAAATGTTTTTGGTTTTTTATGCTTAGTAATGAGAGAACAGACAATTACTCTCATTAAAGATATCAATCCGATGAATTTAAACATGGCTATTAAAGGGAGGTGCACCTCCGTACGGCATTCACACAAACTTGATGAAGAACATGATCCTTACATTCTCGATTGTGTTTTCCAGGATGAGGAGGTAACATAAATTAAGTTAATGATTATTTATGTTCCTATATAATTATTATATATATCATTAATATTTGAATTGTATATACAGTCAAACCGTATTCAGATTTACATCAAGAAGGAATTTATGTACAAGTTTGAACCTCTTTTACAAGAGGGACAATGTTACATAATATCTAATTTTGGAGTAGCAGCAAATGCTGGCAGATTACCTTTGTTACCAAACCAGTGGAAAATATCTTTTTATAAAGGCACCGATGTTACCCGTATTGATCACATTGATGACAATTTTGTTGGGTTCATTAATGAGCCATTCTCGAGCCTTCTGGATACAGAGAATGAGTACCACGAACATGATTGTGTTGGTATTTATCATTTTTTAAAAATGTTCGCACCATTTGACATTATTGAAACGTTTGCTTGCAGTCCTTTCTAAGAATTTTTTTCCCATATATTGTTGGCACAGTCGTAGCTATTGGAAAAATAGTTACAATCAACGGTGCTGGTGCTCCTATGATACGAAGGACAATTGTTGTTGAAGATGCCGAGTACGTATATTTTACACATTTCCATTTGATTTAAAATAATGTATATAGAATAGTGTTCGATTGTAATCATGGATTGATTATACACTATGCTATGCAGATCTTTAAGAATCGACTGTATGTTTTGGAACAATTGGGCATTGTTGTGGAATGACTATGAAAACAAGCGTGATGAACTTGGCCATCTAGACATCCTCTTGATGTTAGCAAAAGTGAAATATTGGGATTGTAAGTTTTGTCGATGTGTAATGAAATTTTGGAAACAATAGTAAGATTTTTTATTCACATTGTTAGTTTTTAAAATTATGTTTATCTTTTGCACAACACAGACAAGCCGTCCATACATAACGCTTTATTTGGCACAAGAATATTTATAAATAGAGATGTGCCACAGTTGTTGGCTTTCCGGAAGAGGTAACTACATTGACGCTGTGCTATGTGTGTTTTATCTTTGAACTAACTACATGTTACATTTATTGGAAAACTTATTTATACACGTCACAGATATGAAGAGCAAGATGGATATAGTGCAGGGGAGTTCAAAATTGAAGAGTATTCAATTGACAAGCCTGTTGTTACGCCTGCAAAGTTCATGCACGGTTGTGTGAAGAGGACAGTTGGAACGATTCGGACCATTGAACATGTCAGATAAAATTTATTTATTTAAATATAATATAAATCTTATTGTGTCACCGACTTAAATCACATTAGTATTGCTGACATACGATTTTGTATTTAAATACAGGAATCACATTGTGTAGTCTATGCAAGAGTGCATAGTATACAATATGAAAATGGGTGGGTTTATACAGGTTGCAAGGCATGTAGTACTAGAGTAATACCCATTGTTTCGAAAGTCAAGTCAGGCACGAAGAATGCGAGACAGTTGTGGTATTGTAAGAAGCACGGGGAGACATATGCGGTTTTTTCTAAGTATGTGAAACAACATATCTACATATATATAATTATTTGAATCCGTACATAAATGTATGACAAGTAATGCAACGGTTTACATGTTTCATATTTGATGATATATATTTTATATTTGTAGGTTCAAAATCATTGTACGTATATTTGATGATAGTGGTACCGCGCAAGTAGTGATCTTTGACAAGAGTGTACACGAGATGACAGATGTAACAGCGTGGGAGATCATGGAAAGGGAGGGAATGAACACAGACGAATACTTTCCGGAAGACCGTAATCAGATTGTCGGGAGGAAGTACCTTTTCAAAATTTTCTTTTCTGACTTTAACAATAACAATAATAGTCATATATATCGAGCTGAAAAGGTGACTGAGGATGTTGAGATAATCAACTATTTCAAGACTGGCTTTATGGAAGATGAGGTTTAATTCATTTGTTACTTTAACATACTTAATAATGAGGTATGCTTACAATCAAGTATATACTAATCGTTTTACATGATTCAAAATAGGACGACACTGATGATGTTCAGAGTTTGGACTATGACTCTATGTGCTCGGACGTTGAACCGGAAACATATTCTGCTGAAAACGACGAGGTATTGTTCATTGTATTTTTAAATGTAAATAAACACCATTGAATTCTAACAAACAATAAAATCTAAACTTTTAATTCTTCTGACAAAATATATCAGGAACCGAGCAATGAACCTGTAGTTCCGTCCGTGGATACAGTAGATGATAGTCCAACATTGTGTGTTGATGCCAAAGGCGATACTATAGCTCGATTGGATGATGCATGCAATGGAACGCCAAGCAACAATAACAGTACTCCAGCAACATGTGATGGTAAATTACCAGACAATGAATTTGATGAACAAGACAAGCATAAGGATGGTTGATGTTCGGTTCACTTTTTTAATTTTTTCGAACACTTTGGTTACGGTTTACAAGTTATTATTGTTATGAATATTCGTATCATTTTTTTGGGCAAATCATTTACAATTTATGATTGTTATGAATGTTCTTATTATTTTTTACACCAAAACATTTACAAGTTATTATTGTTATGAATGTTCTTATTATTATTTTTTCCCCTTACACTACGTATATATGCATGAATAGGAGTGCTTTTTAAAAAGCATTTCATATTATTTCCAGTATCTTATTCATTTTTTAAGAGTTTTGAATAGATATAATAAACAAATAATTATGCAGTTCATATGCAAATCAAGATGTAAAAAGTTTAAAAATTAAATTAATCCTGATAAGGCTTAAAAAAAGGATGTATCCACTTTGTATGCAAATTAAGTTGAATACTTTAAAATTTTTGTTGATCCAGAGAATGTTTTTAAAAAAATTTATTTTACAGTGTTAAAAGTAAACCAAATTTTAATAGCAATCCGAAAATGTGTTTCAAGATATGAGCAAAAACATATCCCAATATTTTTAAAAGAGATACGTGTATCCCAAAATAAAATTCAAATTAATTATTGACCTTTTAACTTCCCCTACTTTGTGGTTAAATACCTTTTAATCATAATCCATTCTAACTTCCATAGACATTATCAAATAAAAAAGAAAAAAAACTGCTGCTCTTAGCACACTTCATTCGTTTTTCAAGAGTATGAAAATGGCTTCCACTATGAAGAGAGAAAGGGATGACGACATAGAAGAGATAACAACTGTGAAGAAGACAAGGTAAACCTACTAATTGTATAAATAATCTATGTTAAGATTTCGTGTGTTTCACAAAATAATGAATACTAACAGCATGTTAACAACAGATTGAATAATGATGAAGCAATAAAAGTGAAAGAACTGCATGAAAACATAGGTACACTAACAAATATTTATTTTTCTAAAATACAATTTAAAGATATTGCGTGTACATTAAAAAACTGTTTTGAATATCCATGTAGATGAGGTACAAGGTAACTGTAATGAAGAGGTAGAAGAAAGCATAGAGTCCATCTATGATTGGATGGTTTCAGAGAGATCTACCATTAAAAAAGGCAGTGGGAGCAAAAGAAGGATGAAGAGGCAAGACAAAGAGAACAAAGAAGAAAATATAAGCAGCTTTTGAGAGAAGTTAGGCCTTTTAGGAGATCATGCAGGAAGAAAAAAAATGTGGAAGTCTATTCTTATGATGAAATTCATCTGTCATTCTCATCAGAAGACATTTAGTTTCATGCTGACTTTGTTTGTTTAAAATTTTAATGGAATGAATATGCTATGTTACAGATTTTTTCAGCCTTAGATATATGCAACATAACCACATATATAAAAAATAATCATCTGTTAAATAAATACATTTAGAGTATATTATATGGCAAAAATATCCCAATAATACGTTAAGTAGATATATGTTCAACACATATTCATTCATCTAATTAAGTGAATTATAATCATTAAAATATATAGATATAATCATACATATATTTCGGATGAACACCCAAACAAGGAGGGGAAAAAAATAAAAAAATTAAAATTAAAAAAATAAGAATATTGAATCCTCACGTTTTTATTTAAAACTTAATTTATTCATTCACATAATTAACCAAATTATACTTATCAAAATATAGAAATAAAATCATAAATATATTTAGGATAAACACCCAAAATAAAAAAGAAAAAAAAAAGAAAAAAAAGGATATGAATTAACCAATATAATCACAATCTTTAGCTATAGTAAAACGTATATTCAATCATAAAATCGACCAAATTACACTTATTAAAATATACAAATAAAATCATACATATATTTATGATAAACACCCAATATATATATTAAAAAAAAAGGAAACTTTTATATTTAAAGTCTAATTTACATAATATAAACTCTAAAAATATGTTTTAAATATAATCACAATCTTTATCTATAGTAACACTATAACAATAAAATATTGGTTTTCATTATATGATCATCTTCAAACTCTATAAATAAAGCCATATATTAGCTGTTGAACATATAACTTCGATTGTTGGTAGCAAGAAGTACACACAATGTCGTGTAGACGATCACAAAAGGTACATACTCATAAGTTAAGGCTTTTTTATTTGTTACCATGTAAGTTTAAATCAGTTTAATTAATAAACCTTTAGCAGGTTAATCCAAAAACAGAACATGATCCTCCATCTCCAATTAATGCTTCACTGAATAAAGATATACCAGTTATTATTTTATCAGACGATGAAGAGGTATGATATATAACTTAAGTATTCATTTAAATTATATACAAAAGAAAATATCTGATCATGTTCAGCATAATTACAGCCTAGCCATGCTGATATGTTTAAAAAACATGATCCTCCATCTCCAACCAAGGACATACCAATTATCCATATATCAGACAGTGAAAAGGTATCATTAATACCATGTCCAAGTAGTTTTCTTCTCAACTTAGTAGCTATTTACTTAGCAATTATCTTTAACGGAATTAAACACTTAAACATTCGTTTCGCTTTTTTTCAGCCTGCTTTACAACCACGTAAACGTCGTAGATTGGTTAAAAAAACCAAATCTATAGAAACGACTTTTGTTGAGGTTATATCAGCAGATGCCGAGCAACCACGTGCATCTGAAGCTCTAAAAAAAGATAACAATGATGTACAGGAAGAAGATAAGGAGGTATGGATTAGCATAAGATTATCATAAAGTGTTTTCTTGCATTGTTATATTATAAATTACAATGTGTTATAATATTGTGTACTTTAATCCTAGGAGGCCGTTGAATCAGTGAAAAGGGATACTAATTACATTCATGATGATGATATAGACCATGTTGTAAGAAAAAGATCTAAAGAATCACATCCAACAGGCAGCACAGGACGTAGAAAGTATATGTTGATTGATGAGGACACGGACGACGATTTTGAAGAAAATAAAGGTAGTTCTGAGGATGGGGTTTGGGTAAACATCGACGATCTTGATGAACCCTTTTACCCTATAAAAGATTATAAACCCAGATATACTATCCCTGATGAACTTATTATTGAAGACTCCTCTACAGGTTGTTTGTTGGAAACTAGTTGTATAATTATTTTTATTTGTAAGTTACTAAATACATGTTAAATTAAAAGTTATATTTTACTTGTGTAAATTTTTATCTGATATTTTCAATAGGTGATTCAAAATATACATCCATTGATGAGGCTTATACTGATGTTAATGGTAAAGTACACAACACACATGTTCATAACGGCAACACAGATGTAGGAAGATATATTTTTTTGTGTTTGTTTATTTATTTTTTATTTGTATTTAAACAGGCGATTCCAAATACACTGCACTGGATGAGGCTAACATAGTTGACACTGACATGTGGAAAAAACATATGAAACATCAACGCGAGTATGTATTATTTGTTGTATATGGATTATATCTTATCTTATTTACTTCAAGTGTATTAAACTAATCTTCTATTTCTGATATATTATCATCTGTATCTTTATTTATTACATTAATCATTTCTTTTATATGAAATTTAGATAATCTTTCTTCTATTTCTTTTAATATAGTATCTTGTTTTCCTAAAATTATTGGTTCATCTATATTATATGGTATAAATATGGGGTTTTCTTCTATTTTTTCTTTTGATTTTGAGGTACTAGCTTCCACTTTTCTATTATTATTATCATTATTGTTTTCTATTCTATCTAGTTGTTGTTCTATAGTATTTAACATTTCATTAGTATAATTATTTTTATTAATTATATTTGATAATGTTTTCTTATCATCTCCGTTTCTTTTAGATAAAGGTATTCCCACATATTCACTATTTCCTTTTTTAATTACTATATCATTGTAGGGTGGATGAACTCCTATTTCAGTTTCTTTTGTTTCTAAGTTTGTATAAGTTTTATTTATATTAGTAGTTACTTCTACCTTTTCTCTAAAGGGAAATTCTATTTTATTTTCTATACAATATAATTCTAGCCATGAGAAAAATGTAATATTCTCTTCATTATTAATTATATATAATTGCCATTCAACTTCATGTAGCAATCTTTCTCTTTTATCAAATGTTAAATAATACCAAACTAACTTTTCATTATTATAATTACTATCTATATTAATTCAGATCACAAACGACGACGTATTCGGTGAAACGACGTCGTTTTCGCGATACGACGACGTTTTGGACGAGACGGTACCGTTTTTGACCAAACAACGTCGTTTTGGTCTTATATTTCACTGTTTATACTCTTCCCGCCAAAAATTCACCCCATGTCCTTCGTCTTTTTTCCGTGGCCCAGCCCAATTACTCTGGCCCTGCTTCACTTTTTATTTTACACAATAAAAAAAAAAAAACAAGGTTTAACGCAAGCCACGTAGGTGGCTAGAATCTTCCGGATTACTCAAAAAAAAACTAACGCAAACCACACAAATGGCTACAATCTTCCGGACTATTTTTTTCAGACATATACACTAATCATTACTGATAATCACGATTCTTACTTTATGATTTTTTGTGAGTTGCTTTTGCCCTTCCAAATTTGCTAACAGCTGGTGACATGGGTTTTGATTTTGGTGTTTTGTTGGTGCGGAAAGATTTCTGGGTATAACTGTTTTCCTGCTTAGGATCAGGTACACTATAGTTCATCTTCCATTTTTTTAAGAAGTCTTAAATCCTGAATTTTATTTTGTCAGCGATTTTGCATAAAACATTTGTTCCTACTTTCGTTGTTGTCAAAGAATAAGGGGCTAGAAAATTAGGCTGCTAGCCTTATATGTCAAAATGATCCAAAGTTAAGTTGATGGGATAAAAGGTATATTGACTCAATGGGTTTTGTTTGATTGTAGGATATGTTATTGGAATTTGTTTAAAGGTTTGGTCTGAGGTTGTTGATAGGACCTCAAATAGGAGGCTTTAGGTCAGATGTTTTGTAAATACGCATAAAACATTTTATTACAGTAATATTAAAAAACTACCCTGCTGGCCTAATATGTCAAAATGATTCAAAGTTAAGTTGATGGGATAAAAGGTATATTCACTCAATGGGTTTTCTTTGATTGTAGGATATGTTACTGGAATTGTTTGAGGGCTGTCAACAACCGTATTTTGGCAGACCGTTTACACTAGCATACATATGCCGGTCCACAAACCAAACGACACCATCTAACTCTTCCTTAACTGTTCAGCGACTGTTGAATACCGTTTACAGAATCAACAAGAGATAAGTGCTACTAGAATTTGCATGTTTCAACGGCTTTTTCCTTTTTTTCCTCCTAACAGATTTTGTATATCCAGCAGATTGAATAATAGACAAAATATACGTGCAATAGCTTCGATTGTTACTGTCTTCACAAGGTTTGTACCTGCATTAGAATACCTCATAACAGGTTTTCTATTTCCTTATACTAACAGTTAGTACCATGTGACTGTCATAGTTCATAACTGCGGTGGCACAAAAGGCTCTGATCAACAATAGGGTTTAATTCGTAAAGAGAGATGAGAAACCGAAGAGAATACCATGTGACTATCATAGTTTCGCATATTCATAACTGCGGTGGCACAAAAGGCTCTGATCAACAATAGGGTTTAATTCGTAAAGAAAGATGAGAAACCGAAGAGAATACTGTAACAAGTGATTTGGAACAAATTACTTCTTCGCAGCGTCCTCTTCCATTTCCCATCTTTCCTTCGTAATTGAACCGTACTGTTGACCAGAACCATTTGTGTCACCACAGTTGCGAATATGCAAAAACAAATTTAAACAGCGTATCAATACGTCTGGTACAAACCATTTTTTAAAGACAGTTCAAATAACAAAAGGGATTTGAAAAAGAGGTCAGAGTTTTCACCAGCCATAGACTTATTCCGTTCAATTTTGCATCCTGATAACGTCATACGAAAACACCTTATTACTACAGAATGCACTTTAATTGCGTTCCCTGCTATATTTTCAGCTTTCAAAGATGCCAAAGTAGATAACAAAAATCCTAAGCCGTTCGTTAAAAAAATAAATTTTTTACCATAAGAACCACAAAAACTACCTGCTATTTCTTTATTCGTCGATACTAACAGTTACTGTTCTACGCCTGTTATCATTACCTTTTTTTTTTTTTTGCATATTCATGACTATGCTTTCATAAAAAACACTGATCAGCAATACAGCACAATCACTGAAGAAAGACGAGGAACCGAAGAGGATGTTGTAACAAGTGATTTGAAGCAAATTACTTCTTCGCAGTGTCCTGTTCCGTTACTCATCTTTCCTTCATAATTGAATCATAGTGTTGATTATTTCCTTTTATGTAATTGCAATTGTCAATATGCAAAAAAACATTAACTGTTGCAGCCACACAATATAAACTTTTAATATCGACAAACAAAAAAATACCACCTAATATTGGGCCCCTTTTAAAGTAAAAAAATATTTTTTTTATCGTACGCCTTATGCTTTTTGTTATCTTCTCTGCCATCTTTGAACGAAGAAAATTTCCTCTCATCATGTCTATTTCGAGTACTCGGGGAATCCTTCTTAATCAGTTTCATAACTCCAATTCCCCAAGAGAGCTTCATTAACAATAAGGTAGAATTCTAAAAGTTTGTTGTGAAATGGCATAGGATAGTGTCACAAGTGGTTTGGTCCATATTACTTCATCGCACTATCCTATTTCATTTCCCACTGATCTTCTAGAATTCAATTGTATTGTTAATCAGTTTCATAACTCCATTCCGACCGATTTACAATAATCAAAATGTATTGTCGACCACAGTAATTACCTGCTCTAACAATTTCCAATCTGAAAACATTATAAGCGATATACTAATCAAGGTATCTTTCATTATTTTTCTCCATTTTATATGTGTTTTTTAGACACGGTTGCCTCACTTATGCATATTTGTTATGTTTTTTAATTTACCCTTTTTTTGCTTTGTATGTATACACTGTTAAGAATGCTTATGGACTTCGGTTTTAACAAATGCATGTAGATTTGATGTATATATGATGCCAATAAATATAAGCCTGTATGTTTGATGCACATTTTATGGCCACTTTATTAGCTTATACTTGCATGCAATAAATTAGGATTACATCTGTCCAATATGAAGACTAAAAAAAAACCCACACATAGGGTTACTTCTAATGCTTCTTTAGAATTTACGGATATTTGCAACTTTGCTCAAGAGGGAGAATCTTATAATCTAGATTTACAGCCAGAGAGGTTGGTAAGTGATACACACAGTGTTGACCCATCTTTAAATTCGATTAGTAACGACCCGTGTAACAAGTATGAGTTTACAACTAATGCAAGAAATGTAGAATATGATGTTACCAATGTATTCCCTGCTCCGCCTACACAAATACCAAGTACGTATCCTGTTCCTTATATTTATGCCTATGTCTACTACAAAGAATCCTTTTAAAGCCAGTTGCATTTTACAAAGAATTTCTGCTACTGTGTTTCAGGTCAATGTACACTCGAAAAAATGCACGACAAAAACACGGCTAACTTAGGTGGGAATACTTCATATCATGCACACTTTACAACTTCCATAGATAAAGGAAAACGGAAAATGTATGAACTTCCTAATGAAGATCAAACGCTTACAGAAGGACATGATGTTGCAACATATTCAAAAATTAACAACAAGCCAGAATTAATATGTAATTTGCGGACACTTTTCCTTTCCATTTAATATTTGATATATTGTTCAATAGATTTATAACCATATTATCTCTCTTTTTTACAGGTACAGAAGATTTCTTTATAATCGATGATGACTACTCAGCGATTATACCTGAACATCTTACACACAATAGTAATCATTTACTTTTGACGTCCACTTTAGATGCTACTGCCCCTTCATCTAATGAAACTGCTCAAACCCACACTACATTAACACGTAACCAAGACCTAAATGTACGGATGAATAACCAACACTATTGTTCTCAAGGTTTTATCACTTTTTTTTAAATGTATAGTTTTAAATCAGTTTCCGCTTACTTGCTACCTTTTCTTTTATTTGTTCCAGATACAATGCAGTCTTCATCAAATACAAGCCGACGCCCACATAACCTGCGAAAGAAACCTACAGGATCTAAACGAGGTATGCTGAAATGTTGGTTTCTCCTATTTCCTATGTAAAATAAACCATGCATCTTTATTTTTAGCAGGATTTAACCGGTGTTTCCCGAATTTCTCATGTTATGCCGAATAACATGAATTTCATAAACCTTTGCAGCACATACCTCCTATAGACGGAAAATGTCAATATTGACAATGACAAGGTTTCCACCTTCTAATCTCTTTCCAAGTCAATCTTGAACATAGAAATCCCAAGGTACTTTTCAATACATTTACCTTACACTGCAAATATGTTGTTTATAAATACCTTAAACTCCCATACGCTCTTACAAGCTTGCACACCAAACACCATTCTCATTTCCCTATTGCAGATTCCTCAGATGAAGAAGAACTCAACTATGAACTCGAGTACGAAATCTTATAAGCTGGAAATGTACAAGCATAGCATGGTACAGATATATCATCCTGCTATACATAACAAAAAGATAGCTGAACAAGCAGCAATACATGAAGTACTTCAAAAACTTGAAGAATATGGAACACCTACCCGAACCTTTTTATTGATTCTTGAATCTGTTTTTGTTTTTATGAAATGCAAATTTAGAATTTATAAAAACTAAATATTGTTTTGTCTTTTTGTTTGGCTGCGTTTATTATTTGGCAATAGATAAACCGTTTCATTTATTCTTATTGATTAAACGAAAAAGTGTATACAGCCATTCGCTTGAGAATGCTTCTACGATTCAAATTCGATCCATGTGTGTAACAATCTACACCCTTCCTCTTCACAAAAAGAGATACAAACAAATGGCAGTTGCTATTAATGACTATCTTTATTTTATTTTTTTATTTCGATCGCTTTATTTTTTTTAACTCTTGCTTTTTGCATAGATATACCTATACATAAGTTATAAATATTCTAATTTATTTATAGAAAATCAACTCGGCAGAAAAACAGGCACGCCCGCAACGCCGCGATCATCGCCAGTCTCGTCATTAAACATTTCATCTTTAAGATAATTTATCTCCATTTTAAACTCTACATTTGGCGTTTCTATTTCCATTATTATAGAACTAGTTTTTTGACTTTCCTAATGCACAAGTCTTTTGACTTTCTTCAATTTTTCTTTTATTCTTTTATTGTTGTCGGTAAATTCTTGTATTAATATTAAATGAGCTTGATAGCTTATAAAATAATTGTTTGATAAATCTTCTTTAAGAAAAATTGTATTATTAGTATTTCTTAGAATAGATTCTTGATAGTGTTTTATTTGTCTTTTAAGTTTGTACTGATATAGACTCATCTAACAAATAACTAATTCTGACATTGTCTCTTTTATTTTACTATGATTTACTTTTAAATTATCTTTTAATATTTTCATTCCCCAATTTATATCATAATATCATAAAGTACCAAAACTAATATATATATGTCCTTCCCTTTTCCATTTTTCAATAAATTTTATTTCATTTCTTATTGCCTTCTTTTTTCTATATAATTCTTTTAAATAATTAATAATTGCTTTATTTTTATTATCTTTAATTTGTAGCTTAGTATCACTCATAATTGTTCATCTTTATAATATTCAACTTCTGACTTAGTCGGATTATAAGTATCATCACTTTTAGTATCATCTTCATATAAAGGTTGAGGTATTGACCTATTAAAATCAACTCCTTTAAATTTCATTGACTGAGTTCTTCTGATATTACTTATTTTCTCTTCTAAATTAGAGGATTCAGGTATATAAGTTGAATGTCTCCCTGACTCTATATTATTATTTTCAAAAATTATTTCTATATTTCCATCAGTATGCTCTATAATATTAGATACTTCTTTATTTAATTTTAAAGGTTTAGGTTGAACTAATTATTCTAATTTCCATGATTGATTACGAGTTATTTCATCCCATCTTAATCTCTTAGGTATACATATATTAGAATGTTCAAAATTTGCTTCGAAAATTAATGTTTCATCTTTTGGTGACTTAATTTTAGCTTTAGGTTCTATAGTAGTAGTCATAGTTTTATAATATATCCTATATATTAATACTAATGGATCTGATCCTTCTTTTATCTCTAAATTCTTTGTTTTTATATTTAAAGTTAAAACATCTAAAATATTTCTATCAAATAATTATACTGTATAATTTGGATAACAATTAAAATATATTGGACCATTACATATATTAGACTCAGCTAAAGCTAATAATGATTGCTTAAAATTTTCTAATCTTGCATCTCTTAATATAATACATGTAGGAACATCAATTCCTAATCTAGTTAATGGTTTTATAGCTATTTGAATTAATCATATATGCAAGAATTTATAATTTTTTCTATGTTCTCTAATAGCTTTTTTCAGAAAATAATTTTATACTTTGTTGATTTTGAACTATAGGTAATGTTTTTTCTGTAGTTTTAATAGAATAACTTTGCAACCATTCAAAAGATCCTATTTCATATATAGCCATAACATTTTGCTTAGGTATACTCCAATTTTGTAAACTATTTTCTATATTAGAAATAGATATCACTACTGAATTACTATGATCTTGTTCATCTTCAATATCAGAAGAAGAACCACCTTTTCGATTTAATAATAGTCTTGAAATCTTATTCATAATGAATAGAGTTTGTTTTCTATGTTGTTAAATTTCAGAAACTAAGTTGCGTAATTGACTATATATATATATATATATATATATATATATATATATATATATATATATATATATATATATATATATATATATATATATATATAGTCAATTACGCAACTTAGTTTCTGAAATTTAACAACATAGAAAACAAACTTTATTCATTATGAATAAGATTTCAAGACTATTACACCTGTTAGACCCAAAATACGAAGGGCAATTTAGTAATTTCCCTCTGTTAGTATTATTTGATTTCTTTCTTGTTCAATCTGAATCCACAAACACAAACGAATCCACAATTCAAACCACACAGAAAAAAAAACCCCAATTCAAACCCATAAATCCACAAACACAATTCAAACCATACAGAAAATCAATAAACACAAACACAATTCAAACCATAAATCCACAAACATAAACACAATTCAAACCACCCCGAATCCACAAACACATAAATCCACAAACACAAACACAATTCAAAAACGAAAATCAATACCCATAAATCCACAAACACAAACACAATTCAAACCCATAAATCCACAAACACAATTCAAACCCATAAATCCACAAACACAAACACAATTCAAACCCATAAATCCACAAACACAATTCAAACCCAATTATGGTTTTCTTAAACACTGCATATACAATAACTTCAACTAATTAGAGTACATATGTATGAATAACTAGCAATCAGCAGAAAGTTATGTTTATTATTAACATTCGATATAATTGATCAAAAGGTTGTTTTGCTAACGAACCGAGTAACTAGGTTCAAGCTTAGCAGATCGTCTAACTGATTATTTATCACTGACATTAATTGTGGAAAAGTAGAGATACATCATGAGACAAGAAGCCTTTTAGACTTAAGGCTCTCCATGGTCTCCTTAACCGCATCCTCCACCGGCGTAAAAACCATTCCCATATCTATCAATCTCTTTGCAGCATCTTTACAACTCACCATTCCCGGTTGTGTCTCTCCCTCAAATCTGTACTCAAATAAAAGAATGGTGTTGATGGTTTCAGGTCGCCAAAATAATGGTGGTGGTGGTAGAGATCCACCACAAACAACCACAACCCACATCCCACCATCACCATAACCCACCACCACCAACCTTTGTAACCACCATCAGAATTACAATAACCACCACCCAAATCGATCTAACACAAAAACCCACCACCACAAATCGATCTAACAAAAAAACCCTTGAATTTATAGTTAAAAACCCAAATCGATTTGGGTTTAAAAGGTTAGATCGATTTGGGTTTTTGGTGTCAAGATCGAGGGTTTTTAGTTAAAAAAAGGGTTTGAAAGGTTAGATCGAATGATGGTGGTGGTGATTGGTTTGAAAGGTTAGATCGAATGATGGTGGTGGTGGTGATTGATTTGCAGGTCGAGGTTAAATGGAGATAGAAGTATATAATTGGAGTATTTGTATTTGAGGACTAACGGTGCAAAAAATACTAACGGAGGGACTAACGGGCAAATAATATTTATACACTTAACGGTCAAAGAAAACGGACATCCAACTTAGGGACCAAACGCGTGCAACGTTTCCCAAAATAGGTATCTGTGGCGTAATTAAAATGAAATAGCTCCTAAACATGAAATCCATGTAAACCACAAGGACCATCCGTGTAATTCTTTCAAAAATTTATAACTATGATGCACCTTTTTATTTTGGTGCATCATAGTTATAACTAATTTTTATAACTGTGATGCACCAAAATAAAAAGGTGCATCATAGTTATAAAATTTTGGCGGGAAAATTTTTGGCTGAAAAAAAATGGCCCAAAAAAAATTTTTTGGCGGGAAAAAAAATTTCAGGGGGGGGGGGGAGGTTAGGGTGCGAATACACAAAACCTCCCTTAAAGAATGAAGGAAAATACAATAAGGTCCCTGTAGTTTGGTGTGAAAAAAGTGAGGGGAAGGTGAGGGTGATTTGTATAATTTTCTTAATTTTCTACTAAAGTGGACTTTTTTATAGAACCAATATATATCTATAACATGTATATAACAGGATAAGCATTACTAGATAATGCCACATCATCACAAATAAGTCCACGTCAAAGGCCACCTAAGCAATACATGCCACCTAAGCAAGCCAAGTTTTGCCATTTATTAAAATTTCTGATTTATTTTTCAAAAAGACACTTGCAGGATTCGAACATAGGTCTTGGCATCCACACACAAGCGTGTCAACCAGTGGAGCATGTGAGTTAATGTGATTTGATAATTGAAAACAATTATGTCATGTTTTAATAACTACTGCATTCCCTAATAGATATTCATAAACCTGTAAATTATATAGCATATCTATTCCTTAATTATAGTGACAACCTGTAAATCGGTTCATTCATAATACACTTTTTCTCCAAACCCTAATTTCATCTCTTCCTCAGCCATGATCGCGACTTTTTATTTTGTAGTCGAGTTGGAAAAACAATACACACATGACATCGGGCACATTCTACAGCAACAGATTACCCGTTATACTCTTTTACATTCAGTATCTTTTCTACATCGTATTCAGTTTTACATCGTCTGATATGAATCAAATCACTACTTCAGCAACAACATATGGTTGCGGTTCAACTATGCTTCACACTGAGGTATGTTCATCGATCGTCTATATATGCATCTTTTCTTTCTTGAAAAAAACTATCTATGGTATTTTGATGAACTCAAATAAGTACATTTCATTATCATCATTTATCCTATTTATTTGATTTGTTTTATTATATTATATATGAGAATTGATACGTTAATGTTTACTTTTGTAATTCTCAGGTAAAAACAAGTATTATGTGAAACTTGGCGATTTTGGACTAATTATGGAGCAAAACAAGCAAGATGTTAAGAGTCTACTGAAATGTACAAGATCAAGATCATTCTGCACCAGATACGCCGCATCCTACTTCTTACATACGGCGCATCACTATCAATATTTCACAAGCTACGATCCAAGACAGCAAAGGACATGCGCCGCATACAAGAATGGAGTTACGCCGCATCTTAAGGCGGTGTACGAATATTCCTGAATATATTAATCTTGGACCCCACGCGAAGTTAAGTCAATGCGCCGCATCTACTTATCCTATGCGCCGCATCTAACCCTTAGACAGAAACTATAAATACCCCAAAGTCAGACGAATTTCGGGGTTCGACATATAGTTTTACAAGAAGACCGAAGACCACAAAACCCTAAAGCCGAATTCAGACGTGTTAGCAGCACAAGGCACACCCTAAATGAAGATACAAGAGCTGTAAGAAGGTCCTGCATGTATTCAATTCATTAAGTAGTTTTGTTTTATTGTATTAGTACACTTTAATTCATCATGATTGATGGGCCGATTCCATGTGACTACGGAAAACCATGGGCACCCCTTAAAATTGCTTTCCCATTAATTAAAGTTTATATGTTGATGTCTTTGGTGACTTTTATTAGTGCATTGATAACCTCTGTGTCTAGCTGAGCATTGGTTGGGTCGCCATGCCCCTTCCTCGCCTATGTATTCTATCGTTTCTAGGATAGTGGGATAGACATAAGTAATCATTAAGGGTTTACTCGCCGATAAGATTAGAGCCAACGAGAAAGCTTTAACTCTCGATGCGTCGCATCGAATTATACACTTCATATAAAACTAGCAATAAAACAAGTGACAAGCTACTTAATTATCAGGACAATTCTTCTTATTGTCTCATGTATCTATCTGTGTACGTGTGTGCTAATCGCTGATTCGTGCTCATTAGTTTAGTTTATTATTTAATTATAACCAAACCGTGCCAGTCTCTCAGGCTGAAACCCCTTGCGTTAGATTAGGATTGTATAGCTAACTTAAGATATTAAAATACTGATTAGAATAACTAGATAATACGTTCCACTCTTAGTGATCGACACTCTACTTACCATTATATTCATACTGACCGGGTACACTGCTCGTTAAAGTGTGTGTTATTGATAATTCGGCTAAATATAAATTTAAAACTTGAATACTGCTAAAACCACAACGACATCACGTGCGCACCAAGTCTTTGGAGCCGCTGCCGTGGATATAAAAGAATTAGAGCAATACACACGCACATCAAGTTTTTGGCGCCGTTGCCGGGGAGTGAATTGTTATTATCTGTTAATTTTATTAGTATTTTAATTGGGTTTTAATTTTTAGATTCTAACCACTAACCCCGTTGTATATTTACTAAATTGCATTCATTGTATTATTTGCATATTTTCTGTTTTTGTGTGTTTTTATTTTCTTTGATTTTTGTTTCTTTTTGTTTGTTTTTAATTTTTGTTTTTATTTTCTGTATTTTTCTGCATTCTGCTATCGTTATACTAAGCTGATTCAAACGATACGGCGCATCTATTTTCATAGATACGGCGTATTGCGTTTAATTTTTATAAAATACAACGCGTTTAATAAATTCGATACGACCCATCTTTCCCCAAGATACGGCGTATTCTGTTTTTAATAAGAAATTTTTCTAAACCCTAACGCCATACGACGCATCTGTTTTAACAGATACGGCGTATTTTCGATTTAAATTATAAACAGTTTTTGAATTATTAAACAGATACGACGCATCGATCTTTATCGATACGGCGCATCTTCTGAATCAAAAATCTTGTATTTTGAAACGTAACGAAAATACGGCGCATTAGCTTCTGTTAATACGACGCATTTAATTTTAATAAATATAATCGATTTTTGATAATTAAAACTGATATGGCGCATGCTAAAATTATAAGCGGCGTATCTATTTTCTGAATAAAAGTCTGATTAAATTTTAATGAAATAAGATACGGCGTATCCAGCTTTTTGGATACGGCGCATCGTCTACAAATATCATCAACTTTTATTTTACTTTGATTGTTTCACTCTTCTTTTGCACGAGTAAGTTTTATTTCAGGAAGATGGACGATCCGGATATTACAATGGAAGAATATGTTAGGTTTGAAGAGGAAAAAGCCTTGACCAATAATCAGGTGTATAACTGGAAGAGAGCAAGATATGGTGCACAAGTCATTGAGACGAAAGAAATCACTATGGAAGAATACTTGATTTTAGGACAAGAAAAGTCAAGGAAAGAAAGAAACAAATTGCCGTTTCAACACACTTGGTGTATGTCAAATGATGATGAGGAAGATTCATATACCGTGAAACCAATTCCGACAATTGTTATTGATAGTACTTTTTCTCCGGAGATTGCACAAGATGATGTGTATACGGAACCTTACGTTGAAGAATATTCTGCAATCGTATTACCACCATTAGACAATCCAACGGATGAAGATGAAAAGTATTCTAATTTTGATTTCGAACCATTTGACGCCATAGTTTATGATGAAATACCTCAACCAGATTTTGACCCAACGAGGGATTTTGATGAAATCTGGGATTACTTATTTAAGGATGAAATTCGGGACGATTATGAAATTGCAAGACCACTAGTTGAAGATGGAGGTTCACAAGATGAATTAGAGTCACTTACAACACAAAGTGGTACAAATTTATTTAATATTATTAATCCCGTTACTAATAATCTTGCTAGTTTTCCTAAACAGGTTGCAAAACAAAAAAATGATGAGGTGAAATTTATTACACTACCTATTGAAGCACATGAAGCACCTGTGATCAACCCGTTTTTGGTGGAGCTCGAGGAAGAGTTTGGTGATGAGCTCTTAAACATTGCTATTATTGATGAAGATGATGATTTCGACCCTATGAAGGATATAGAGGAACTCGAACTTTTACTTGCCAAAGACCCTTTCTCATCTTCTGCGGAAGTCAAGGGACGCCATACTACCAAAGAGACTAACCAAGAAGAAAGGAGACACATTTTTCCTCAACACACTACTCTTTCAGATGGAATGGTCAAGTCATCCAATTTATCAACCAAACCGGGTAAAGATAGGAAAGATGTACATATATTGCCAAGGTATGATCTTTATTTATTTCTTCCATCTTTACTTGCAAATTTACACTCTTTTCGTGTTTATTGCTATTATCACCCGCACTTGATCCCAAGTGGGGGGAACAACACCCTATTACGCAGTAAATAAGGGTGGAGTCAGGCTCGTGACTCGAACAAAAACAAGCGCTTCGTGGGAGGCAACCCATGCTTATCTTTTATTTTATTTTCTGATTTTGTATTGAGTCTGTCAGACCTGCAGAAGATGCGGCGCATCTCCATAATAGATGCGACGCATCGCCTGCACTGGTCATATCTTATTTAATTTTCTGCATTTTTATTTTTTTTTACTTTAAAACTTTCTGTCAGTATTTTAATGCGGCGCATCCCTGGTTAAGGATGCGACGCATCTTTTATTCTGATTCGTACTTATTCCAGGCTCGATACGGCGTATCTTCTTCCATAAGATACGGCGTATCGACTGACCTGATGATTTTCATTTTAATTTTTTAAGTTTTATTTTTAATAACTACTAATATATTATGCAAGTTTGAACTTTCTTAACTCAGGTGTGTTAAAGTCTGAATGGTATTATAGATTCCTGCATTCTTGTGGATACATCATTTTTGAAGCTTAAACGTTCTCATCCACAAGAAAGTTGATTTTTGCTCTTATACAAATGGAGGATCATACCGAGCAAATCTCAGGGGAGTTTTTCTGTTCTAATTCTTTTATTTTCCAGATTTTAATCTTTGACACAAACAACGAGGACGTTGTTTAACTTAAGTGGGGGGATTGGAGAATTAGAACACTTACTTGTCCTAAACTTTTTCAAAATATGCTTAAAATGCGCTTAATATATCAAAATTTAAAATTTTTTAGCATGTTTTTGTTTAAAGTCTAAATTACATAGCTGCACACATAACTTTATTTTCAAAAATTGTGAACTTTTCAAAATTCACAAATCTATGAGTGTGCCGGTGACTTGTAAACTTTAGAACTTGGCTTGTATACTATTCGAGACCACCATAATAAGTATTATCTATATAATTGGAATGACTTGTCTAAATTGGTAAATTTCTAGGATTACACCCAAATAGCCTTTATATGTTATGTGATATTAACTAACTACACTGGTTAGTTAACCCCCGTATAAACCTTTTGTTACTCTCACTTTTAGAGTAAGATACCCCTAGAAAAACACTCAGAGCCATTCCTTTCGTTTCTTACACCTTTGTTATAATGTTTCGTTACACCCTTACACCTTAGCCTACCCTGTAGATTAAAATCCGTGGTTGGTTAATTGCTTTAGGCAAAGTGTGTTTCCTTACATTACCTGTGTTCGCGTGCGTAATTCATTATCTTTGGTTGAGTCAGGAAATTGCACAATGCAATTGGTATGAAAGTAAATATTGTATATCTTTGAGTTTATTTTTCGTGTGTTTACTACTTTCGCTATTACAGTTATTTCTGAAAGTATGAAGAGTATGGAAAAAATTATCCGGAAAAATAGTGATAGAAAAGTTGTGAAATTTTACACATTGTTGGAAAAAAAAAAAAAAAAAAAAGTTGGAAGTTTGTTTTAACCAACTTATGTAAAGTTTTGTATTAAGTGGGCGATATCACCACTATTTGTTGTATATTATATTTATGGATTGAATGGGAGTTGGCCGTTATGGGAACGCCAACTAGGATTATTCTTTTGATTGAGATCTTGTTGAGTATAATTCGTGTCTACCTAAAGCGTGTGTTTCAAGTGTTAAAGCGTGAGTTATTCAATGATATGAGTCTTATTCATGGGATGGTTGGGAAAGTAATTTACCACACTTAGGATTTTAATTTATCCGTTTTGTTTATTTTTCATTTTACACCAATTTGTATCCCAAATATTATCCATACCCTATATCATTCTTTATCCGAACCTTTGATTTATTGAGATTAGGGATTTGAGCAATCTTAAGCATCGTAGTCGTGGATTCGGCTATGTATTTATGATTTTGTCGCCCTTTTTGATATAATATTATTGGTAAAGATTACTTTGTCCTATCTTTAGCCTATTCGAGTTAAGGATTTGAGCAATTGCAAGTATCGTGCTCGTGGATTCGATCATGTATTTGTGATTTTGTCTCCTTTTCTGGAATTTGAGATCGATAGAGATTAAGAAGAATGATTAACCCTTAACCAACAAACCCTTTTTACCGCTTTAGACTTGTTATTCCTTGGCTTTAGTGGAGGAGATGCGTATACTTGCCAAGCTTATGTTAGAATATTCTTCACGACTGGACAGTTAAACGATTAGATTTGCTTTTATCAAAATATTTTATTTTATTTCTAATTCGTTAAGTGTTTGGTTGTGTGATTATGACAAAAACGAATACATGCTTAAATATAAAAATAAATCCTAATATCTTTTAGGATACATTTTCATAAGATTTATTCTAAGGTTTACTTGGGGACAAGTAAAGTTCAAGTGGGGGGGGGGGGGGGTATTTGATGAACTCAAATAAGTACATTTCATTATCATCATTTATCCTATTTATTTGACTTATTTTATTATATTATATATGAGAATTGATACGTTAATGTTTGCTTTTGTAATTCTCAGGTAAAAACAAGTATTATGTGAAACTTGGCGATTTTGGACTAATTATGGAGCAAAACAAGCAAGATGTTACGAGTCTACAGAAATGTACAAGATCAAGATCATTCTGCTCCAGATACGCCGCATCCTACTTCTTACATACAGCGCATCACTATCAAGATTTCACAAGCTACGATCCAAGACAGCAAAGGACATGCGCCGCATACAAGAATGGAGTTACGCCGCATCTTAAGGCGGTGTACGAATATTCCTGAATATATTAATCTTGGACCCCACGCGAAGTTAAGTCAATGCGCCGCATCTACTTATCCTGTGCGCCGCATCTAACCCTCAGACAGAAACTATAAATACCCCAAAGTCAGACGAATTTCGGGGTTCGACATATAGTTTTACAAGAAGACCAAAGACCACAAAACCCTAAGGCCGAATTCAGACGTGTTAGCAGCACAAGGCACACCCTAAACGAAGATACAAGAGCTGTAAGAAGGTCCTGCATGTATTCAATTCATTAAGTAGTTTTGTTTTATTGTATTAGTACACTTTAATTCATCAGGATTGATGGGCCGATTCCATGTGACTACGGAAAACCATGGGCTCCCTTTAAAATTGCTTTTCCATTAATTAAAGTTTATATGTTGATGTCTTTGGTGACTTTTATTAGTGCATTGATAACCTCTGTGTCTAGCTGAGCATTGCTTGGGTCGCCATGCCCCTTCCT